>CM053612.1:71577163-71752480 GCA_028646535.1 Procyon lotor
ATATATTATTATATTATATTAATTATTAATTATATTATATTAATTATATTATTTATAATTATATTATAATTATATATAATTATATTATATTATATATATATTTTATATATATATATTTTATATATATATATATTTTATATATATATATTTTATATATATATAAAAATATATATAAAAATATATAATTATATTATATTAATTATATTAATTATAATAATTAATTAATTATTATATTAATATAATAATATATATTTATATTTATATTTATATTATATATTTATATATTATATTTTTGTATTATATATTATATATGATATTATTATATTTATATGATTAATGTAAATATATGATTAATATATTTATATGTATATAATATATATTATTATATTATATGTAATCATATCATTGTATAATTATATTATACAATTAATATATACATATATTATATTATATTATATATTATATATAATTATAATATATTATATTATAATTATATATAATATTATATATAATTTATATTTGCACATGCATATATATTTGCATATGCATATATTTGCATATATATACAAATATATAAATGTTTATGTATAATATATATAATATATTACATATAATATAATAATATATAAATAAATATTATAATATATAATAATATGTATAATATATATATTAGGGGAGATAAGCAATGCATAAATAATTATGCAGAATAATTAGTCAAATAATCTAGTCCCCTAAATAGTACGAATTACCAACAAGGAGACATGCAATGAGACATGACTAGGTATATAATGGGGAGCAGGGTGTATTTCAAGAGCAGGGGCAGCAGACACAAAGACAAGAGGCAGGAAACACTCCGTGAGTTCTTAAAGAATTGGCAAATTCAAGTATGGCTGGAGTATGGGTGTGGTAGACATTGAGAAGGGCGACCCAGAACCCCTTCCAGGGAAGGACTTGCCCCAACTGTTAGCTCCTCCAGGGTCTGCCAGGGCTGCAGAGACCTGCCGCTCCTCCAGGGGTGCCAGGGGTCACACCCAAGGTCATGCTAGGTAGGATAGAAGCAGAGGCTTGACAACTCTGATGAGCAAAATTCACCGTGGAGCTCCCACTGGGTTGACTGAGCCTTTGTTTGGTCTGCATTCAAGTCTGACTTCTTCCTCTGCCTTATCCTACTTCCTCCTCCTTCCTTGCCTTTCCCAGATATTGGTGTATACCTGCAAACATGGGGTAACCTTGTCTCAGTGCCTGCTCCTTAAAAACCCAGAAGGAGGGAGAAGCTGCAGAGGTTCAAGGCTGACAGCCTTGAACATGCAGTAGAGGGCTGATCCTCCACAGTCAACTTTTTGGGTGGCCTTCACTAACACATGACTCTACCTGCAAATGGGTCGCTGTAAGGTCATATTAAGGCAACACCTAATCTCCTGCATTTATGATGTCTTCAGAAAAAGACAAGATTTTTTTACTACCCATTGGTAATTTTTCTCCCTCTGAGTCTCACGTTATGGGAAGCTTCTTACTTCTGAAATTTTTAAAGATTTATTTATTTATTTTAGAGAGATAAGAGAAAGAGCACAGGAGGGGGAGAAGCAAAGGGAGAGAGAATCCCAAGCAGACTCTGCACTGAGCAGAGAACCTGACCCCCGGCTCAATCTCACGACCCTGGATCATGACCTGAGCCGAAATCAAGAGCCAGACATTTAAATGACTGTGCCATCTAGGTGCCCCTTACTTCTGAAATTCTTTTTTTTTTTTTTAATTTATTTAACAGAGAGAAACACAGCAAGAGAGGGAACTCAAGCAGAGGGAATGGTAGCGGGAGAAGCAGGCTCCCCGCGGAGCAGGGAGCCCGATGCCGGGCTCGATCCGAGGACCCTGAGATCATGACCTGAGTCGAAGGCAGACGCTTAACGACTGAGCCACCCAGGCGCCCCAACTTCTGAAACTCTTAATAGGAGTGTCAAACCTCATAGCCATGACTCCCAAAGTAACTTTTTGCTAACACGAAGCAGCAAGCCAGAGTTAGGAAAGCTATAGGCCTTCCCACCATTGAGCATAGGGCATCTCTCAGTCTCCAAGACAAAAGATCACACAGAACACAAGCCTCCCAAGTAGTCCGGTTGTGATTCCTGAGTTCTCTCTTTTTGTTTCTGTTTTTTTTTGTTTTTTGTTTTTTGTTTTTTTAGAGAGAGAGAGAGCATGAGAGGGGAGAGGTCAGAGAGAGAAGCAGGCTACCCTCGGAGCAAGGAGCCTGATGTGGGACTCCATCCCGGGACGCCAGGATCATGACCTGAGCCGAAAGCAGTTGCTTAACCAACTGAGCCACCCAGGGACCCTGTTTCTGTTTTTAAATCAGAGCAATATTGGCTCTCTATTCTCAAAACCAAAAAAAAGAATTAAGAAAAATACCCATCAATTTTAACATTTGTTTCTGAAATAACTTTGGGATGACTCATTTTTCTTGGCTAATATATTTCTTTACAGTTGGGACAATCGGTTTTACAGTCTTTTTTATTTGTTCTATGAGGTGATGAAAAAAGCCAAAAGAACCACTTTTTCAGTTTGGTGTTTTCCATCTTATTGAAATTGCTTTTCTCTGAGATTTTAGGAAGGGAAATACAGTGGTGTGTTACTTAAAATGAATTACCTGTACCCTTAACCACAACCAGGATAATTACCACATCTTTCAACTACTAAGAACTAGCTTTCTAATTTCATTTTTTTTGTTGTTGTTTATAAGCTTCAGGGACACTCTAACTATAATATAGTGTTTGGACATAATATTCCTTTGAATCTCATTTCCCAATCTACCTTATAAATTACCATTATTCCTGTTTTAGACTGTTCATAAATATTTTCCTTAGGGCTTTAAAATTCTTGCTTAGTCTTATCTTAAAGTTGTACTTTGGGCGTGTTATCTATGTTTGTTGTGGTACAATTAGGAGTGTAAGAGAGTCTTGTGACCCCTTAAAATAATTAGGTTTATTTTTCCTCTTCGAAGGCCAAAATTAGTTTACAAATTGGCAACTTCCCAACTAATTGGTTCTTAATAACTAATGAGATTTTAGTGTTTGGGATTATTTTGACAATAAACCCAGTCCTTTAAAAAATGGAAAATAGTAAATATAGCAATGCAAAGAGTTATTGCATCTATCTGCATATTGTCTTCCTTTTGTTTCAATTTGCTTTAAAATTTTTACTACAGTGAAAGTCTCAGTGTTCTGTTTTATTTCTAGAGGGTTCCCAGAAAAATCATGAAAGACTCAGAATCAGTCAGCACACACAAGGATTTCTTAGGTGACTCCATGGGACTGTGTTACTCTCATCAAGATCATTCTTAATATGTATCATGGCAGAAAAATAATATAAATCTTCATGTCCATGGGATCGCAAAATCACTTTCAAAGAGGAATCTTTAAAAAAGAATCTTCCATCTATTTATATTTCAGCTTCATCATTTTGGTGTACCAGAGGTAACACCATTAATAAAAGTTTGTTGAGATTAATGTTATCTAGGATTTTTTGTAACTTAAAATTAGAAAGAGGGAAATAAATGCTAAATGAAAATGGAACTTTTGGTACAAGTGGAAAGATTGTCTGTACAATTTCAGTTATGAAAAAAAATTGCCTGTCTGTACATTTTCATCCTCTTTGAGATCAAGGAGAATTGAAGAAGTTGTCAGCAAGAGGCCTGATAGGAAAGACATTCAATTTTCTTTTTCCCCTTTTGATTTATGGTCACCCTAACAAGGTCAAATGCAAAACAAGAGAAGCTTCTGAAGTAACATGTGCCCCATTAGGATTCACCAGAATTAGTAAGTGGGCAAAGGGAGGTGATAATGAAGTATGACCATTAAAATCTTGATGGGAAAAATGGGTTTTTTTTCTACTTAATGTTATAATAATAATAATAATAATAATAATAACCGGTCTTTTTAAATGGTTGCTCTGTATCAGGCACAGTTCTCAATGCTTTTCACCTTACCAGCTCATCTAACCTTCAAGCACACTATGACATATGTATCTTTATTATCCCCATACGTAATAGTAAGGAAATTGAAGCACAGACAGATAATTTGCCCAAGGTCACAGATATGATCATAAACACAAGCAGAATTTGAACTCAGGGAATCTGGATTCAGAACCCTTGCATTTCCTCAGTAATGTTCCATCTAAAGAATTAGGAACAGGAAGAGGACAATTATGTGTCAAGTATCCAAGCATGACCCTTTAGCCCCTTTTCCATTGACTTTGGCCATCCTTCTAGCTTAGATCTAAAAAGAAAGAGATGGGGCCTCCGGATGGCTCAGTCAGTTGAGCATCTGACTCTTGATTTTGGCTCAGGTCATGATCTCAGGGTTGTGAGATTGGGCCCCTCATCGGCTCCATGCTCAGCAAGGAGTCTGCTTTTCCCTCTTCCTCTGCTATTGCTCTCACTCACATGCTCTCTCTCTCTCTAAAATACATACATACATACATACATACATAAAAAGAAAGAGCTTATAGACTGTTGTAGACAATTATCGAAGCCTATTCATCTACTTTGCATGACTATGGTGCATCATCTGGGATATATTTTTCTTTTTCTTACTTCTGTTGAGACCCTTCACACACAGTTACACCATTCAGATGCAAAGTGTGAATAATAAAAAATGGAAACTGCCTTTCATGTAAACAAATTACAACTAATCCTGGAGCATAAAGTTATCTTTAGAATCATATCAGCTAACACCTTTGATTATGCACTCTCTCTCTCTCTCTCCCCCTCTCTCAAATAAATAATCTTTTAAAAATATTTTTTATTTATTTATTTGACAGAGAGAAAGAGAGAGAGAGATCACAAGAGAACACAAGCAGAGGGAGCAGCAGAGGGAGAAGGAGAAGCAGGCGCCCCATGGAGCACAGAGCCAGAGGTGGGGCTCGATCCCAGAACCCTGGAATCATGACCTGAGCCAAAGGCAGATGTTTAACTGACTGAGCCACCCAGGTGCCCCAAAATAAATCATTTTTTTAAAAATAGCTGAACCAAAACCAAATTATAAGGGGGTAATGTCAGCAATAACGGAAGAGTAGGTAGCTCCAAGGGCCTGCCCCTCCAAAGAAACACCTAGAAGATGAGCAAAAACTGTCAGAATTAACACTGTAGGAACCCTGGAAAATAGCCAAAGGTTTATGACAACCAAGTAAATGCTGAATCAAGAAAAAGCAATTTTAAAATGGTTAGGAGAGCTTTGCAATGTTTTCACCTGCCCTTATCCCACATGCTACCTGGCTTGGTGAGTCTTAAAGACATAAGCCCACATTCCCAGTTTAGAACCCTGAGCCCTATTACAGGGGAAGACATCTGACTTTGATCGACTTGCAAGAACTGTCGTTTTGACCTGTAGGGTGACTAACTCAAGGACTGACACTAGATGCTTGCTTTTGTTTAACTCTCTAGCTTTCCCTTTCAGGCTTGTCTAATGTTTGCTCCAAGTGTGATTTTTTGATGTTTTTAAGGAATACCCTCTGTGTAGCTTCTTTATAGCCTAAGAAGGTGAGGAGTTAGGCTAGATTCTTTTATTCTCTCTTTTTTTTTTATTGTAGGTATTTAAGGGAATCTCTGTCAAAATATCAGTAATTAAAGGAGACTTGGGGGATGGTGCCTATTAACCATCTTGCACTCCAGGAGAATGGTCGTCCACATAGCCCTGCTCTCAAAGAAGGGTTCTTTTAATTTAATCTGTTAATGGCTCTTCCATTCAGTCCCAGATGCAGTGGAGACATTGGGAAGCTGAGAATGGAGACCATTCAAGTTTCTTCTAACACACTACTTTGCTATTGGTATCTCCCAGCCTCTTGCAAACTCCACTGAGTTAGAACACCCAATTCCTACCAATGAAATGATCAACAATGGATCCCAGGAGTTAGAACGCCCAATCCCTAGCAATGAAATGATCAACGATGGATCCCAGGATCCAAGGATGAGCAACAGTGCAGGGGAGCTAGTTTCTTCCTCCAGAATGACACAGGTTTCCCAGTCATTGGAAGAGACTAGAGAACAATACTGCAAATTCTGGTCAATATTTTCTCAACCTCCTCTGCACAGCCACTGCCAGAGCCAGCCGTATTACACTTTCCACATTAAATATGCATACCCCCTGGATTCTTCTTATAAATGGCCCTTCCCTAACTGCATCAGGTGACATAATTTGTACCCTTCCAAACTATTTTCCAGTGTTTCCTAGGAAGAGGGCATAAGTAGCCCCACAGCCTCGTTTTGTTGAAAGAGGATGGGATGCTTACAGAAGGGGAGAAGGAGGCATAGAGGCTGCCATTGAGGTCGGGGTGTAGTGGTTTTCTAATATATCCACAAATTTTTTGACAGTCCCCCTTCAAAAGGTGGAGCTGAATTGTCTTCCTCTTGAGTGTGGGCTGTACTTCGTGACTCTAGGAACAGCATATGGTGGAAATGAGAGTGTGCACCTTCTCAGACTTGATCATAAAAGGTATTTTCACTTCTTTCTTGTTCTTTCTCTTGAATCACCTGCTCCAGGAGAAAGCAACTGTCACATCGTGAGGACTACTCGGGCAGCTCTATGAGAGGTCCACATGGCAAGGAACTGAGAGGCCTATTGCCAACATCCAACAAGGAACCGAGGCTTCCTGCCCATAAACATGTGAGAGTGTCCATCTTGGAAGACGATCATTTAGCCTGATCAGAGCTTCAGGCGACTATAGCCCTGACCAACACCTTGACTGCAACATCAGGGGAAACCTTGGGCCGGAGCCATGGAGCTATGCAACTCCTGAATTCTTGACCCTCAGAAACTGCAGGAAATACTAGATATCTATGCTTTTAAATTACTAAAAATTTGGAGTAATTTGTTCTGCAGCAACAGATAACTATTACTTATCTTTTCCACTTACAAATGCCAAATAACAAGTTACTTCAAAATCTAATGTTGAAAAAAACAATATTTATTCTGCTCACAAATATTTAATTTGGGGAGACAGCTCATCTCTGTTGCATTCTATGCTATAATGTCCAAGACCTCAGCTGGAAGGCTCAAAAGCTGCAGGCTGGAAATTTCTAAAGCCTCATTCAGTCATGTGTCTGGTGGATAATGCTGGGTATCAGTTGAGGACTTAAGCTCCTCTCCACATGGGTTGCTCCATATGGTCTCCCTGCATGGGCTAGTCTAGACTTCCTTATAGAATGGTGGCTGAGTTCCATGAGCAACTGTCCTGAGAGTATGAGAGAGAGAACCAGATGGAAATGATATTGCCTTTTATAATCTAGCCTTGGAAGTCACACAGCATCACTTCTGCCACATTCTGTTAGGGAAGGGAATTACAAACTTTCCCCCAGGTTCAAGGGGAGGGAACATAGGCCCCATCTCTAGATGGAAGAGTAGCAATGTTGCATGGTTAGAAGAGTATGTGGAATGTGATACATAATAGTACAGCCATCTTTGGGAAATATAATTTGCCACATTTGTCTAAGAATATGTCCCTGAAAATTGGCTTATCAGAAAAGAAGTTAGCATTTACCAAAACTCTGTGAAAACCAGCTATGACCCAGTAATGAGCACAACCAACCCTGCTCAATTGCAGGTAAAGGACAAATTCTTCTCTAACCAATAATACTGAAGTGGTGAATCTTAGCGCCACTTTGCCATGTCAAAAGGGGAGGGGGGGGCATAGTTTCAATTGTATCAGTCAAAATTCAACCAGAAAAGCGAAACAAATAAGAGATAGATAAGGAGATAGAGATAGAAATAGAGATATGAATTTGTTATAGAAGATTTGCTTACACGATTGTGGGAATTGGTTAAACAATCTTTGTAAGACTGTCTCCACCTCTGATTATGGATCTTGAAATCCACAGTACAGGCAGTCAGGAAGGAAAGAACGTAATCAGGCTGGATCCCCCATAAACACAAGATAGAAACTGACAAGAATGGACTAAAATTCCTATCTATCCTTGTTGCTTCTGACACCAGGTGATCCTGGAGAAAGCAGGGCCCTTTGTCAAAAAACTAAAAACACACCTAGCCCAGCTGATGTTTGGCTCTGTCAGATCACCATGCACTTCCCAAGAATGAATAAGCAAGAGAGGACTAGCACACTTGCTATGGATCCTGGCTCCATGTGATTTTCACAACGATCCTTGATCCAGCAGGATTTAACATGTGTGTGATCTGGGCATCTATTCTTATTTATGTGACAACTACTTTATTTTTTTAAGGTTTTAGTTATTTATTTGAGAGAGAGAGAGTATGAGAGAAAGAGAGAAACAGAGAGAGAGAGCACGAGCAGGAGGGGAAGGGCAGAAGGAAAAACAGACTCCCCACCGAACAGAGAGCCCGATGCGGGGCTCGATCCAGGACCCCAGGATCATGAACTGAGCCGAAGGCAGATGCTTAACCCACTGAGCCACCCAGGGGCCCCCATGACAATGACTTTAATAACGTTATTGTGAAGATTAACTGAGAAGAGATGTAAAGGGTGAACTATGAGCTTGGCACATAGCGTGTGCTCAACAAAAGTCAGATATATTATCGTTTTTATAATTATGATGTCTACTTGGCTCTACCAATACAGATTCTTAACCAAGTTATATGGATTTCAACTATCTGATTCTTGTAACAGATTGTGCTCATTTTCAAATAATAATTAGGATTCTAGTAAGTTGGACACAAAGCACCTAACAGGTTAGGCATAAGGACTTCAAGTATCCTAATTCCTGACACAGTTACGATCCATGGTAAATTGACATTTGGGATTTTACGATCTCTTGAACTTGGGTTTTGTGGCATCTGAAGCTTATGTAATTTGGGGGATCACCTTTCAGGAAGAGAATATGAAATTAAGGATAAAAATTTACACAGAAAGGTAAATAATTTTTAGAATTAGAAAAATCACAATAAAGTACATATTTTAAAAAGCTGAAAAATGGCATAAGTAAAACAAAATCCAAAAAAATTAATATGTTTTTACCAGTTGAAAGCCTGACCCACCTCTGTAATACTTTTTTCCACATTTTTGATACATATGCTTTGATTGCCTTTTTATGTGATAATTATTTTGCAGTATCATTTTAATAGAGACAATAGAAAGATAATTCAGTTCCTTCCAGAGGCTGTTTAAAACTATTATTATTAAAAGTTTTAAAAAGTTTTAGCTCATACTTTAATAATATCATGTATTTTCATTTATTTATTTTGAGGATTGTCTGCTAGATTCAGAGAAAATCTCTTTCAAAGAAGAAAACTTCCATTTATGATTTGGCATTGATAAGAATCCTTGGCTTCAATTTTACACATTTAATGATTAGAAGAATTTTCCGTGGACCAAGAAGCAGCCTCTGGTCTGCTATGATGAATGTCACTCTTTGAGGATCCTTAGGAATCAGTCTGCCACCCGGCCAACCTCCAGCCCTATTCTTCAAAGGAGCTTGCAGTTAATTCTTAGTCTACAGCATCTTGTTTTACACAGTTTGCAAAGTGTCAGTACAAATGTTATTTGAGATGTAACATGATTGGCAAGATGAGAAACACCACGCACCAAATCCTTTCTCAATTTCTCTTGTCCGGCCTTTGATCATTTAATGTCCGTACTAGAAGAGTATCTTTCCCATATTCCTATTTCTTTAGTTTCTTTCAAAGCTGCAGTAAACATTTTCGTTCATGTCTCCAGAGGAATCGCTGGATCCTGGGGTATGTGCATTTTCCCTAGAGAGCCCCAGAGTTATCCAACTTCTGGACTTCCTCCCTGCCCCAGCCTTAACGTCAAAGAATCGTAGTCTTCTGGAACTTTAATCGACAAGGGTCTAGCTTTAGCCTACCTACTCCAGTGCAGCCATCTAATTTATAAGTTCACATGACCAGGTTTTTGTAAACGTTACAAACATAAGGCATTTTACCTATATTCAATCAAAACCATTATCCAATCCAACCCAAAGGTTTGGAGGAGTTAAAAGTTTTGCCCATGGTACCAGAGCCAATTGATGACAGAATCAAAATGGAGGCCCAGGCCTAAGACTCTCCATGTTCCTTATTCACTCATTCTTCCTTATATCTAAATCCCATCTTGCTCTAATTTTAGTTACATCTTCCTCATATTTTAAATCTGAGAAGATTCAAATCATTAGAACAATACCCTCCTTATAACAACTCAGTCATCCCTCACCTTGCTCTTTTGAAGTTATGAAGGATTTGGAAAGATTTCACAAATACATAAAGTCCAGAAAACAATATAATGAATACTCATATACTCATGAGGTAGCCTAATTAAAACATAGCAAATAAAATATGTACCCTATATGTCACCTCTTCTTATCAAGTTTCCTTCTCTCTGCCACTCCCACCAGAAGAACAACTCTCCACAGTCTGATTCACAGTCTCATGAGACCTTCATACTTTTACTACCAATGTTGGTATCACTATACAATATATACCATTGATTTTCTAACACTTCATATAAACAGTATCAACCCATTTCTGTGCTCTGAAATTCACTTTTTTTTCTTAATGTATTTAAACAGTTCGTTCAGGTTGACATAGATACCACTGACTCATTTATTTCAACTCTTGTGGAATAGTACATTGCATGAATATACTACAAATTATTCATCCTCTTGCTAATGACCCAAAGCTACAATGTGCATGTCTCCAGGGGAATTTCTGGGCTCTAAATATATGCACTTTCAAGTTTACTAGACAGTGTCAGTTTGCTCTGCAAAGTGGTTATATCAATCTTTACTACCAAGTGTTGGTAATCTCAGGCTTTTCAACTCTTACAAGTGTAATATTTATAAAATAGAACCTCATTTCTCCTTGGAATTTCATTTCTCAAATTAGTAGTGAATTGGAACATCTTTTTGTAGGTTTATTGGTCATTTGGGTTTCCTCTTCTCTGAACTGCCTTGTTCATACTTTTGCCCATTTTTTATTGTTTTTCTAAACTTTGTCTTCTTTTCTTTCCATTTTGTTTTTACATATTACCAGTTACGTGCATTGAAAATATATTCTCCTAATATGACTTGTTTTTTATTACTTATGGTAGCTCTGATATATAAGAGTTTTAAATTTCGATATAGTAGAAGTTACTAATTTTTTTGCCATTATGCCTGTGGTTTTGGGACCGTGTTTGAAAATTCATTTCTTACACAGATCATAAGAAAATTCTGCATATTTTCTTCCAAATTTATTTATTTTATTTTTTAAGATTTTATTTATTTTTTAGAGAGAGAGAACAAGTAGGCAGAGCAGCAGGCAGAGGGAGAGGGAGAAGCAGGCTCTCCACTGATCAGAAAGCCTGATGCAGGGCTCGATCCCAGGATCCTGGGATCAGGACCTGAGCCAGAGGCAGACGCTTAATGGACTGAGCCACCCAGGTGCCCCTATTTTCTTCCAAATTTAAGATTTGTCTTTTTACATTTGGGTGTTTTAACCACATGGAGGTTTGGTTTGGCTATGGTGTGATTTAGGAATATAATTTTTTGTTCTACATAAGCATCAATTACCTTAGCAACATTTATTGAACTGTCTCTCCTTTACCCCCTGTCCTGGGTTAAACTGTCCCCTCCCCCCAAAAAAATATGTCCAAGTCCTAACCTCTGGTAGCTGTGAATCTGATCTTATTTTGCAAAAGGATATTTGCAGATGTAATTCAGTGAAGGATCTGGAGATGAGATCATTCTAGATTAAGCTGGTGGACCCTAAATCCGATGACAGGTGTTCTTACAAGAAGAGAAGAAGAAACAGACACACAAAAGGAAGGCCATGTAAAGATGAAGACAAAGTTTGATATTATGCCACCACAAGCCAAGGACCTGGAGCCACCAGAAGCCAGAAGAAGCAAGGAAGGATTCTCCCTTAGAGCCTTCAGAGGGAGCATAGCCCTGCCTGACACCTCAATTCCAAACTGCTGGTCTCCAGAACTGTGAGATTAATCTTCTGTTGTTTTAAGTCACAAAGTTTGTGGTAATTTTTTACAGGAGCCCTAGAAAACTAATACAGTGCCACTGACCTGTGCTGCCACTTCTGTCATGTATCAATTCCCTGTAGGTAGGGAAACTATTTCTGCACTTGTCAGTTTCTTTCACTGATCTACGTGTATATTTCAAAGACAACACCATGTTATCTTAATTACTTTCACTTTTAACAAATCATGTTATCTGATAAGGCAAGTCCTCCAAGTATTTCTTCCTAACATTGCTTTGACTATTCTTGGCCTCTTTTTTTTTTAATTCTATATAAATTTGACAATTAAATTTCCATGAAAATTCTCCACTCTATTTGTGGCGCCTGGGTGGCTCAGTCAGTTAAACGTCTGACTCTTGATTTTGGCTCAGGTCATGATCTCAGGTCCTGGAATCGAGCCCCATATGGGGCTCCATGCTCAACGGGGCATCTGCTTGAGAGTCTCTCCCTCTCTGTCTCTCTGCCCCTCCCCCTGCTTGCTCTTTCTCTCTGTCTCTAAAATAAATAAATAAAAATCTTTAAAATTAAAAAAAAAAAGGTCTCCATTCTCTTTGAATGACATCAAATTTGGGGCACCTGCCTTGCCCAGTAGGTAGTGCATCTAACTCTTGATCTCAGGGTCATAAGCTGAGATAAGCCCCATGTTGGGTGTAGAGATTACTTTTAAAAAAATGAATGGCACTGACTGTATTTATCAAATATCATAAAGATAATAAATATCTTTAAAATACCAAGTAGTATTACCTATAGCTCTCCATTTATTTTGGCCATCTTTATTGCTTTCATTAAAGGTTTTGTAATTTTCTCCCCCCAAAAATTACATATTTTTGTTAGTTTTTTCCCCCTAGATATTTTATGTTTGTCATCACTGTTTTGTAGGTTGTTTATTTTTGGTGTGAAAAACCTCAGTTTTTGCATGATGATCTCATTTCAAGCCACATAGTTAAATTAGTCTTTGCATAATTTGTAGATTCTCTTGGGCTATTTATATAGAAAAAATATACATTGTGCAATTTGTGTCTTTTGTTTATCTTTTCCAATCCATGTATATTAGTACAATCCCCAGAAGAAGTAGTGATGGCTGTTTGTCTCTTTCTTGATTTCAAAGGAAATGCTTATGCTTCACCATTAAGTTTGATGTTCAACATAAGTCTTTTTTCTTTAACTGCTGAGACTATCAAGTTGCCTTTCTTCTTTAGTCCACTAGTGTGGAGAATTATTAGGTCGACCATATGAAATTGCTGATATATGACTGTTTCATAATGATGAAAAGGGCAATTTCAGGGCACCTGGGTGGCTCAGTCAGCTAAACGGCTGCCTTCAGCTCAGGTCCTGATCCCAGGGTCGTGGAATCGAGTCCCTCATCAGGCTCCCTGCTCAGTGGGGAGTCTGCTTCTCCCTCTCCCTCTGCCCCTCCTTGCCATCACCCCACCCCCCAACCCCCGCCCCCACTCATGTTCTATCTCTCTCAGTCTCAGATAAATGAATAAAATCTTTTTTTAAAAGGAGGGGACAATTTCATATGGCTCAACCTAATACATTAATAGAGCTGCTAATGTGAAGCTCTCCTTTCATTCCATCATTTCATGACACTCACTTGGCCAAGTTAGGTTTGTTTAGCTTGTTTAAATTAATCTCATGAAAAAAAAATTGTAGCCTCTGTTCCTTTCTTTTTCTGTATCCTAGATACATTTGTATAAGATAAGGGTTATATGGTCTTTGAGTATTTTGTAGATATTACTTTGCAAAATAATCTTGGTTGAATATTTTTGTGCATGGAGTAAAGCTAGGTTTTTACTTTAATTTTATAATCTCAGTCAGGTTTTTTTGTTTTTTTTTTTTTTTTCTCAGTCAGGTTTTTAAATTTTGTATTGAATTAGTCTTGGTAAGATATTTTCTTGGAAATTTCTCATGTCTAGGTTTTCAAAATCATTGGCATAAGGTTTTTCATAATACTCTTTTATATTCCAGTCTCTGCATTATCTGTGGATCTGCCCTTTATTTCATTCTTACAGTTACTTGCTTGTGTCTTCTTTTTTCTTGACCAGTATTGCCAGAGACTTCTCTATTAGGCCAGTCTTTTCAAAGAACCGGCTACTGGTTGATAACATTTACTCTTGCATCTTTGTTTTCTATTTTAAAAAGTTTTATTCTCATCCCTTTTATTCCATTACTTATATTTTCTCTGGGCTTATATTGCTGTTCTTGTTTAAAACTTCTTGAGTTAGAAACATGATTCACTAATCCTCCATCTTTCTTTGCTAACTTGAGCAATTTTTCCCAATTTTTAATTTTTATTTCAATTTAGTATTTTAATTTTTAATTAAATTGTTATTTTTTCTTTGACTCATGAATTACTTAGGCAGGATTTTTCTAATTTCTAATTATTTAATATTTTATTAGTTGTTTAACATTATCTTATATGTTGTACCTTAATTGTATAGTAGACCTCCTTGTCTGAAGCCCTACAATAAGCCCATTACCTGTTTGATAGGGGTTTATCATGTTTTGTTACCACTGTACAGGTATCTACCTGTCTCTTACATGGACAGTAAGCTCCTTGAGGATAGGGTCTGTGTCTTCTATCTCTCTAATCCCAGGCCTATCACAATGCCAATGCAAATAGTAGGTGCTTAATACATTCATGCTGACTGATAAAGTAGTAAGTGTGTAAATTGTTCCCTAAAAAGTTTTCACGCAATTTTAGGTTCTCCAGCTTCTATTTTCTACCAAAAAGAAAACTATGCATCCCATTAAATTGCCGTATAGTAACCTAAAAGAAATGTCTATCTTAAAAAACAGACAAATCTATCATATTAAATTAATTAAGCTACAGTTAGTAAACACGAATTCAGTACCTGGAGACAGATCACGGTGTTTCTTACAGACGTTCCATTTAAATTTTTGTCTATATAGGTAATATATTTTGAGGTATCATATCCTGAAAATGATGAACATGCTTATGCAAGCAATCTCAGATTATTAGATGACACCATTGAGAGGAATGCTCTGTCATCTAAAAGGGAAGCTTTTGGTGTTTCGACCTTAGGATATTAAAACCAATTTTTTTTTCAATTAGTAGGTTGTTTTCCTATTCATGTATACTAATTTATTAGTATATTCATACATATTATATAATACTTTTTACATATTATATAAATAAGCTATTCTGGCGTCTAAGAGTGTTCTAAATAGATAATAATTAAAGAACTACGAAACTATCTATTCAAATGTCATTACCATAAGACTTTATGTAATAGATCATTTATCTCAGGTATTCAGTAGAAGTAGGTAGAAAGGAAAGCACTATTTTATTCATCAGATAAAGAAAAAAGCATGATCTATCCAACAGAGAGATCAAACACTTTTCTACCTATAAACTTCAATCTAACATATACATGAAATTTCAAAATTTTCATTACATGCAATCATTTCCTTCTGTTTTAAAAAATTCTTCCAGGCAACAGTTTCCTCTTTTACTAAGTGTCAAAACCTTGTGAAGTTATTATGACACAAAACCATTCCTTTCTCCTGCTGCAAACAATAAACAACTGTGAGAACCGAATAAGCAATGTGAGTCCCTCTGACGATCGGCCTCAGTTCTAAGGCAAGAACGATATTACGGCAGAGACATCTGATCTTGTTTCTATTTTAAATTATTTTTTTTTAAAGATTTTATTTATTTGACAGAGAGAAACACAGCGAGAGAGGGAACACAAGCAGAGGGAATGGTAGCGGGAGAAGCAGGCTTCCTGCCGAGCAGGGAGCCCGATGTGGGCTCGATCCCAGGACCCTGGGATCATGACCTGAGCCGAAGGCAGAAGCTTAACGACTGAGCCACCCAGGTGCCCCTTGGAAAGGGCTTAAATGAAACACTAATTATTAAAATGGGTTTGGGTGTTTGTCGGGGAGGGTGAAGTTTCGTGAGTGTGTGTGTGTGTTGTGTGTGGGTGTGTGAGGTCATGCTCATGTGTACGTGTTCTAACTCCCTTAGCACTACCAGCAGAAATTCACAGGCAAATATTTTACTTTGGTATTTCATCAGATTCACTAGGATTATTTCCCATTACAAACCACATTTGAGCACAAATGATACAACCTATCAACAAATACTTTGTTGAATAAATGTGATTTAAATGACTGTAATGTGAATTCATAATATACTCAGTTCACTGGACTACTCATTACCCTCTCACGTTCCTGCCCCATAGGGCCATGCTCAGTAATGCCAGGAAACATAAAAAATAAGTATAGAAGTCATTAATACATTTATGAGTATTGTAACAATATGAGTAAACTGGATAAATATTTTGAACAAGAATTTATTGAGCACTTTTGGTGTTCTCACCATCATGAGAAGATAGTCTCTTCTCTTAAAAAATTTATGATGCAGGTGCAGAAAAACTCTGCAACTGATGCCCCATGCTTCCTTGCATGTCCTTCCCTTTGCCAGGAACACTTTGTCTGGAACATCCCTATCCATCCTCTAAAACACAGATCAGATAGTAAATATTTCAGGCTTTGTGGGTCATGCAATCTCTGTCACAAATACTCAACTCTGCCCTTATCACTTGAAAGCTGTCATAGATGATATTAAACACATGGACGGGAATGTGTCCCAATAAAACTTTATTTACATAAACATGCAGTAATTCATAAATGGCCTGAGGATCGTGATTTACTGACTCTGGTTTAAAGCCCTTTGTGTATATACAGAAGCAAGAGAATTTAATGGCTAAAACATAAACTCTGGAGTCAGATAGCCTGGTTTCTAATTCTGGCTCTGTCACTTACAAGCTGTGTGACTTGATCAAGTCATATAACACTCTCAGCCTCTTAATTCATCTGTAAAATAGAGATCCTAATACCATGTATGTACATGGAGCTTTCATGGGCTATGAGTGAGTTAATAGATCCTACTGAGGTCAGAAAACTACGTACATAATAAGTGCTATATAAGAGTTATCTGTTATGATTATGTAGCATCCTCTCTATATATATTCTTATTCCATCAGATTTAATATATTGCTTCTTTAGGCCTGGGATGCAGGAACTAGACAAGGATCATAGCCCACAGAATTAGCTTTAATAAAAGTTGAAAGGTCTTGAAATAAACACCAAGCATAATCTAAATAAGGAAAAAGGTAATCTACTAAGTGAAAGAGGGGCATCAGAATATAACAATAAGAAACCAGATATCTTCAGTGTGGGAAGTTACAAAAGGGAGACAAAGAAGAAAAGTGTAAAAATAAAGAATGTAAAAAAAAATATAGCTAAAGGAAAGGAAAGGAAAAGAAGTAAACAACGTTAGTGTAGAATGGAAGGGAGCAGGGAGTGTAAATTATAGCCCATCTCTTGAATTCCAGATCTCAATGGCAGGCTGCCACTTGTTCTGGCTGCCTGAAGATCCACTTGGTCTCATGGAACGAATGTTGGGTATAAATGTCAAGACTGGCAGTCAGGTCCTGGAAACCAAGATTGAAAGATCAGTGAGACAGACAGCTTCAGGTTCTAAGAGGAATGCTTGGAGAGACAGAGAACCCACAATTCGCTAGGACCAAGTCAAGATGATAAGTTTCTGCCCTGAGATCCTTATCTGAAGTGGGTGAGAAGGAATGCTTTTTAGTATGATGCTAGGCAGTCCCTCTCATACAGTTTCTGTATCAGTTAGGCTAGGTTAGGTAAAAATGCATTAACAAATAACCCCCAAATCACAGTGGCTTAAAACAACAAAAATCTGTTCCTCACTCATGCTCACTCATGCTACATGGCCATTGTAGGTGTTCAGGTGGCCCTGTCCCATGTGGTTCTCACTCTGACATCTAGACTGATAGAGGAGATACAACCTGCACTGTTATCAATCACTTTGACAGGAAAACAGAACTCTAGGAGGTCTCACATTGGTAATTTAATGTTCCAGCCCGGAAAGTGATACTTATCACTTTCAACTCAGTTTATAAGCCAAGGTGAATCATGTGACCTGACCCAACTACAAGAGGGCCAAGAAAGGTACCCTACTAAGTGCTGAGAAATTGAAGGGCCAGAAATAATCTGATGAGCAGAAACTAGTGACTCCCTCAGTTTCCAATCTATGTAGAGAAAAGGCTTTGAAAATACTGAAAGAGTCAGCTTTGGGAGTCTACTGAACAAACTGTAAACATTACCTGGGAGAGAAGACTTCTTCCACCCAAGCAACCATGGCCAGGTGAGCAAGCACTGAGAATGGTAACTGCTACCGATATTAGTACAGGGGGACAAGGCAACAGCACTGGTGGCAGACCTAGAATGAGCTAACTTGCAACTAGCTAATACCCCAGCCACCCAGAACCCACGAGGAAAAAGTAAGAATGGAGTAGAGTCCAGATAGGAGTCTGAGGCCCTAGTGTTTCTCTTTGTAGAAATCTGAAGCCACAAGCTGCCAAGATTACATCCACTTTCTTGAGGCTGCAGAGGCCGGGGGCAAGCAGGGTTTGTTAGTGCTGCCTCCTAGTGGACACAAGGCTATTTTGACTTGCTTAAGAAGGGCTTGTGTTTGGCCTAGAATCTGGCAAGATACTATAGAGTCAATAAGAAGCCTGAATTTTTTCCTAAAAGTGAAGTGGGAGAGACTTCCAGTTCTGGCCAAGATGGAATAAGCCTATTGATTATAATTGTAACTAAAAACTCTGAGTATAATACAAAAAGCAACCATCTGAGGATTCTGAAAAGTAAACTAAAGCAGGCCAATTGGTGAGAGGAATCAATGAAGTGACCCGTAGAGGGAGTGAGTGAGTTTCCCAAGGTTGTTTCCCTCTTTTCTCTCCAGGCTTTGACACAAATATGGCCACTGGTTAGGAGTTATGGCAATGGCTGCGCAGGCAATAAAACCTCCAAGAGAAACACCATCTTTCTAGCTGTAGGATGAAGAAAAGCAATCTCTGCAAGCTGACGGGGGAAATGGGGTGAGGCAGAAGAATCCCAGAGAAAAGGGAGCTGGAGAAGATGTTTTCTTAACTCTATGTATTAATTCACACAAAACACACACACACACACACACACACACACACACACACACACACCAACATTTTCCAGATGAGTCTCAAAAGATTCAGTTTCACCATATAATATCAAAACGTCCAGGATATTTTCCAAAATTACTCAATATACAAATAGGTAGGAAGATATGACCCATTTCCAAGGAAAATGGCAATCAAAGAAAGCTAACCCCAAGATAACTTAGATGTTGAAATTATCAAAGACTTTAAGGGAGCTATTTGTAACTATGCTCCTTGATGAAAAGGTAAAACATATTTAACATGAATGGAAAATAGAAGTTGACGACAGGGATATGGAAACTTTAGAACAGAAAATACAACGTTTTAAAAAATTCACTGATGGAGTGCAATAATGGAATAAAGACAAATGAAGAAAAAGACAGAGAATTGGAAGATGAGTCAATAGAAATTATCTAATTTAAAGAACAGGAAGAAAAAGACTTTAAAAAGTGAACAGAGACTCAGGAACCTACAGGACAATATCAAAAAATCTAACATCTGTATCAATGAGTCTCAGAAGAAGATAACAAAGAAATTGGTGAAGAAAAAATTGCAGAAATAATTTCCTAAAATGTTAAAAATTAGATAAAATACATAAATTTACAGAATCAAGAAGTTCATCAACTCTAAACAGGATTTAAAAAATACAAAGAACATCACACCAGAGACACAATAATGAAACTTTTGAAAACCAAAAACAAAGAAAAAAATCTTGAAAGCAGCCAGAAAAAAAAAAATGATGCATTGCATATAGGACAATGATGATTTGAATTGCCACAGATTTCTCATCAGAAACACTAAGGCTCTAAAGTGCTGAGAGAAAACATGTCAACCCAGAATTCTATACAAAGCAAATATATCCTTCAAAATGAAAGCAAAATAAAGAGGCCCAGATGAAGGAAGACACAGAGAATTCATCGACAGCAGATCTGCTCTAAAACAAAATATTAAGAGAAGTTTTTTTAGAAGCAAAATGATACATGAGTAAAGCTTAGAACTTCAGAAATAAGGAAGAACAATAGCAATCATAAATATCAAGGTAATTATAAGATACTATTTTTCTTTTCATATATTCTTTAAAGTGTATATGAGTATAAAAGCAAAAATTATAACAATGTCTGGTAGTTTTCAATGCATGTAGATATCAATATGTCAATATGACAACTACAACATAAAAAAGAAGGCTAAGGAGACATACATGACTGTAAGGCTTCTACATTCCACTTGAAGAAGTAAGATATTAGCTCTAAGTTGAATGGTTCTATACCCTAGAACAACCATAAAAATTAATACAAACATAGGTAGCCATAAAATGCATAAAATAGAATACTAAGAGAATTCAAATCATGCAAAAGAAGGCAGGCAGGGATGGGGAAACAGAGGAATAAAAACAGAAGGAACTAACAAAGTACCAGACATACCATGCAAACTGAGCAAAAGAAAGTTGAATTGTATTAATTAAAAAAAACTTCAGAACAAGGTCAATTATCAAGGGTCAACAAAGACATTACCTTATTACAAGATAGTTCACCAACGAGATATAACAGTCCTAAAAATGAATGCGCTATTAAGAGTTTCAAGTACATGAAGCAAAAACAGATCAGAAAGGGGAAATAAACAAATTCACAGTTATAGTCAGAGTTTTCAACATTTCTCTCTTGGTAATGGATAGAATCATTAGAAAATTAGCAAGGATGTTGCTAGGGCCTGAATTGTATAGCCCCAAAATCTACATGTTGAAGCCCTAATTCCCAACATGACTATATTTGGAGATAGAGCTTTCAGGAGGAAATTAAGGTTAAATGAGTTCATAAAGATGGAGTCCTACCTTGAAGGCCCTATAGAAGGGAAAGAGAGAAACTTCTCTCTCTGTCTCTCTCCATATACACTAAGGAAAGGCCACGTGTGCACACAATGAGAAGGGGGACATCTACAAGCCAGGAAGAGAGAGCCCTTCCTCACCAGGAACTAAATCAGCTGGTATGGACTTGGTTTTTGGTTGGTTTGATGGACTGGAAGATGGACTTCAAAGACTTGTGAACTTTTGGACTTTGGTTTTTGGACTTCCCAGCCTCCTGAACTGTGAGAAATAAATTTCTGTCGTTTAAACCACTTAGTCCATGATATTTTGTTATGGCAGCCCGAACTGGCTAATATAGATATAGAAGACTTGAACAGTGCTATCGTTCAACATGACCTAATTGACATTTCTAGGACACTTCAGCCAACAACAATAAAATACACATTATTTTCAAGTGCACATGGAACATTCATCAACATAGTCCACATCTTGGATCAAAAA
Organism: Procyon lotor; assembly: GCA_028646535.1. NCBI lineage: Eukaryota > Metazoa > Chordata > Mammalia > Carnivora > Procyonidae > Procyon > Procyon lotor. The sequence continues at coordinate 71,598,463 of CM053612.1, forward strand.
ACAAAGCTTAGCGAAACATAATCAAGTGAAACTGTACAAAGTATGTTACCCGACCAAAATGGAATTGAACTAGAAGTGAATAACCTCATAAATGACACACTTCAAAATAACTTATGGGTAGAGAACATTTTGAACTTAAGGAAAATGAAAGATGACATATCAGAATGTGTGTTATGCAGCTGAGGCAGTGTTTACAAGGAAATTTACAACATTAAAATGCCTATAAGGAGATGGGTCTCAAATTAATGATCCAAGCTTCAAGCTTAAGAAACAAGAAAAAGAATTAAATCTAAAGCAACAGAAGGAAGGAAACAATAAATTTAAGATCAGAAATCAGTGAAACTAAAAACAGAAGAACAAGAGAGAAAAACCAATGAAATCCTCGCAAGAAATGTTAAAGAATTCTTTGGAAAGAAGGAGAATTATATAGGTCAGAAACACTGCAGAAAGAAAAGAAGAGCATTAGAAAAGGGGTTAGTGAAGGTAAAGATAAAAAATAGTTGTCTATATGTGTGTAGGTTCATCTCCTGAATCACTATTCTGTTCCATTGATCCATTTATCTATCCTGATGTCAAAACCACACTGTTTTGATAACTGTAGTCTTGAAATTCAGTAGTGTTAGTACTCAGACTGTAATCTTTTTCAAAGCTATCTTGGCTAATTTAGGACCTTTACATTTCTATTTGAATGTCAGCTTATCAACAACTACAAAAATCCCACTAGGGTTTTAATTTGGATCACACTGAATCTATAAATCAATTTGGAATGAATTGGTATCTTACCAATATTGAGCCTTCCAACCCATGAACATAGGTTGTCTCTCCATTTATTTAGTTCTTTCTAAATTTCTCACAGCAATGTTTTGAAGTATTCAGTGCACAGATTGTGGTTGGCAGAGTTCCAAGATGGCCCCAAGATTTGCCCCGTACAGCTCATCCACATGCCCTACATACCTTCCTGCCTTTGGTGTGGGATTTCACTCCTGTAAATAAATTACTAGTCAGTTGGTTTTATACTAGTAAAAAGGGAGATTATTTGGGGTGGGCCAGATGTAACTGAGGGAGTTCACAGAAGATGGAGGAGGAGAAGTGGGAGCACCACCACTAGAGAGAATTTCTTTCTGGACCCAAAGAAGAAGAAAGCTTCTATGAATTCTACAGCTGCCAGGAACTGTCTGTAAGCTGAGTGAGCTTCTAACAGGTTCCCAAGTATCAGATGAGGCCACAACCCCATTTGGCACCTACTGTGCCTGAGCAGAGTATTCGACTAAGCTGTGTCCAAACTCCACAAGAACTGTGAGATAATAAATGGGTGTATTCCCAAACAAACAAAAAAAAGTCAATAAAACCAAAAGCTGATTCTTTAAGTAGAGTTCAAGCCTACATACCGCTTTTTTTGTGGGGGGGGGGTGGAAGTGGGGAGGGAGATGAAGAAAGAGCATTCCTTGACCTCTGGGTTCTCTTTCTCGCTCTGGTAAGTCTTCTGACATCTTTGGATCAAATTTCTTAATTTCTCAAATATTTGCTTTGCCTACCTTCTAAAATGAGATAACATCAACATAGATGGATTGAATACGGCAATGCTTTACAAATCCAAGGCATTATTAATGTCTATTATTAATGCACTTGCACATAACAAAGAAGTCTGAAGAATAAGGGTATCAAGATTAATTCAATTAATCTCTGTTTGGAGGGCAGCACAGATTTATCTGTTAATTGCACAAGTTATCACATTGAATTCAAAACTATCTAACTCCCAAGTAAGCTTTGGTGACTTTTACTCTTCCGTTTAATAAAATTCTAAAAATAAGTCAGACACGACTTACCATAAAATTATACTTCAATTGGACACAATTGAAATCAATTCAGCAACCACCCTGAAATAAGAATGAAAAGTAGAAACCACTATGACAACGAAGGTAAAATGTTTCAGTGAGGCCCTCCTTTCCTGTCTTCCGGAGTTTAAAATATCTGTATCGCCACGGAGTTCAAAAGAAAGATAGTTTTCTTTTTCTTCCTTTTCAGTAGGGGCTGGTTATATCTGAAACTGTAAACAGTTCCCCCAGATGACCTGTAGTCATAGGCAAAGAAAGGCAAACACAAAGAATATTTCCTGGGACTGAGGTCATCAAGTGCTAGGCTTTGTCAAGAGAGAAGCACTTCAGAAGAAATAAGGGGATTGGCAGATTCTCTTTGAGATGACAGTAAGGCAGTCAAGGAAAAGATTGCTGATGGGGACAAAGGTCCCAGGAAAGTCAGGGATAAAAGAGTAGACTCATGTGCCATCTGTACAGAAAAGTTTTGCTTAGTAAAGATGACAAATGAGCAGTGTTTGTGCTAACACCCAGCAAGACTTACCAAGAAATAAAGCACAGTCCACAGCAGATAGACTTACCCAAAGCCTAGCCTACTATCAACCATGCACTCTAATATTAGAGATGATGTGTGCCTACCTAGTGCGATCAGAAATGTCACCTTTTCTAACAAGCCCATACATTTAGGACTGTCAAATTCATCACTAAATACGGAGGTAAAACTCAAATTTTTTATGGAAGTTCTCAGCTCTAATTGATTATTCTAATAGAGCCAAAGAAATGAAATGAATGGTACTTTTGACATCAGAAGAGAGTCTTAGAATCCTTAATGATTACTCGTGAACTTTGAAGAGCATATTGGCAAACTGAAGAAATGCAGACGTTGCTTTTTTCCTCTGTGTTCTAGTCTTTATACTTGTTTGAAAGAATTAAGCCTGCTTATCATGATTCTGTGATGCCTGTAGTCATCAAATCACTAACCTTCAACTAATTAGCTATGGTCTATCTTGTTCCATCCCCTACCTCACTCACTGTCCTCTCCATTCCATGATATTCTCTTACGTTGAAACAAATCCAAGATTTTAAAAAATACTTTATTTTTGAGAGAAAAAGATCATGTGAGTAGGGGGAGGGGCAGAGGGAGAGAGAGAGAGAGAGAGAATCTCAAGCATGCTCCCTGCTGAGCGCAGAGCCTAATGCGAGGCTCGATCTCATGACCCTGAGATCCTGACCTGAGCCGAAACCAAAGGCGCTTAACTGACTGAGCCCCCGAGATTTTTTTTATCGTGCCATCCACAAGTATCTCAGTGTTTACCTGAAGAAAAGATAATGCCAATAGCATGTGTAAAAATTAACAGCAATTTCTTGATATCTTCAGACAGTCAATATTCAGATTTCCCTGGTTGTCTCATATTGTGTTTCTGCAGTGCATTCGTGGGACCAGAATCCAAATGAGCTCTATATGAAACAATTGGTTCACTTCTTTTAAATCTTTTTCAGTTCTCCAATCTTTCTTTCTTATAATTTTTTTGTTGAATTACTAAGTAGTGGGTACCATGTTATTTCCTGCGGGCTAGATTTTGCTCATTGTATCTCACAATGTTGTTTACCTGTCCAAGATATTTCCTGCAAATGTTCCTCTGTCCCCTGTATTTCCTGTAAATTGGTAATTAAAGCTGAAGTCGTGATGATATTCAGTTTCAATTCTTTGGCCATAATCATTAGTAGGTGGTGTTGCAATCATCCATTAGAGGGCCAAAAAAGGCTAGTGTTCTCTCTTTTTGCATTGTTAGTACTCATTAAAGACCACTGTCGATATTTCATTAGAGGTTGCAAAATAGTGGTCTTATAATTCTGTCATTCCTCCTTCAATTACTAGCTAATATGCTTCTCTAAGAAGGAACTTGCCCTTATCAATTATTTGATTATTGTGATGTGCCTTTCATGTAGAGAAGACAAGACAAAAGCAGGATTTTTTCCCCCTTATGTTCTGGTTTTCAAAATATCTGTTGCTTCTTTAACAAATCCAAAAGAGATCCAAAGGTGACCAATGACCTTGAGCAGATGAATTGAGCACATGGATTAAACATATATAAATGTTTCAATCTATTGCAATTGTAATTCTTATTGATAATCAAATTGTCCCTCTTTAAGTGGCTTTTGTGTCCTTTTAAGAAGCCCACAATGGTCACTGAAAGTTTCCTTGATTCCTACTACAACAGGACATACTGGGCTTATCTTGTACATTTTCTGCCCCAGTTCTGGTATCAATAATTTTTTCAAGGAGCCCCAGTTTCTTTTAATGGAAAATGGTACTTAAACACCATAACCTGGACATCAAGGATGTTCATCACTACTGGGCTGATCATTGTTTTTAGATATTTTCAGTGTTCAAAACTAGAAAATAGATCTTTTTCCAGATAAAAAACAACACAAGTTTATACTAATATTTCCATTTCAAATTCAAAAATACAAGCTTTTTACTTTATCTCATCTATATTATATCGGTAGCTCCTTTTTCCCATGCCCAAAATACTGATTCTGAACACCACCACCAACACAAATACTCATTTGCTCTATCCCACACTCACACACAACAACGTCAAAATTACAACACCAACATGGCTGAGATATTTTTACAGTTCCTTCAGTCCTTAGCATATGTTCCTCTGGGAAGATCAAGTCCATTTACTATGTTTAATCAAAATCACACAAAGCAGTTCCTCTCTGTATGGTTATCCAGAAACTTGTTACATGGTTTGTTTCTGATACTTCACATTGTTTTTTTTTTATTGTTAAAGATTCCTTTTTAAATTTAATTCTGTATTATAATTACATAAAATAATTACATGTTTCCAAAGTCAAGTCAACAGAACAAGGTTTATTCAGAGAAGTCACACTTCTATCCTTTCCTTTTCATCTTGTTTCCTTGCTTCCCGATTCCTTCACCATCGGTAACCTCTTCCTTAAAATTTTTAGCTTTAGGCTTATCCTTCCTTTTTAATAAAAGTAAATATATGTATTATATATGAATACATATAAATTCATAACCCTTTTTCGTTAATAAACATACACTTTTCTCCACTCTGCATTTTTAACATAATAATATGCGCTAGACACCACTCCTAGCAATATATAGAGATATAACTCATTCCTTTTTATAGCCACATGGTACTCCTTTGCATAGATGTACGACAACTTTTCAATCTCTCATAGATGGAATGTAGGTTGTTTCCAATCTTTTGCTGCGATGTACTGTGATGAATATCTTCCTATAGTTTTTGCCATTATATCTTTGGGACAGATTCGTAGAAGTGGGATTAATAATTCAAAGAGCAAATGCATACGTAAGCTTGTTAGACATGACCAAATTCTCCTTCACGGTTACCATTTTGCATCCCACCAGCAAAGTGTGGGAGCTGGAGCACACATCATGTATGGTAAAAATTTGTGCTAGCTTTAGAGAGTAAAGACAAGTGTTCCCTCTCAGATTGGGTTTGTAGTTGGAAAGTAATCCCGCCTTGTCTTTTCCTACAATCTGGCTAGTTTAAGGCATTCTGTTGGCAGTCTGAGAATTACCCATAATGCCAATAAGTTGCTCTTTTCAGCGCCATATACGGACAGCAATGGGAATGAATTATTTCAAGGGGCCGGCATTGGCCTACCTTGGACCTTCCCAGTGGGACAGGATGCAATACTGGCTGCACAAGCTGCACACACACTTCAATGGCCAGACTCCGACAGGGCCAAGCCTAGCGAGCATGCTCTTAGGATGACCGCACTGGATAATGGGAGCTACAGATACACCCAGGCAAAAAAAAATAACCTGCTTTGAATGTCCGTGTCTTTATGTCACTCCCCTGCTGAGAAACCTACTGGGGACCCTTCCTGTCTGTGTTGTCGAATTCAGGGTTGTCTGTCCGGTGCCCAGGCCCTCCAAACCCATCAGCCTCCAGTCTGTTCTCCCCTGCGTGGCTCCTTTGCTGTTGCTAAGCTAATTGCTTGCCATTCCTTACATTTGTAAAGGCTTTTTCAGCCTCTGTGCCTGTGAGTGTCATGTTTCTTGCTCTGAGGCTGAACCCTAGGTCTTGGCCACTCTCTTCTGTTCACCTCCCCACAAAAGCAGCCAGGTCCAGATGTCCCCATAACCCATTCTGGCCTTAGCAACTGTTACATGAATGGCTGGTCACTTGAGGGCTGTGTCCTTCTACCTGCACCGAAACCTCTAGAACAATTAGCAGCATGTTCTGCATGTGGTGTGGGATCAATACATGTAGGAAGCCTGACTACCTAGCATTTAAGTTTATGGCCAAAGACATATCAGTCTTGGAGGTAAACCTAAAACCACAGCATGAGACTTGTCTTCTCTAGCAAGAGAAGCAAATGCAAGATCCTTGTTCACACACACCGGAGAGCCTGTCTCCATGCAGTATGAAGCCAGAGTAAAAATCCTGGGCCACAGAAAGCTCTTTAAACAAAGCACCCATAGCAAAAATAATAGATCTCACCATGAATGCAACACACACACTGAACTGAGCACCATCTAGTTAACAAGATGACAGCTTATTCAAAAAAGGAAAACTCCAAACCGTATAGCCAATATAATGAATAATTTATATCAAAAATTTATATACATATATGAGATATACATATACACATATTTATAAAACTATAGAGATCTAGGTGCTAGCAGCATTGCTGAGTGGTGTGCTTACAGGCTTTTACTTTTTCCTTATTTACCCTTTTTCTGTGTACAGTACACTTTTATAAGAAGCATGCCTTACCTTCATGATAGGAAAAAAAACCTAAAACGTGAACTATTTACCCAGCATTCGTGTGTCAAATACACTTCAGACACATAGATATAATGTGGAAATTTGAACTTGGTCAGCAGCTCACATGCCTGAAGGCAGAAAGGGGGCTTTGGAAATGAAAGATTCTGAAAACAACTCAAAAGCAATCACTGGTTTGATCTTGAGCCAATATTTGAATAGGCATTATTTACAGTCATAATTTTTGAAGATCAAAGCAGCCTTCCCTTCCCCATTGTCAAGGCAGAGAGAAGAGACAAACTTACTGAATCCACATTTTAAATGCACACAGAGGATGAGCACACAGTGTCTTACCTCATCTGTAATGGTACGTTGTTGACTAGAAGGAAGATGAAGGCCAACAAGTATCAGGAAGACAAGTACAACGTCAATCTCGAATCTCCTGCCTCAATGCTAAAGAGAGGTATTGCTCTGCACCTCATCCAAAAGCAACTGAATGACCCCAGTTTGTTTCTACAAAGCAATACAAGGGAACCACACACTTCGGGAGTGGGCCTTTTTGAAGAATAAACTGACTTTCCCTCTGAAACTGATAAGCGGTAACGGTGGGAGGCAGTGGAAATTATAGCAGTTTCAGTACCGTAGTCTGGTGCTTTTAATGAGTCGCCCTGAGCAAACATACCTAATCAGCCTCCACTATCCATTCTGCTACTGCCCACATCTTTGCAAATTGGTTCTTGTTTTTATGCCTTAATAAGCCGAAAACACTAGAAATCTTTTTCCATTTTTAATTTTTCAAAACCTACCTAGCCATATGTCATTTCTAAAGACAACCCCTCCTCGTTCTGGTTGTTGGCACCGTTAGCAAAGACAGAGACAGCTCAGGGCCTCCCTCTCATTTTTTTTCTCTCTTCCTTCTACTGTATTCCATTTCACCATTTGGTCATCCAAATGGATATCTAGAGAACTTGACGGATGACTCCAAGGTCGCCATATCTCCTGCTTCTCATAGAAAGAGGAAATGCTCCCTAAAACGAAACCTTCCTTCCTCCCACCATGGCCCCAATATGTTTGGGCTGCTTCTATTCTTAAAAGTGATGTGGGGGTAATCTGTAATTTTTTCAGGTTCTTTTTTTTTTTTTTTTTTTTTAATTTTTTCAGGTTCTAAAAGACTTCTCCCTGTCCTTCATCTCTCATTCCCACTATGTAAGTCAGCTATTGCTACAATAGTTCTGTGTACCTCACAAGCCTCAAATGCAATAAAACTGCATGCGTTTATTTCTTGCTCACAGTCTGTGGGTTGCCTATGGCTCTGCTGGGATGAGCGGGCATTTCTTGGTAGTTGTTCCAACTGTGGCTTGGGTCCTTATTCTGGTAGCAAAGGGAGTTCCTGAGTCAACCAATCTAGCATCCCACAGTGCTTCTCTCTAAAAGAGACTCCATTTTCCTCCAGTGACAACATCTGAGGTGAGCACTGAGTCTTATTTTATTCTTCTAAGATCTTATTGGGAGATGCAAGAAGTTATCAACCCCTGGAAATTTTTGACGGTACATTACTTAATTGGAAAATGACAGATGTTTCACTTGGGCATGTCGGTGATAGAAAACCCAAGCTTCCTTCTGACTTACCTCCTCCACTCAGCCAATTCCATAGCTTACAATTTGTTACCTGATGGAACCCACTTCCGGTAATAAACCTTGTAACTGTTAGGGTTTTTAAGCTGCATAAAATTGAAAACTCAACCCATTCTATCTGTAACAGTAATAAAGTACAGGGGCAACCAAAACTCAATTCCAGCTGTCGAAGAGGCTTTAGGGTTAACTGACCAAGGAGCTCATTGAGGACACAGATTACTTCCATCGTTCCATTTTGACACCAACACCGTCAGCTTCAACCTGGAGGCTGATTCCCTTCTTGGCTCTAGGACGCCCCCTATAACAACTAGGGCTAAATGTCTACTCATTTAAATCCAGTAGGAGGCTGCCTTTCTATAACTATGCTTCATAACAAGATAGTCGCATTCCCAAAAACTCTCAGAAAAGTTCTTTTTGTTTCTCATTGAACCATATTGATTTGGGCCAGACTCTCTTCAAATTGGGACAGAAATAATAAGATTAGACTAATCAGAATCCCAAGATCTGGTCTCAACCAGCTCCCCCTAAGGCTGAGGGCCTATGTGTGGGAGTGAATGACACCTGGATAAAAGAGATCTATTTAGGAATGGAAAAGGAGTGGGTGGATGTCAAGATGACATTTGGTTCAGACTCTAGGTAGTGAGTACGTTGGATGGAGGATAGGATCATTCTGCTCACCAGAGAAGAATATTTCCCACCAGAATGCAATGCATTGACATTCCATTTACACATCGGTCTCTTGTGATCTGCGTATTTTTAATCAACTCTCTTAAGCTAGAACCACGTCTGATGAAGCTAAGGGCCAACCCCCATCATTGGATCAAGTTGCATTAACTCAGGTTAAGGTTTTACTCACCATTATACCTTCTTCAGTCTACATCACCATGAATTGACGCGACCTGAAGAAAAAGAAAAAGACGATGCAAAAATTATGATTATGTAATATGCATTAACAAACTGCATCCACAAAAACCACGAAATGAGAGAGAGAGATTCGCAAGCCAACACTCGACACTCGTGGCCATTTCTCATGTGTTTTGCTTGTTCTATCAGCAACTTCTTTGTATCCAACTTCAATTTCTTATCCTCCACTTTAAATTTATTTCCTTCTGTCATTTCTCCAAAAGTGTCATCAAACGGGATCCGTATGGTCATCTGTATCACATACGTAGAAAATGTCCCACTGCAGAGAGAAGCATTCAGTCCCACATCATCAATAAACAGGATCTCAAAATCCCTTCCATGCCTAAAAGCCTAGAAACGGTTTTACCTTGATTATTAGGAGAAGTAAACCTGAAATAGTCTAGAGTATAAATGTCAAACATTGAGCCTGCGGGCCAGCTTTAGCCTGCAGAAGGTCATCATTCAATGACACAACCTCTTTGTCAACAGCTTTACTTCAGTTGGTGTATTTTTTGTGTGTAAAATATTAGTTCAGCCCACCAGGATTTTCATGAGGGGAAATCGGTCCATGAGTAAATTTGATTTGACAGTCTTGTCCCTCGGAAACAAAATGGCAATTTTTTGAGAATGTAAGATTAATGCACTAAATGATTATTATTTACCCCAAACTAAGCCCTCGGAATTTCCAGCAAAATTGAAGCAGCAACTGTCAGAAGCTGCAAAATACTAAAGACAACATACACTTGGCAACTCAGTGGGTGTGTGTGTGTGTGTGTGTGTGTGTGTGTGTGTGTGTGTGTGTCCTAAACAACAGAGTCGTCTAAACAAACCACATTTGCACATTGACTAACACCATATCATATTCTGGTCCTGAATTTCTCAACTTGCTTTTTATACAATGTTACTCATGGTTTTTCTCTAAGCTTCTTCTAAGTGAAGGCAGGCTTTTTCAAGAACCAATTCAAAATGAAAGTTGATTTTTGCATGATGTCACCAAAAGGTGATGTCACTTTCTTTTCTCTCCCTGGTCTCAAGAAAAATGGATACTAATGTTGAACTTATTTCACCCTTAACACAACCCAGACAGGCAATCTCTAAAAACACAATGTCAGCTAACCTCAAGTTATCAGATAATGTTGTCAGAACTCAGGATAAAGCAAAACTTCCAGGGATGGGCTTCTTAACTCCTATAGAAAATCATGCATGTTTTAAGCTCTTTTTTAGACAGTATTAGACAACTTTAGTCTAAATTTTAGACAATTTAGACAAAATATGGTGATTATTTTTAACACAAGTGCTAAGATAGTCTTTTACTTTATTTAAAGGGAGCCAATCAAAATTTTTAGGCAAAAATCCAAAGGAAGTTTTGTTTATGATGAAACTCAAACCTTCCTCCTGAACTCTTTAGTTATAAGCAGTGTCTATTTTTATCAACATACAGGACTGTGTTTTCAAGACCATACTATCAACTGCTCAAATCAATTCATAATTCATGTCTCCAGTGGCCAATATCTCAGGAACAATACATTTGCATGCCAATGGGACTAGAAAAGTGAGCAGAGATGGCTAGAAGAGGAAGGAAAAGCCCTTGGGGCAAGAATGAGGAAAGTATGTGTGACAATTTTTAAAGTAATAGCATTAGCAACTCATTTTTCCCCCACAGTAATAATAACAAACAAACTCTAGCCTACAGAGTTCATATTTTGAATGACATATGTTTATTTTGTCTGAAATGTTTTCCAAGCAGTGAGTTTGGTTCCCCTGTGTTCAATCCATAACTGGGAATCATGACACAGCCCCATGTAAGCAACAGTCAGGAAGCAATAGAAGGCAATTTCATCCTCTGCCAGACATCACCTCAGCATGCCCCCTGGTTGATACTTCGGATGGCTTTGGTCCACCAACATCTATCTGGGAAGACCGCTTAACAGTGGCCTTAAAGGCAATGCCACCTTAAAGAAAAGATAAGCTTGAAGACCATGAACTGAAGGATGGAGAATCCAGAAGAAAACTGAAAAGAGCCCCACAGATGATGAATATTTAGTTCAGAATAAGTGGAAGAGTAGAGCCCTTGGAGGAGCAGAAGCCAATGAAAAGGTCTGCCCTGAAATCTAAATAGGCTGATTACCACCCCCTCGAGAGCATCAGTAATTGAGGAAACAGCAAGGAAAGAACATGGCATTCCAGCACCCATCTCATCCCAGAGTGTCACATTTGCCTCTAAGGGCAGGGAAGAGTCAGGTTGTCCTGAGCTGGGTCAAGATCAGGAAGAAATTGTCCTGGAGAGAATTCTACTCACCCACGACCTACAGTGAGCCCTGGAGTTACAGGAGAGAAGCGTCCCCCTGCTCTCACCGAGGCCTGAATTAGTCACCTATCGCTGAAATAAATCTATGTAAGAATCCCAAACTCGGTGGCTTAAAAGAATAATCATATATTTCTGACTCACGGGTCTGTGCATTATCCGCGGTTATGCTGGAATTTGATGGGATTGCCTGGCCTTAGTTCCAGGCTGTGAGTTGGTTCAGGTCTGTTCCACGTGTCTCCTACTCAAGGGATCAGTGGTTTAATAGGTCATGTTTTGTATGTTGTTTTTATGGCAATGGCAGAAGCCCAAAATGGCCAACAGAAACATGCAACATCTCTTGAGGCCTTGGTTCAGAAAGGCACACTGAAACATCTACACAGAGTTCCTTGGCCAAAGCGAGTCACATGGTAAAGCCCAAAATCAATGGGTAGTGAAAGGTACTCTACTCATAGTGGACCCTGATAATAGTGGGGAGCGAATACAGCAAATACAGTCTGCCAAGATTGAAGGCTTTACTCCAAAGGATCCAATATAAGTTTTCCAGGCATCCGTATGCAACCTTTCAAGAATGTAACCCAAATGTCCATGAACAGATGAATGGATAAACAAAATACAATATACCCACACAATGGAATATTATTCAGCCTTAAAAATGGACCAATAGAGGGGCGCCTGGGTGGCTCAGAGGGTTAAGCCTCTGCCTTCGGCTCAGGTCATGATTTCAGAGTCCTGGGATTGAGCCCTGCATCGGGCTCTCTGCTCAGCAGGGAGCCTGCTTCCCCCTCTCTCTCTGCCTGCCTCTCTGCCTACTTGTGATCTCTCTCTGCCAAATAAATAAATAAAATCTTTTTTAAAAAAATGGACCGACAGAAAGTCTAATACATGTTACAACATGGATGAACCTTGAAAATATTATACTCAGTTAAAGAAACTAGACACAAAAGGACAAAGATGATATGATTCTATTTATATGAGTTTCTAAAAAAAGCAAATTTATAGAGACTGAAAGTTAAAGGTTGCCTGGGAGTAGGGAGAGGGAAGAAGGAGGAGTTATTTTTCATTGGGTACAGATTTCTGTTTAGGAAGATGAAAAAGTTCTTGAGAAGAGTAGTGGTGATGATTGCCCAACAGTATCAGTATAGTTGGGGAGCCTGGGTGACTCAGTCAGTTAAGCATCTGACTCTTGGTTTTGGCTCAGGTCATGATCTCAGGGTCATGAGATCGAGCCCCAAGTTGGGCTCCAAGCTCAACACAGAGTCTTCTAGAGATTCTCTCCCTCTCCCTCTGTCCCAACTCCCTCCCACTCAGATGTACACTCTTTCTCTCTCTCTCTCTCACTCTCTCTCTTTAAAATAAAATAAAGAAATCAAATCTTTTGAGAAAAGAAAAGATGTAAATGTAATCAACACCACTGGATTACACACATAAAAATGGTTAAAACGGTAAAATTTTATGGCATATATATTTTAGCACAATAAAAGAAGAATATGAATAAGACAAGTTAGCATGTGTGACAGCAAGGAATAGGTTCACACATGGACTGGTCCATTTTACCCTCACAACCGTCTTGGGGTAGGATTCATTTTCCGTTCAGGAAGAGGCCACATGCTAACAGGATCACTTGCAGGAAAAACCAAAACACAGAAGCCCCCATCTTTCCCATTACATCTGAATAAAAAAGGTCATACTGCCTTTGAATGAAGATGAACATTAGTACCACTCAACCCACAATTGGGCCATGGAACATTCAGTGCTGCCCTTGTCAATAAGGCTACATTCCCTCACAAGGCGTGTGCTAATAGACACCAGAATGATCTATACAAATCTAAGATGTTATTATTTTAAATCTGGTTCTAAGTGCACTGTGTAACCAGAGTCTTAAAAAGAATTTTACCTGAAGCATGAGTTGAGCAAAAAAATGTTGTAGTTTATTAAATCGAAGGATTATTTTTTAAGTCATCAAGAACTTGGCGTTTTCCCTAAGAGAGGAAGATTGCTGTTGAATTTTTCCCTCTTACTTCAATACTGAGGTTACTAACAAGCACTCCGCATTACCTTTTAGACTTCAACTTCACTGTGTTACCAAAAAATATCTTCAAAACACGAAGAGTGTCAGTGGTCCATGTTCTTGGGGCTGGTTCTGTAGCTAGTTCTCTGGTTAAAGGGCTGCTTTTTAGTTCTGAGAGACCATCATTAAGGCCCGACATTGTAATTCCAGGGTTAATGATAATTGCCAGCCCCTCTCTGCCCCAGCTAGCGCAAAGGAAGTGGAAGAGATTCTCGCGGAGAGAGGAAGTAAGAAAGGCGAAGAAAACTACCTGGATCTCCAGATGAGCTTGTACCTTGACCAGCTATCACTGGAGAGTGAGACAGCAGGGCAATCTTTCCATTATCTGTCCTTTTCATAACAAACACTGATGAAACATTAAGCTAATCCCTCAACACACTGTCCTGCAAGGCTGCAAATTGAATGAGTGCTTCATTATTCAGTTATACAAAGAAATATGCCAACAGATACCTGCATAATGCAATAGCCCCTGGATATCATAAATGGATTTTAATGTTATCTTGTGAATGCCTGAAATAGATTGTATTTAGTATACTAAATAAAAGAGTGCCTTTCTTCATTAGAGAGGGAGAGAGGGGTACTAGCACTGACATCTTGATGCACAGCAAATGCTCTTCACTTTCCTTCCCTTCCATCTGCATCCTTCTTCTCTACTCGGATTGGAGCCTGGAACCTTAAGAGATTCTGGGGTTTCCTCTCCCTAAAGACCATCAACAAATCCCAGTTATTTCTATACCTGTATTCAACGTTATACTTTAAAGGTAAATGTCACAGGGCAAGATAGAAGTTGTCTAGAGGAGGGCAGGAGCATAAGAATAGTATTTATTGAATGCTGACTAGGTCCGATACTGTTCTAAGTGCTTTGAAGTGGTTTGGTCATGGCATCTTCACAATACCCTTAGAGGGCTAGGGACTCCTCTTGTCTTGATCATACAAACAAAGAAAGCAAGGTACAGAGAAGTTAGGCAACTTGCCTAAGGTCACAGAGCTACTAAGCAGCACAGCTGGAATGCACAAGCAGGCAGTGGGCAGCCCTGCTCTAACCTCCATACCACACTTCCTGTCTAAGGAGCAAGGGATTCTGGGAGCCTCCCACCCTGTCTGTGTCACCATGAATCCCAGCTTCATCCAGCAGGACTCATTACACAGTCAGCATTCTCAAAGCAATGATTCCCGTTACCATTTCATCACAATCATCACTTTAGAATTAAATATATGTAGAAAATTCTTCATCATCCATGACAAGATCAATAATTTGGTTTGTGGTCATTTACCTTAAGAACATGGCCATCCCTCTGAATGTTAACTGAAATGGAAGGTAAACACTGAAAGGGGCACTATGGTTTCTTCATGTTTTCATGAAATCTTCAAAATTAACCTTTTTTTTTTTAAGATTTTTTTTTAAGTAATCTCTACACCCAAAGTGGGGTTGGAACTCATGACCCCAACATCAAGAGTCATGTGCTCTACTGACTGAGCCAGTCAGGCTCCCCTTTAGGATTATCTTTTAATTAATACTTGCAGAGCAAACATGAATATGAAAATAATCTATTTGATTTCTTCCTTAGTCAATAACTCATTTGATTCACTGAAAATAGAGAAAGGTGGAATGGCTGCATAAAGGATAAATAACTCCACAAAATAACTTTCAACTATTAAATAGAGCCTATACTTAAAAGAAACACATTCCCAGTAGATGATATTTCTATAAGACTTCAAAATCCCCCAAAGTGTTCTTTGAATTTGTACTACTCAAATTCAAATTTTCATTTCTGTGAACTGTTTCAGTGTCCACTATGTTTTAAATAAATGTTTTCATTTTTACGTTAAAGACAAGATAAACCCATGTGTATATTTTAATAAAACATTACTGGGAAGACCCTTTGTAATCAAAATCATAATATTAATTATTATAAGAATAACTAAAATTTTTTGAGCATTAATGTGCCAATCACTGGACTAAACTCTTTGTACATGGTTTTCATATATTTTGCATAACAGTCTTTTGAGGAAGATATTATCTCCATTTTATAGATAGAGAAACAAGGTGTCTGAAAAGTTAAGTCCTTTGGAGGGTACCTGGGTGGCTCAATCAGTTAAGTGTCTGACTCTTGATTTCAGCTAAGGTCTTGATCTCAGGGTCGTGAGATTGGGCCCTACGTTGGGCTTCATGCCGGGTGTGGAGCCTACTTTAAATAAAGAAAATTGGGTTATTTTCTCAAGGGTTTTTGCAGTCAGATCTTGGAAAGAGCCAGGATTCAAGTCCAAGTCTGTCTGACACCAAGACCCAGATATTAAAATCTATGCTATACTGCCTCAGAAACCATAAGAGAAAGACGTGATGAATTTATCTAAAAAAATATTTTTATGCCCCTAAATCATCAAAAAAACTGAAAAAAAAAAAAACCCTGAAACATGTATGTCAAAGAATCAGTGTCCTTAAGTATATACAGGGATTCACACAAATTAATCAGGAAAAATAAGCAAAAGAAAAGAACAAAAGATTCAAATGGCAAATATATTCATGGAATGTTTTTTCACCTAAAACAAAAAGTATAAATTATACTGATCTATCACTTTTATCTCATGATACTATCAGATTTCAAGGATTGATATACCAACTGTTTCAAGGATATGAAGAAATGAGCATGCTCATATACTGCTAGAATATGGAACAACCATAAGCATAAAAGAAATGCACAATTTAGAAAGATCTAGTTTACAGTTTTTAACATCTCATTTCAAAAAATATGCTTCATGTGAAAAAAAGCAGACTATGTCATACACAGAATATGATCCCAATTTTGAGAGAGGGAAAAAAAACCCTTTTTTTTCAAATATAGAAAAATTCTTGAAGGTTCTATGCTAAAATGTTAATTATAGTTGCTTATTTTGGGATTAATGGGATTGCACATTATTTTTTTAACTTTATTACATCTTTCATCATTATGCAAATTTTTAATCTTATGAACTAATTTTTTAATTACACATACACGCACAAATATGAACCAATTCATATAGATACTGAGGGAAACATTCTTGATGGTAACCACTCTTGGAGACATCAGTTCAGACTTAGTGCACATCCTTTCTTGCCCTGACATTTTTGGGTGGCAATGTGCCCAGTTCCAAGGTTGAAAAAGGAAGGATCTAGGCCAACCGTGGAAATCTCATTTCCCTTTGCTAGCAATTGGTCTAGAGGTAGTCATGTGACCCAGTACTGGCCAATGAGATATAGAGGCAGTCTGTTGATGGCCGCAGGTTAAGATTTCTTCCTAATAAAAAGAGTGGCAGATACAGAAAATATTTTAGTTACTCACATCTCCACCACTTGCTTTTCTGCTTGGGATGCTGTTGTATGAGGATGAGATATTTGGAGCTGTGGCAGCCACCTGGAGACCATGGAAAGACATATCACTGACACACTGAAGAGGCCAAATAAAAAAGGTAGAATGAACCTAGCCCAGGTGTTTGGCGATAGAGGTGAGCCATTGAAACAACTCTGGACCTGCCAACTTCCAAACTTTTATTGTGTACATCAATTAAATGTCTTTATTGTTTAATACTCTGTTGATGGGGCATTTTATTCCTTGCAACCAAAATATATTGTTTCAATACTTAATGTAAAAAAAGATATCTGAACATATAGGTTTTAACTACATGAATATGTAAAGATACATATGTAGATGGGACACCTAGATCCCACTACTTCCTGTTTTCTGAAGAGTCTTAGTCTTTCTTTCTTTTAAAGATTTTATCTATTTACTTGACAAAGAGAGATCACAAGTAGGCAGAGAGAGGAAGAAGCAGGCTCCCCGCTGAGCAGAGAGCCAGATGCGGGGCTCCATCCCAGGATCCTGAGATCATGACCTGAGCCGAAGGCAGAGGCTTTAACCCACTGAGCCACCCAGGCGCCCAGAGTCTTAGTCTTTCTTAGACCATCTCTGTCTTGGATATAAAACCTCTCAACTGCTACTTCCCATCAGCTTTAAGTTGTCTTAATCACTTAATGTTCAAACCTTCCCTTAGTTGCACTTCCCACTTCTATATTCCATCCCCTTCAAATCCAAACTCTTGAGAATGATATCTTCTACCCAACATCTCCATTTTCTCAACCCTTACTCCTCAACCCACTCTAATCCATCCACATTCCTGCTTCACCAAAACAGTAGTTGATAATTTGCTTATGAGCGATGACCTCAGTGTTACCAAATCCAACTTAACTTGTTCAGTTCTCTTCACCCCTCCCTCTTTATTGAAATACTTTGTTCTCTTGGCTTCTGGTCTTCTTTCTACATTTGGGTTTTTCTTTGATCTCTCTGGTTGGTCCTTCTCAGCTTCCTTTGCCATCTCATAGCCCATTAAATGCTGGGATTCCTCAAAGCTTATTCCTAGACCCATTATTCCTCCCACTTTCTATTCTCCCTTATTGATGTCTCTGGCATCAATTACCATTTATGTGCAGATAACTCATAATATCTCAGACCCATAAATCCAACATTTCTTTTTCAATATCTCAAAAGGTCACCATCTGTACTTGTTATTTTCCAACTCAAATCTGGACCTCTTCTTGTAGTTCCTGTCTCAGTGAATGGTACCAACATTGATCTAGCTATATAATCCTGAAATCTAAGAATAGTCTTTGAGACCTTCATTTATCACCGCCCCCATATCTAATTCATCATTAAGTTTTATGAACTCTGGCTCCTAAATATTTCTCAAATTTAGTCACATCTTTTTATCTCTACTACTATCATTCTAGCCAAGTTATCTATTCAGCTGAACTATGTAATAAATTCCCAACTGATCTCCTTATATCCATTCTTGCATCTCTTCCATTTGTCTCCACACTGTAGCTAGTATGACCTTCCTTTAAACTCGATTCTGATTATATCACTTCCTTGCTTAAAACTCTTCAGTGGTTTTCCATTGTTCTTAGCATGAAGAATAAAAGCTTTAACTTGATCTGAAAAGCCCTGAATGGTATGGTTCTTATCCCTACAGTCTTGTTTCCCACCATGCTTTCTACCACACTCTACATTTCTTAAGACTGTCATACTCTCAAACTCACTCTACTACAGAATTTTCGTGTATGTTTTTCCACCTGGAATGTTCTTACCTGTCCTCTTTGTACAGGTAACTCTTACTCATCCATCAAATTTCAGCTTAATACTTATCTCTGACTTTTCTATCCAAACCAAAGCTCTCCTCTTGTAATCTCTCATCATTTGGAACCCTTACAACAATTTTCAATAAGAAACTGAAGCAGATGCTGTTGGCTGTCTTCCTAACTACCATCTAACTTCATCATTCCTGTTAACGTAACCCTTCCTTTGTTCAGATACTGAACATCTGTGTTTCAGAAGCTATTCCTCAGCCCCAGTGCACGAATGTTCTCTAGTATGGATCAATCACAGCGATTCTATTCCTCCTACCAATGATTGGATCAAGAATGGACATGAGAAGGAACCCTTGCCAATGAGAAGTAAAAGGACACAGAGGTAGGAAGTGGGCCTTCTGAGGAAGAACAAGATAGGACTCATATCTTCCTACCTTTGGATGACATCGTAACAGGATAAGAAGCTTAAGAACATTTCAGCCATTCTAACCATGAGAAGAAAATCTAAATAAGACTTCTGATTGTGTGTCACGTGGTAAGTTGCACTACTGACCCCAATTCTTCATTCCTCTGTCATAGACATCCAATCCCTTGCCATGTCCTCATAGTAGGAAGAGTTATCTTCCCCACCCCTTGGCTTTGGGTTTGTTCATGTGACCTGTTTTGGCCAATGGGATGTTAGCAGACCTGATGAAAGCAAAGACTCCCCAGGTGCCTCCAGAGTTTGGTTGGTTCTCTTGTTCTCTCCAGTGATCCACCATGAGAAAAGTTTCCTCTAGGTAGCTGCTTTCCCTTTCAGCCTGGTGCTAGAATCAGCATATATAAAGTAGATCTAGGCTTAACCCACCCCCTAAAGCAGAGTCGCTTCTGCCAGTCCATGGGCCCACCACCTAAAGCACCACCGCTCTGGTTGACCTGCAGAACTGTGATCATAAGAATAAATGCTTCTTGCTGCATGCCATTGAGTTTTGGGGTGATCTATTATGGAGCGTTACTGTGGCAATAGCCAGCTGATGCATCTACAAAAACTTCCCAACTGTTGCAGACATTAGTTAAATAATCATATAATTAAATACAATTCTCTCTCACTAGATTACAAGGTCCAGAGGGCAGCAATTGTGTCTACTTTCACTCTCCACTGTATCCCAGTACCTAGCACAGTAGATTGCATAATAAATATTTACTGAATGGATATTATTAATGAGAAAGAGAGGCTGCAATAATACATACCGAAAATGTTAAAATCAGATGATAGGATAATAAGTAACATTTATATCTTCATTATTTTCTGTATTATAATAATACTTTTCCGTATTGTAATAAGGCTCTTGTATAATAACCATGAATTGCTTTTATAATCAGAAATAAAAGCAAAAAAAAAAGCTATTTCCACTAAGAAGAAAATATAATTATTTAGAAAGAAATACTATCATGGGTCAAACAAGAAGTCATTTGCATGAGTTAAATCTACATATAGTTCCAAATTGAAAAGGCCATAAATTTACACAAAGGAGATGAATATTCAGGTGTCAGGACAGTAAATAAGGTCGTGGTTAGCACCAAAATTTAAGACTTAGCTGAAACACACTGTGCTTTGCTTTGCTTTACTTCCTGGAATCAGAGAAAAAATGTCTGAGGTAAGCTAATAAAACACACAGAAATTTAGGGAGACTGGACCAAATGGAAATGCCAGTAAGCTACTTGTTATTGACGAATTGTCTCTCTGACTCCTCTTACAAACTTATAGCCAAAGGTTCCTGAGGACATGTCTCTAGCCACATCTCCTCGCCTTCCATCTCTTTCTACCTCCTTCCACTTCCAATTTCCCTGCTTTCTGCTCTCACCTCACTCTCTAAGATGGGGGACCTTGCTCTCTTCCTAGGGTCCTTCAGGTCCCTCCTGATTTCACTTGATTCCTTTGATGATGGCATCTCATATTTCAAGGATGAAGCAATCAAAAGAAAGAAACTAGATGGCAGACAACCACATGGATCATTCTGAAAAATCAAGTATTGGAGGAAAAGCAAAAACTAAGAAAAAACGTGATGTATAGTAGAAGATAGTTTATATCAATCTAAAATGTATACATTCACATGTATCTCTTAGGTTAGCTCCATATATAAAGACTTGTAAAACATTTGAGATAATGAGAGAGGAGAATGAGCCTGCCCATGGAGGATGAATGGCAGAAGGAAGGAAGGAAAGAAGAGAAAGACAAGGGTGCACATTTATAAGGGCAAAACACAGATGTCACTCCAAATGTTTTGACATTTAATTAATATTAGGGACTATTAATTAAATAATAAAGGGGTATTAATATTAATAAAGGGACTACTTACAGTGGCGTGGGGGAGAGTGAAGTTAAAAAAACAAAGAATGAACTCTTGCCATTTGCAACCACCTGGATGGATCTAGAGGTGGCATCATGCTAAGTGAAATAAGTCAGACAGAGGAAGGGAAATACCATATAATTTCATTTGTATGTGGAATCTAAAAACAAAGCAAATGAACAATCAAATGAGAAATAGAAACAGATTCATAAATACAGAAAACAAATCAGTGGTTGCCAGAAGGGAGGGGAGAGGGGGTGGGCAAAATTAATGAAGGGGTTAGGTGGTACAAACTTCCAGTTATAAAATAAATAAGTCACCAGGATGAAAAGTACAGCATAGGGAAGGTAGTCAATAATATTGCAATAACGTTGTATGGTGACAGATGGTAACTAGACTTATTGTGGCGAGCATTTTGTAATGTATATAATTGTGAACTCACTATGTTGTACACCTGAACATAATATAATATTGCATGTCAATTATTCTTCAATAAAAAAAAAAGATGGGAAGGTGTATTGGTTTTCTATTGCTGCTTTAACAAATTACCACAGATTTAGTGGCTTAAAACAACATAAATTTGTTACCTTACAATTCTGTAGGTCAAAAGACTGGCATGGAATCTCAATGGGCTAAAATCAAGATATCAGCAGGGCAGCATTCCTTCTGGAGGCATCGAAGAAAAATTTGTTTCCTTGCCTTTTCCAGCTTCTAGAAGGTGTCCACACTCCCTGGTTCATGGCCCCCTTTCTCCATCTTTAAAGCCAGCAGCAGCTAACCTCTCTCTGACCCTGCTTCCATTATCTCCTCTCTTTCTGACCACAGCTGCCTTCAAGGACCCATGTAATTAGATTGAGTCCATCCAGACAATCTAGGATAATCTCTCATCTGGGGTTCATAACTTCAATGGCATCTGTAAAGTTCTGCTTACCATGTAAGGTAACATACTCCCAGGTTCCAGGGATTAGGATGTGGACATCTTTGGGAGACCATTATTCTGCCTACTCTAGAAAGCAACAGCAGGAAGTCATTAGGATCCCTAGGGCACAAGGGGCAAGGGAAGGACATAGTGTTAAGGGAACCCCAGGGGAGCTGGAACCTAGGAACTGTCCAAGGGTGCTGCGGTGAGGAGGGGGGCAACCATTGCCAGACACTGCTCAAGGAGTAAGTGTAGGGGGGAAAATTATCCCAATCTCTCCCACCCCACCCC
Organism: Procyon lotor; assembly: GCA_028646535.1. Taxonomy (NCBI): domain Eukaryota; kingdom Metazoa; phylum Chordata; class Mammalia; order Carnivora; family Procyonidae; genus Procyon; species Procyon lotor. The sequence goes on from CM053612.1 coordinate 71,620,622, forward strand.
CATTCTCCTGCCAATGCCTCTCATCAGGCAAACCTAACCAGGAACCACACAGCAAAGGAGCTTGGGTAATGGAGTCTGCAGTGGTTGGCATCCCAAGGCAGAGAAGGGTGGACGTTCTCCATTAGCAGGGGCCGGGGGCGGGGGTTGCTGGGAGAAGAGTTCAGGGTAGCAAATGAGGAATAACCTGAGCATATGCCCTAAACTGGGAAGAATAATAAATTCAGCTCTCTGCGCTTGGGGTCATAAAAGAAAAACTCTTCCAGCAAGATCCACTGTAACTTCAAAGTAGAATCAAAAGGGTTCGGGGGCGGGGGCGGGGGGGGATTGTGGAAGAAACAGATTTGGATGGAGGAAAATCAGTGTGTGGTCTACACCACATTCACTCACTTCTCTCCTTCTCTTTACTTTGTCACGCAGGAGAGCCAGGTAGAAACCACCAAGCAAAAGGTGGAGAGGTGGGGGGAGGCGTGCAGGAAAGACAATGAAGCTATTGGCAAGAACAGAGCAGGCAACTTAACACTTGGAAGCAACGCTTTTTCAAAGAGGTGCAAACAGCCGAATGTCTCCTTCGCGATGTCAGTGTGTGCTTTTGACTCGGAGTCGGGTTCCCATTAATTTATGAAGTGCTGGGAGTCTGGGTAGCTGGCACGGGATCTTTTACTCTACAAACTGCTAATTTAACTACAAGCTGGATTCTGTCGTCAATGTCTCCCAGAGGCACCGCTCCTAAGACCATTCCTCCCTGTCCTCTGATTTTGTTATTTTTAGAGGACAATTGGCCCCCTTTGATATCCACTTCATTTTATATCCAGGCTATAAATTTCTCCTTAGGCACAGTTCCTGTCTGATTTTGAAGCTTTGAAGACTCCGGTCATGGCGAACTAGAAAGTACAGCTTGACAGACACTTCCAAAAGAAGGCAAAAGCTCTTCCTGTTTCATAGACACCATAGGTCTGAGACCATCCTCAAAGCCACTCTGGCTTTACCCAGAATTTCCGAGGGTTTGGAACCATTCCCGCAGAAAGAAACCATTCCCGGTTTGGAACCAAACCACAGAAAGTCACTTTGAGGGGGCACCCAGACTAAAAAGCTGGCCCCGAGATGGTTCTACAAACAAGCAGTCCAGGAAACTCAAACTCGAGACCAAGGTTGGGCGTGTGGGGGCCTGAACAAATAGGGCAGCCACTCTAAGTGCCGAGATCTGGATGAAAACAGAACCAGGAGCCAGAAGATCTCGGTTCCGGCTCAGCCTTAGACAAACTTGAGCAAGTCTTGCAATTAGGAAGTGGCTTATAGGCTTCTATCGGCGTGTCTAGCCCTCAGCTCACAGAGTAGATTGCATTTATCTTGATTGAGCACTTACTCTGGACCAGGCATTGCAAAAAGCCTACTTAATCCTTCTCAATAAACATGAAGTCATTTCTATTGTTATCTCCACTTTAAAGATGAAAGAGAATTTGAGGAGTTTAAGTGATTGTGTCACAAATTAACACGGCTAAATGATAGCGGCAGGATTCTCAAAGCCCAGAGCCGGAGGGTTTAACCACCATAAAACAAATGCAATCCAGTTGACACTGGAAAAGATTCCCCCTGAGTTTTTAACAGATAAATAAATAAATAAATAAATAAATAAATAAATAAATAAATAACCAACAAAGAAAGAAAGAAAACTCCATTGCCAAATGAGCTTGCTCACATAAACACTAACGTTCCACAGGTTAAAGCATTTTAAAAGTTCGATCTAAAACGGAACACTGACGTCATTTGCCACAGAAATGGCACTGGTAACAAAGGGATTGTTACAATGTTATCTTTATTTCTTAAACACTTTTAGGAAAGTAGAATTTAAGTAACATAAAATCCACTATTTTTAGTGTACGATTCAACAGTTTTGGTAAATTACAGGAGTTAGGCTGCCACCACCACTATCTAATTCCAAAATATTCCATTATCCCAAAAGAAACCCCAGACCAGGGGCGCCTGAGTGGCTCAGTCGTTAGGCGTCTGCCTTCGGCCCAGGTCATGATCCCGGGGTCCTGGGATCAAGCCCCGCATCGGCTCCCTGCTCTGCAGGAAGCCTGCTTCTCCCGCTACCATTCCCTCTGCTTGTGCTCCCTCTCTCGCTGTGTTTCTCTCTGTCAAATAAATAAAAATATTAAAAAAAAAAAAAAGAGGGGCACCTGGGTGGCTCAGTGGGTTAAAGCCTCTGCCTTCGGCTCAGGTCATGATCTCAGGGTCCTGGGATCGAGCCCCGCATCGGGCTCTCTGCTCAGCAGGGAGCCTGCTTCCGCCTCTCTCTCTACCTGCCTCTCTGCCTACTTGTGATCTCTGTCAAATAAATAAATAAAATCTTTAAAAAAAAAAAAAAAAAAAAGAAAAGAAACCCCAGACCAATTAGCAATCATTCCCAATTCCCCATCCCACCCCACCCCCACCCCTGGCAACAACTAATCTGCTTTTTGTCTCTATGGGTTTGCCTATTCTGGACATTTCACATAAAGAGAATCATACAATATGTGATCTTTTACATGTGGCTTCTTTTGTTTAACATACAGTTTTTGAAGTTGTCAAGAGGGAGCATGTGTTGGTACTTCGTCCCTTTTTATTGTCCCATAGTATTCTATTGTATGGATATACCACACTTGGTTTATCCATTCACCAGAAGATGGACATTTGGGTTGTTACTCTGATGGCTAATCATTTTGAACAATTTTTCATATGCTCATTGGCTATTTGTATAACTTCTTTGGAAAAATGCCTACTTGTATCCATTGCTCATTTTAGATTGCAGGGTTTTTAAAGGTTTTATTTAATTTTCTGAGAGAGACAGAGAGAGAGAGAGAAGGAGTGAGAGAGAGAGAGAGAGAGAGAGAAAGAGAGAGAGAGAAGCAGACTTCCCGCTGAGCAGGAAGCCTGATGCAGAGCTTGATCCCAGAACCCTGAGATCATGACCCAAGCTGAAGGCAGATGCTTAACCGACTGAGCCACCCAGTCGCCCCTAGATAGGGTTTATTAAATTACATTTCATTTTGTACTATTGAGTTGCAAGAGTACTTAATACATTCTAGATAAAATTCCTGTATTAGATCTATAATCTGAAAATATTTTCCCAGTCTATCCCTTGTCTTTTCATTTTCTTAATGATGTCTTTTTTTAAGATTTCATTTATTTATTTATCTGAGAGAGAGAGAAAGAGGGATGGAGTGTGTACACATGTGTAAGCAGGGGAAGGGGCAGAGGATGCGGGAGAGAGAATCTCAAGCCGACTCCACACTGACCCTCCAGCAGGCACAAGGCTCAATCCCATGACCCCGAGATTATGACCTGAGCTGGAACCAAGTGCCAGATGCTTAAGCAACTAAGCCACCCAGGTGCCTCTTAATGATGTCTTTTGAAGTAGAAAATTGTTTACTTTTAAGAAGTCTGATCCTAAGGTCATAAAGATTTACTCCTGTTTTCTTTTAAGAGTTTTATTGTTTTTCCCTAACATTTAGGTTCATGATCTATTTTGAGTTCACTTTTGTGTATGATGCGAGGTAAGGGTCTAAATCATTCTTTCACATGTGGCTCTCCAATTGTCCCTATACCACTCCTTTGAGCCCTAGGTCTGTCCTTGTGTGGGTACCACCCTGTCTTGATTAGCTTTGCACTAAGTTTTGACATCATGAAATATGAATTCTCCAACTTTGTTCTTCTTTCTCAAGACTATTTTGGTTATTCTGGGTCCTTTGCATTTCCATAGAAATTTTAGGGTCAACTTGTCAATGTCTCCAAATAAATAAATAAATAAATAAATAAATAAATAAATGAATGAATGAATGAATAAATAAATAAATAACAAGCTGGAATTTTGGGATTCCAGATCCCAAATTCCAGAGGGATTGCCTTGAATTTATAAGTCAATTTGGGAAGAATTGCCATCTTAATAGTATTGAGTCTTCCAAGCCACAAACATGCAATATCTCTGTATTTATTAAGATCCTCTTTCATTTCTAAAAACAATGTTTTGCAGTTTTCTGTGTAGAATGCCTGCTCTTTTATTAAATTTATTTCTAAGTATTTTCTTTGGGGTTTTTTTAGGCTATTGTAAATGGGATTATTTTCTTAATTTTGTTTCTTGGAACATTCATTGCTTAGAACTAGAAATACAGTTAATTTTTGTATATTGATAATGTGTTCTGTGACTTTGTTGAAGCTGTTAGTTATAGCAGTAACTTTTGTACATATCTTAGCATTTTCTACACATCAAATCATGCCATCTGCTCATTAGGACAGTTTTACTTCTGTCTTTTCAACCTTGATGCCTTTTATTTCTTTTTCTTGCCTTATTGCATTAAGACTTCAAGTACATGTTGAATAGGAGTAGTAACAGAAGAAACACTTGCCTGGTTAGCAATCTTTAGGGGAAAGCATTCGATCTTGCACCATTAAGTCTGACGTTAGCTGTAAGGCATTCATTTGCCCTCTTTAATCTGGCTAAGGAAGTTTCTTTCTATTTCCAAGTTGTTGAGAATTTTTAATACCGATGGATGTTGGATTTTGTCAATGCTTTTTCTGCATCTGCTGAGATGATCATGTGGTTAGAAATTTTTCCTTTTGAGTGGAAATAGGCAGTTATGCATGAACACCCACTACAATATTTGTAAGGGGAATTTATGCTATTAAATTTGCAAATAAGGTTCACTGCATACGAGATAGAGGAACTTATCAAAAATTGTTAATTTATTCATGTTGGCCTCCTTATTGGAAAGCTATTTGACAGATAAGTGAAAATATGCTACTCAGCAAATCTCTTCAACAAACACATATAATCCAACCATCCAAACCAATTTCTCAGATTAAGTCTTTTTCTTATCAAAATGTCCTATGGGGGTGAGAGGGAGACTGATTTGGCTGTTTAATCAAGAAAGCACAAGTTTTCACATTCAAACTGAGTAAGTAAATTGACATTAAGACTGCATTTATTTTGTATGGATTTCGTTGAGTTCAGTGTAGTTTGGCAGACTTTAAAAGTTATAGACATGGGGCACCTGGGTGGCTCAGTCGTTAGGCGTCTGCCTTCGGCTCGGGTCATGATCCCGGGGTCCTGGGATCGAGCCCCGCATCGGGCTCTCTGCTCGGCAGGAAGCCTGCTTCTCCCGCTACCATTCCCTCTGCTTGTGTTCCCTCTCTCGCTGTGTTTCTCTCTGTCAAATAAATAAAATCTTTAAAAAAAAAAAGTTATAGACATATTAGGTAGAAATAAAAATGTAATTTCAGAAGAGATTCATACACTTTTTTATGCTCTGGATTATACTTTAAATTTCTATGGTTTTCTTTGAAAGGCAAATCTCACAACGTATCTGAATTATTAAGCATCTGTTCCATAAGAGTGGCTCAATTTCAAGAACTATTTAGGCTGAACACGAACTATGCCCCCTAAGAAGATATGCAGTCCCTACAATTTGAAGGTGTGTATGATTTCCAGGATTAAACTGAAATTTTTCACCATGTGACCATACTCTTGCTCCCCATGATTTTTAAAAATGGACTATATTTCATAAAAGTATAACGATAAAGATGAGACTTACGAGTCGTGCTTTCATTCAGCAAAAATTTACTAATCACCTACTATGAACCAAGCACTGTGATAGGCACTAAAAAGTCAGCAGTACACAAAATAGAAACAACCTTTGTCTTAAGAAGCTTACATATTAATGAAGGAGGCAGATAATTGCATAAGTAATTAATTATAGTTATGATCATAAATGGTAAGTGCCATGAAGGAAACATACAGAGTATTATGAGAGAGAATAACTAGGGGGCCCCAACCTAGTCTGGAAAGGTGACATACTCTCTGAGGAACTGGCAGTTCAGCTGAAATCGAAAGTACAGGTAGGGGATTTGTCTGGCATGCTCTTCCACTTCCTTCCACTAGCCTTTCTTCCATTCTCTTCTCCTGGCAAAGGCATATATAAGGGCAAAGGTTGTGAAAAAGTGCTCTCAAGGCCAGGGTGGCTGAAACTTTTGAGGCTGGGTTTTGAGGACCTCTAAGATATAAAGATGAGAAAGAAAAAAAGGAGTCAGGAAAAGTGACCAAGGAAGAGCAGCCAAAGAGAATCTGGTGCTATCCAAGCCAAGAGAGTAGACTATTTCAAGAAGGAAGATGATAGATCATCTTGCATGCTCCTGAAGAGTCAATTAAGATAGGACTGAAAAGTATTCATGGGGTTCAGCAATGGGGAAGACACTGGTGATCTGAGCAAATGCGGTTTTGGTAGATGGTCATCAAGCAAAATGCCAAAGGGGAGTGGATTAAAGAGTGAATTAGTTACTACAAGGTAGGTATTGCTGTTGTTAAAATAAACTCCAAAATTTCACTGTTCAAACACATAAGACTTTATTTCTTGCTTGTGGAATATGTACTGTGCAGATCAGCAGGGATCCCTGCTACAGTCGCTTGATTACATAGAAGGACAGAGTTTCCATCATCCTCAAGTTGGACCATCTATAATGTACACCTGTCTCAGTGGTTGTTGTAGGGCAAGAAAGCACGGAGACTCATGTACTCTTAAACCTTGGAGGCCCATTGGCTGGACTACCCACATGGTCTCATACTGCAAAGAAGCCAGAAAAGGAAGCCTTCCATGTGCCAAGGAAAAAGAGAACCAGAGACTAGTGATCCCTAGTCATATCTACAACAACAACAACAAATAAGAAATAATGCAACACAATTTTTAGGGTTTTTTTGTACTAAGACTGAAGAAATAATGCAACAGAGACAGTGAGTGTAGGTTGCCATTTCAGGAAGCTTAGTTTAAAAAAAAAAAGAAAGAAAAGAAATAGAATGAGAGCCAGACAGGGATAGGATCCCTGGGGGTAGAGTTGGGTATGTCTTGATGCATTTGTTTATGCCTAATTCAAGTTCCGTGTTTAGGAAGAATCCAGTAGTGACAGTACTAATGACAAGAGAGAGTAAAGAAAAATAATGAAACGAGGTTCCCCCACAAAGCAATGGTGGAATCCAGAAGACACTGGAGGGTGTGACCTTTGATACAGGGAGGGGCACTTTGCGCCTTGTGGAAGGAAGAAAAAAGAGTCATGAGTTAAGATGTAAGTAGATTTTGAAACTCAATGGCCAGAGATTAAGGGAGTTCCCTTCCAATGGTGTTCATACGCTCTATAGGAAGTGTTAAGTGTGGGGGTGAAAGAGACGGTCAGAAGTCGAGGAAGATAGAAAAGGTGGAAAATGGTGATTTCCAAGAGTGGAAAATGAGGTTTGCTGGGACGCGTGGAAGGGCTGGTTGGGACTGGTGATCATAAGCTTATCATGATTATTTAAGTAGTTGTATATTTCCTCTGGCAATGGTGGGTTTCACGACTGACCCTTACAGAGGTGACGAACGATGGGGTTCCCCCAGGAAATAGTTTTGCCAGGTGATACTGGCTGAAGAAAAGGGGAAAATAGTGGTTAAGAATATTTACAAGGGAATGATTTTAATGATGAGATCCACCTAAATCAGTACTTGTTAAAGAGGGAAGTGAGGTCCGGAGGAAGGTGGTCTATAGGGCAAGTGAGGGACTTTAGGAACTGCTAAACTGAGGGTATTTGAGCAATAAACTGGAAAGGTAGGGAGCTGTGAGCAGAGTGAGACAGATGTTCAGGGAGTACACATGGTGATGGTGTGGTTTTCATTGAGGATGGTGTCCACTCTGACTGTGGAATTGAGTGGGTGCTAGAGAGTGGGAGAAAAAGCCACTGAACATGAAGAGGTCCAAGAACTGAGCAGCTAGGGGGTTGGGCAGGGTCCTCCATGGGCCATTTAACTCACTTGCAGAATAATAAGGATGAAAACTGTGACATAGAGACTAGCATTTTTTTTTAATAAATTAGGAAGAGGGTACACAGGAGGTTAACAGATGATTCCAAGGAGAAAAAGGAGAGGAAAATACACCCTCAAAACAGATAGGGAAGGAGCAACAGTCTCAACCAGACAAATGAATCTGAGAGTACTGTAATTAAGCTCTTCTGAAGTGTAGATCCCATTCAATCTGTAAAATGTCAAGATTCACATCAACTTTCTCAGAAATTGATTAATGACCAGCACTTGACCTAGAAATATATAAATTTGTATGAATAAAGTTGATTAAACTACTTTTGGACTGCTTTGGTATTTATATCAAAATCCACATTTTTCTATAGCTAAGAATCCAGGCTACACTGTTGCTATTTAATTTTTTAAAATGTGCATGGCTGTACCCATACAAGGTTCCGATCACATGAGCACAGCATTCATTCCTTGCCTGAACTCCCTGCCTCTCATCTATCCTGTCTCTCACTCAGGAAGGGTATCAGAATACAAGGAATGCCCTTAAGTTTTTTAAAATTTATAAGCAAATAATTCTCAAAACACACTTGAAATATTAGTAGCTCGTTACTTGCTTCTAGCCTGACAATTAAATATGGGGCCCCAGCATGTGGAGACTCTTAGCAAAATTTATCTACAACCCTTGGGCTATTCTTGTGAAATCTTTCCCCCCACTTTGTTGTTCCTCTTGCCCAGTATGAAGATGGAGTCGGAGAAGGGTAAAAGGTAGTACACAATTAAAATTTCCACAGGGTTCTCTCTGTTCTCTAGAGCTGGTCTAAACATGCCTGTAGTTAATTATTTATAATTATCATTTCCTTTACCTACAATAGCTCTTACATCAATAAGATCTCCATTAAACGCTCTTCCAGTTAAAACCTCCTGAGAATGCCACTTGTCCCCCGTGGGGACTCTTGACTCTGCCCTTACTAAAGCATTCCAATTTTGTTCAGTGTTCTCCAAACTCTACTGACCCAAACAGTTGGGGAGTTGGAGAACCAGTAATGACAGGTCAAAATGTTCTCCACAGAGCACTAGGTCGGGGGCACTCCAGCTGGACCTGCTGTGCTGAGGGCCACATAAACCTCATTAGGACCTAAGCAGGTGCACACACGGACTGGTCTTCCTTACATGGTTGTGATGCCATTGCACGTGCGCGATGCCTGCTTATCATCATACACACAGTACGCAAAGGAGCAAGATGGCGTTAGTGGTGTTGTATTATAGCCAGAAAACAGATGATGGTGACATGGTTTGCTAAAGACAATTTTGCCACCTTACATACGAGGTGGTGTTCTAGGGTGATCTATCTTGGGAGCATGAGGGGCTTAGTCCTATATGAACTGACCAAATCTCTCTCCAAAGAGCCTGAATATTCCATCACCATGAGCCACATCAAATCTCCCGCAAGAAACTAGGGAAACTCAAAACTGCTGCTCACCGACCATCCTTCCCCGGCCCAGTATCTCCTGGTAGGCTCTGCTGGGGATGTATCCTTTGTGCTTATCACAGGAAACCACGGCCTTTACAAGATTTATGAGTCAGAGGGCTCATTTTCACAGAGCCTTCAACCCAGTCCTTTGCGAGATATTGCAAGCTCTCTGGGAAGCTGTTAAAGGTTGTTAGGGAAAAATAGGCAGTAGGGTCAAGCATATCCGGAAAGCACCCTGTTAAATAAAATGAACCCGTTTTCTGCAGAAACGCTCACAAGGTTTGCTGTGTTGCTGTGAATCAGGAATGAGGCATGTAGGGTTCACCCCCCTGCATAGGATAGGGAAGATTTTGTCAAAAACACACCCAGGGCACCTCGAGCAGCGCTCTCCAATGGTTGGAAGCATTGTGGGTGTTGGGGCGGGGTAGGGGGGTTGCTACTGAAAAGGGCAAGACAAGTAAGCAGGTTTTCAAAAGAAGGGGTTCAGTCCCTCTCAATCCCCTGGCTCTCACTGAACCAGAAACAGGAGTCACTAAGGAGTGGACTGAATGGTCCCCCTGATTGAATTTACTAGGAACACTTCATTTGAAATTTAGCAACATCCCTGATTGTCAGAGGTTTTTAATCGGATACAAAAGGTTACAGAGGAATACTGCTGCCCAAATCTGGCAGCCCATGGAAGGCTTTTTAATTAACTTTAAAAGGTCTGTGTGAGTCCTACACATGACAGGATATATAAAACACCCACACTCATCACTGGAGCAGAAGTAACTGGAACCACTCCAAACTCATTTCACTCGCATTTTTAGAAAGAGCGAAATTTCTTGTTTTGAAATTCAAGTTTGCAAATGATTCCATGTAAGAAATCAAATCAAATCAAGTCTTCCCAACAACATGAGTTACAGGGTCAGCGAGGCCTCTCTGTTCCAGCTCTTGGTACTCCCGGCCTTAAATCCTCACTGAGCTTTTGTTCTTGAGGAGGAGGAGGGACCCTCCACAAATGGGTGATACAGGCAAGAGGAGGCCCTCGTGGGAGAGCTTACCAATGGTGACACTGGAACAAAGTGACCCTGAGACTTAAATAAATCCACACAGTGAAGAGAAGACAGCAGGAAGTCATCCTGAGCAAAGCTCGGGGCCTCATTCCAGCCATGCATTGATGATGGCACCAGGCTAAAGAACTCTCGCACGATGACCGTGGATGGGTCGTGCTCTCTCTCTACCACCCGAGATGGACAAAAGTCCACTTTCAAAGATCTTTTTCCTACCTGATCCCTCCACCTCCAGAATGCCGGTGTAGACAACCCACCTACTATGTCATGGAAGGTAGACCTGGAGGGCTGTGAGGTGCAAAAGAATTCCCTCTGGAGAGACATCTAATCCGAAATTCCCAACAGCTAGGCAGTGGGCACCGTGTGTGTGTGTGTGTGTGTGTGTGTGTGTGTGTGTGTGTGTGTGTGTCTCGGGGGGGGGGGGGCGGAGTGGGGAGTCAGGTGAAAACCATGAATTCATCTGAGGACTGGGTAAGAAAAAAAACATATCTCTCACGCATATAGGGACTACTGCTTTTTTCCCAAATCCTCTGTAGAGGCCATCATGATGAGTAAAATTCAAAGCCTAAATAAGTAAACTAAGTAAAGTTTTTGAGTGATCATATGCGTTGTATATTTTCTTAGTCAATGGGTCATAGAAGAACAGCCAGAGTAGTAGTTTCCCTAAATATTTGGATTTTTAAAAATTTTATTTATTTGTTTGTGTGTTTGTTTGTTTGTTTTAGAGAGCGAGAGCAGAGGGAGAGGGACAAGGAGACGCCCTGCTGAGCGAGAAGTCCCACGCCAGGCTCGATCCCACACCTCTATGATCCTGACCTGAGCCTGACGCTTGACCGACTGAGCTGCCGAGGCACCCCAAATATTTAGATTTTTAAAAAAGACTTCTCATACCCAAGAAGGCCGAGAATGGCTGGTCGAATCCTCTCTTGGTTTTTAGCCAGACCTGCTCTGAAACCTCCCCACACGGGGCTTTCTTGAACCTCTGGCCAGTCCAAGGGCGTGTCTGGAAATGTAGGGAAAGGATAAGCCCGCCCGCGATGGCGAGCCCCGAGACTGCCTTCCAAAGACTTCCCCGGATTGATGAGAAAAGTGGCCCCTCTATTGAATGCACTAAATAAATCATCGTCTCTGGCAAATTGGTTATGAAAGCATGTGCTGAGGACTGCTACTTCTAAGCAGAGGTGGTTTTTGTTTAACCTGCATCAAGGCATTTAGTGCTGACACGGAAAAGTCCAAAACTGCATATCAGCAGGCCCCTTTCATAAACACTTGAGGCTCTCCTGTCCTTATTACCAACCCAGCTCTCCAGCCCCGACTGCTATTTGCCTTGATGTAAGGACCTGCCGGATTTATTAGCTCGCCTGACATGATCCACCCTGAGCTCCTTACTAATTGTCTTACCGAACAGAAAGGAAAGCGTTGCCATGAAGACACCATGTGACCAGAGCCATACAGAGACAGGTCTAGATAAACTTAGAAATATACACTATCAACAAAATGAGCCCTAGAATAGGAAACGCAGACGCAAAAGCATGCACACACACACACACACACACACACACACACACACACACACACACCCTGGAAGTCAAGCTCCGTGAGGACAAGAGTTGTCTGTTTCACTCCCTGCTATGTCCTCAGCATCTGGAAGAGTGCTCGGCACATTGCAGAGGATCGGTCCCTGTTGGATCGGTCCCTGTTGGGTGGGGAGGCGAGACGCGGGCAGCTGCAGACTGCAGACTATAAGAGATGAAAACTTGTCTTCTAGAAGGCTTGAAATTTGGCCCCCGATTCTAGCTACCTGGCTTACCTGGAGCAAAACCAAAATTCGATCTGTGGTCTGGTTGCTAAAATCACAGGTACGAGTGAATGATCTGGAATTTGGTAGTTCTGAGACTCTTGCTCACATCAGAATCCCTGGGGGACCTCACTAGAGCAGGCCCACTAGAGCTGAGCCCCACCCCCGGAGATCCGGAGTCAGTAGGTGTGGGGCGGGGCCGCAGAATCTCAGTTTCTAGCCAGTCCCCAGGGGATGCTGAGCCGGCTGGTCTGGGGACCAGGCTTTGCGATCCACCGTCCTAGACATTTCAGGGTGAACACGGACCAGCCGCTGATGTTTTCTCATTGGTTTTCCCCTGTGTATCCTTTCTGTTTATTTGTTTTTCCGGAAACCAATCTTATTTTCTCTCTTTTCAGTTCTTGAAGGTAAACACATCTTACAGTCAGGATGTTCGAAGACCTCATCTCAGTGCCTCAGTCTCGACACAGAGGGAAGGGAGGCCGAGAAAATGGCTGCTCAGTCAGCTCAGCAGGCAAGTAAATAAGAGACCTTTTCATTGATCTTTCGACTTTTCTGCCTCCTTCCTTTACCTTCCAGTTCTGTGCTACACACACACACACACACACACACGCGCGCGCGCGCGCGCACGCACTCAGTGTGAAAGGATCTAGTTCTCCCTGGAAATTCCCCCCCGTCTAATAGGAGCTCCTCTGACTCCAGTCAGAATAAGAGGCTGGTACTTTCCCCTGAGTAGCAGACACTTTGAGTGCCCCCCACCACAGACCCTTACTCATCTCTGATTTGGGCTCAACTGTAGTAGATAATGTCTTTGTGAGCTGCCAAGCATCCCACCTCAAATATCTGCTGGGCTGCTTTGATTTCCTGTAGTAAAGTGCTCGCAGAAACCCCGAGAAATGGCTCAGTGTGTGCTCAGGACAACCAGAAGTCTGGGGGATGAGTGTCCCTAGGGAACAATCCTTTAACTGGGGGCCAACGTATGTGGATAAATGCCCCAGCTTTTGGTGACACGAACCTAAGCCAAACTCTACATGTTCCTCAGACCTCTCCAGAGGGATGGATTCCACAGGGGCCCACAGCCATGACCTGCTCGATGACATACCTCTTACTGGCTTGGTTTCCTTTCCTGTTTCTCTCTCTTGCTCCCTCACTCCTGATACCTAGGGTCACCTCTCTAGTAAACTACCTGAACCCAAGTTCTCCTCAGGCTTGCTTTCTGGGAACCCAATCAAAGACCCTGTCCCAGGCTGGATTCCCTTGAAGGTGACTCTGAGGAGGTACAACTCTAAGAGGATGAGGAAAGCCAAACCAGCTGGCAAGGTGGTTGTAGCTGAAACCTCAGCCAGTGCTGACGTGACTCTCAGGAGCTGGGAGGGCCCCTCAGAGTGGTCATGGATTGACACAGGGGGCTCGGCCAGTCATGGGGCCCAGGTCACCCCTGGGAGGAAGTTCCCTAAAGCCCCCTGAAGGTTTCCAGGGAGAGGTAGATCTCTGAGTCTGTACTCAGTCTGTACTCCCAGCAGCTGGAGTAGGAGTGTGTTGGTCCTAAGGAGGTGTCTGGGCCAAGCACAAGGGATCCCCGAAACATTGCTTTGTCACCCCTTCTCGGCAATGCTCCACGGCCCTGCAAGTTCAATCATCTCTGTCTGTCTCCTGCAGCCGGCCTTGACTTGAAGGGGGAACTTCCCTGAAGACTCAGTGTTGAGAAAAGATAAGTTAAATATAAGTAAATATATTAAAGAAACCTAAAATCACAACTGTAAAAACTGGCTACAAGGTGCTAAACTTACGTGCTCGTATATAATTAAATTCCATCAACGATGTGAGGTTATATTCAAAACATCCTTTCTCAGAAGGAGTGTTTCTTCTAAGCTGTAGTGTTTTGGGTTGTAGACTTTTTTTTTTTTTTCACACGTCGAGTGAAGACAAAAGTGTCTGTCAAGGCACTTGTTATAAAAGGGCAATTAAAAAACATCCTGGATCCGGTATAACGAACGGGTAAGAGCCCTAGTGCTCCTGAAAATACTTCACTAATTACAGTCTCATTTGCTGGTAGCCCCTTCCCCACCTCAAAGCAGGTTACCTCACTTTTCAAATTTGAATAAAGAGCATTAGGGGCTTAAGGACTCTTTTCAAGAGCAAGAAAGCGTGCCCCACCCCCCATCTCATATTCTGGCAAGGAGACCTCCTCCACGGTCATTGTGCTCTCTGGAAGTGAAGAGTGACCCCGACTCCCCCAAACATCTGTCCTTCCGGGGACCAAGATATATTCGCTCACCATCTAACGCCTCCCTTGTTTTTGAAAAGCCCTCCCTTGTTAATTGTACTTTTAATTGAGATCGTTGTTAGAGGCAAGTGCCAGTTTAGGAAGTAATACTGAGAGATGTCATGAGCCTCTACCAGTGTCCCCCGGGGGGAACCACAGTAAAGCTATAGCTCAATGCTACAACCAGGGCAGTGATATGGATAGAATCCACCATCGTCTTCCGAGTTCCCCAAATTTGTCTTGTGTGTGTGAGTGCACCTGCGTGCATGTGTTTTGTTTTACCATCAGTTTATCCCATGCACAGGTCCCTGTGACCTCCATCACAGTGGAGATACAGAACATTCCATCAGCACAAGGATCCCTCTTGCTGCCCTTTTCTGATGCCACCCACCTCCTTCCGGCCCCCTCCACCATACTCTCTCCTTCCACGCCCGGGTCCTTAACTTCTGGCACCTGGAAACCTCTCATCTGTTCTCCTTTCTAAAAACAGTGTCATTTCCAAACTGTTAGGCACATAGAATCACAGAGTATGTAACCTTCTGGGATTGGCTTTTTTCACTCAACATCATTTTCTGGAGAGTCATCCAAGTTGTATCCGTAGTTCATTCCTTTTTCATGCTGACTGCTGGGAAGTATTCCATGGTCTGGATGTGTTATAGATTATTTAACTCTTCACCAGCCGAAAGACATCTGGGTTGTTTCTAGTATGGAACTATTATGAATAAAGTTTCTATGAATGTTCATGTACAGGTTTTTGGGTGAACCTAAATTTTCATGTCTCTGGATAATTGCCCAAGGATACAATCCCTGGGTCATGTGGTAGTTGCATATTTAGTTCTTCAAAAAACTGCCAAACTGGGACGCCTGGGTGGCTCAGATGGTAAAGTGTCTGCCTTTGGCTCAGGTCATGATCCCAGAGTTCTGGGATCGAGTCCCATGTCGGGCTCCCCACTGAGCGGGGAGCCTGCTTCTCTCTTTCTCCCCCTGCCACTCCCTCTGCTTGTGCTCTCTTTCTCTCTGTCAAATAAATAAATAAAATCTTATTCCTAACTCTGGAGTTCCGCATTGATTCGTGAACTTGGTCTTAAAAAAAAGAAGAGAGAGAGAGAGAGAAAGAAAGAAAGAAAAACTGCCAAATGGTTTTCCCAAATCACTGTACCATTTTGCATTCCCAAATGGAAATCGAGAGGTGCATGAGACCTCTAGATTCCCTACATCCTTGCCATCATTTGGTATCATCACTATTTTTTACTTAAGCCATTCTGATAAGTGTGTAGTGATATCTTACTGTGTGGGCTTAATCCGCATTTCCCTGAGGGTTAATGATATGAACAGCTTTTCGTGTGTTTATTCACCATCTGTATATCCTCTTCTTTGAAAATGTCTATTTTTCTGCAGAGATTTTCCAGTTTGTTTTTTTTTTTTTTTTTTAATTTATGGGCTGCTGGGTGGGGAGGGGTTTTCCTAGGCCAGACAGGCAGGTGTTTCTGGGTAGGGGAGGGAAGTCATAAGCCAATGGGGACAAAGAGGCTTCTTGGCCTGCTGGTCCATTTGGATTGGGATCTCTCTAGCTGGTGCTGCCTGCTTAGGTATCTCTCAGTATCTCTTGGGAGAGAAGAGGAGTCTCAGGCTGGGCGAGGAAGGACAGCCCTTCCCCCTGCCACTTACTGCTCCCCAATAATCTCCCTTACCGGTGGTTCTGGGCTCACCTGGTATTGTCAGAAGGACTCCCATCTGATCTGGGAGAGAAACAAGCCCACCTGGGTGGTCTTCTGTTGCTAAGTTATGGGTCAGGAAACCCCAGGCTTGGTCATCTTCTTCTGCTGAGTGGGGGGTGACTGACATTACAATGCCCCCAAAGCTTGCTGTGGTTTTAATTCTGGGGTCCCAAACCAGTTTACCTTTCTCCTACCACCTTTAAGACTTCTCCTTTGGTTGCTTTCTGAATTAGAGTTGCAGGGTTTGTAATCACACTTAGCTAGGAAGAGCAGGGAGAAATATGCATATACCGTCTCGTCTGGACTGGAAGTATGCAATGTTCTTCTGAGTTTGTATTTCAGCTCAGTTACAGTTTAGTTTCACCTTCTGCCATAGAGAGAGAGAAAAGAGAGGTAATTTTCACCCAAGCTGGCTCTTGTGTGATCTTAGATGTCGTTCCCAGAACATTACTCATGGAAGTTTGGAAGAAGGCAAATTCTCTCATCGACTCCAAAAATTTTAGAGTCAAAGGAATCTGAGAGATTACGTAGGCCAATGATTTTTAAACATTCTGAGTCATGAAACACTTTCCTCTTCAAATAAACTCCAATGGGGAAGGTCAACATTTCGACATTTAGTCAGGCTATGTGGGCGCTGTAAGAGGGGAGACTCAACCCTTCAGTGTTTACTCCCCTCTCCCCCAACCAACAGATTCAGAATCTAGAGGCTGTAAGGAGAACAGTTCACAAAGACTCATATAGTCCAACCCCTTCTTTTTATAAATGAGTCCTCTGAAGCCCAGAGAAGGTATATAATTTGCTTAAAGCAACAACATATTAGTGGCACAGCTGGTATTAAAATCGAAGTCTCCTGAGCTAGCAAGTCTAATTCTAGATCCTTACCCAAAAGAAATAAAAATATATGTTTGTCCAAGAATGCTCATGGTGGCTTTACTCAAAAGAGCCAGAAGCCAGAGGCAATCCACAGGCACATGAACGAGTGAATGCATGTGCCATTGTGCCCATACAGGAGAATAATACCCAGCAATGAAGAGAAACGCGCCATCAATGCGCACTAAACATGGGTGAATCTCAGAAGCATCATTTGTAGTTAGAGAGAAGCCAGATGCAAAAACGATCCATGTGGTATGATTCCATTTATATAAAGATCTCAAATTGACCTTAACAATCACATTTTTCCTCACTGGGACTCGGCCATGACACTTTCGACCTAAAATATATAGGTTACAGAACTCCCTGTCTCCACGTCTGTAAAATGGAGCAGCTGATCTAGATGGCTTCTATGGCCCTGTCCTCCACTAAAACAATAAGATTATAATGCATGGTATGGGACAGTGGGAGTCACTACATAGCCAAGAACTTGACCGGAAATATGTTACAGGGAGAAGATGGGAACTGGTGCCCCACCCCTCCAAGGACACCAAAAGGGACTCTGAGAACGCACAGGTCCTTTAGACACCTATAGAGAACAGCAGCCCAACCATGATTTTCCACCCCTACTTACCATCATCTGGGCAGGGTGCACTGTGTCTGTGTCCCTGTTTTGTCCACAGCGAATTGGATCGGGACCTGAGAAGAGCTGAGGGCAACCATATATGGACTGAGCAAGAAACGCAGGGCACGCTCAACGGGGGGCCCCTCCTGGGCAAACGACCCACTCACATCCTCTCTCTGTCTATCCAGTTCCTGTTCTGGAACTTGAACAAGAATGAGGTGTGTTCCTCTTCTCATGGCTGTGGCCCAAGCCAGTGAGGACTGTTCTCCAGTTGACCAATGAAACCCACAGCTCTTGCCTCAGCCCAGAGAACTCAGCCCAGAGAACTCAGCCCTCACAGAATTGGGTTGCTGAGGGGGCAAATTCTTCTTCCACCACAAATTCCTCTGTACCCTCAGTCACAGACTCCTTTTAGTAGTGGGTATTTATCGTAGCCTTTCCCTGGGAGCCTTAAAGAATTTGACCATCTAGCCTAGAGAAACCTAGAATCAGAGGAGAAATTTGCCTCCCAGCAGGCAGGGACAGATAGAAGAGTGGACACAACTCTCTAGAAACCCCCTGGTGACTTCAAAAGACCAGCAAGGCCTCCATCTCTCTGCCATACCTCATTCCTTTTGAAGGTTGTATCAAAATCAAGGCCTTTATTTAATTCTACCCACAAGGGTGAGTACCCATCTGCTTGGGTGAATTGCAAGACTCTCAGTGGATCATAGTTTCTAGCCAGTGGAATCATTGTGTACTAAGAGGTCTTCTGGTACCCCACTCAGAAGATGGGGTGCATTAAGACCAACTCTGTTGGGAGGTTCGCAGGAGAGAGAGAGCAGGCCACCAAGTTCTCTCCCAGGGAGAGAACTGCTTACAGCAGGGCACTGAAGTAAGCAGGCTCTCACCTGTGTCTCATTTTCTGTGACTTCTCTGCCCTCACTCTAGGCCAAACACACCCCGCCACTCACCACTCACCCCCACTCATCGTGGGTTATGGGAGAGGAGGGAAGGGGGCAAAAGAGGAAGCAAGGAGACCAGAGTGATTTCTTAAAATACATTACCTCCTGTCTGGCCCATGCTAAACTCTAAAGGCCAACATTGCTGGCTTCCTAATCTACTCTGATTATTAATAATTGAGGATTTTACCCTGTTTGGTCTCTTCAGTTGCAAGTCACAGCAATCAAACCTGGCTAACTTCAACCAGAATTGAAGGAGAAGCTGAACAAGCAGGACTTGGGAAGGGCAGGAGATTCACTGGCTCTAGGAATCTCAGAAACTTACAGAAAACCTCTTCACACACACACCTCAGAACAATGGCTCTGAATGTTCTCTGTCCTTGGTCACTCTAAGATTCAAATCCTCAAGACGTGCACTCTGATTGGCCTACCTTGTGTGATGTCCCCGCCCCGTGGCCCCTGGGACCATACAGAATGAGGGAAGAGACTGGGTCGGGGTCCGGTTATCAAAAGAGGGGAATAACCCTCATATTTACCATAGTCTCAAAGGCCCTGCTCCATAGCCCAATCATTTGATGCTCCATTTGCCCCATTTCCCCTGTTAAGGCCCAGTGCCTGCAATTCATCAAACCCTTTCTTGACTCCAGACCTTCACACTTACTACTCCCTCTGCCTGGGACACGCATCACCGTGATCTTCACCTAGCTGACTTCTGCTCACCTCCAAGATCTCAGAGTGGCCATCCCATCAACTTTCCCCTCTACCTCTGGTCAAAAATAGATCCTGCCCTTGTTTCTTCAGAGCACGTGTTATAATTCATTCTCATCACTGCATGCTGTGCTGTCTAATGTCTGCCTCTCCACTAGGCCATAAACTTCGCAACAACAGGCGTGGAGTTTGGTCGCTAACATTTTCTGCACTGCCTAGCAGGTCGATAGCACTGAGCACATATTTGTAAAGGAACATGAAGGGAAGAGAATTTTCCTTCCTTCTTCTGGCACTGCAGGAAGGAGTCAGAATGCCCTTCACCCCTTGAGGAGTAAGTTTGGAAGAAGACACTTTTAGGTCCCCAGCTAGCTCCCCAAAGCCGGGTGGAGTTCACCAGAGTTCAGAGTGAAGGTTTGGAGACAAAGCCACAGCTCATGAGAAAATGCTACTTTGCCATTCCTTGTTAGTCTTTCTCCCGGGTGGATGATTTCTCCAGGCATCTCAGGAGTATGAGCAAGAGATCATGGTAGAATCGAAGTATCACATTCCTAATGCCATTTCATACCATTCCACATCACCATAATTTCAATCATCTGCCTCTGAACATTTTTATATTAAACATAAAAATAAATAAGCCCTGAGGATGAAAGAGCCAGCACAGGGAATAAAGCCAATGATACTGTACTAGCATCGTGTGGTGACAGACCATAGCGACACTTGCGGGGAGCACGGCATAATGTATGGACTTGATGAATCGCTATGTTGTACACCTGAAACCAGTGTAATACTGTGTGTCAACTGTATTCAAATTAAAAAATTAAAATAAATGATAAGCTCTCAACATTGGGGAAAAAATACCCATAAAAATGAAATAAGGGGGAAAACTCCAAGGCCCTTGTGGTACTGGTTCTAAACAGGGGATGAATGATGTGCATATAGTTTCTCAACAGTGACTACTGGGAAGTGAGGTCTTACCTAAGGATGGCATCATTAGAAGACACAGTTACCCTTTTAAAGGTGGAGCTAGGGCCATGGTTGAGTTGTTGGGCTCTGCGCCCGATAGCCCTGGATTCGAGTCCTGACTCAGTTACCCAACTGTGTGACCTGAACACTTTACTTAAACTCTCTGTACCCCAGCTTTTTCACCATGAAATGAGACACAGGGGTTGTTGCAATGCCCACATTGTGGAGTACATATATGGGACTTGACATGTGGGCCTGGCCCCCGGGGAACAGGAATACATGTCAGTGGGCCATTATCGTGTGCCTAAGGCGGGTGTGTAGCAGGTGCCTTAACAAGTTTGGGGACCCGTTCAGTTAAGCTGGAAAGTAGTTTGGGGTAGGTGAGAGGTGCTAACTCTTCTGCTTTAGAAATTAGAAGAAATGTGGGTTTCAAGGCTGGATACCACAGAGGAGAGATGAGATCATCCAAGGTAAGAAGCAGCCACTAGGAATTTCCCATTGGCCAAAAGAGTCCTGAGAATGTGGATTTATGAGAGTCAATTTCAAGTCATTTACTGGAGTGGCTGACACCCTCAAAATGCTGCTATTCAGAACTTCCTTGGGTGGATGATGGTTCTGGGAAATCGGGAAAAGGCAGACCTTTTCCTTTGGAGGTCCACATTGAAGGGTCAGAAAGGGCAACAGCCAGAGAACTCCGAATAATAGCCAGGAGCCCAGGGCTGCCAAGAAATGGGAGCAGAGTCTTAGACTCAGGAAAAGGTAAGCTTCTCCCTGACAAGTGGGTTGTTGGGCTTCTGGCCTGTGCAGGGTGATCAGTATACTTTGATCAAGCACAATTCATGAAATAATGAAAGTTCAACTTTACTGTTAGTTGTCCTCACACTTCCTTCTTTTTTTTTTTTTTTAATATTTTATTTATTTGACAGAGGAGAGAGATCACAAGTAGGCAGAGAGGCAGGCAGAAAGAGAGGGGGAAGCAGGTTCCCTGCTGAACAGAGAGCCCGATGCGGGGCTCGATCCCAGGACCCTGAGATCATGACCTGAGCCGAAGGCAGAGGCTTTAACCAACTGAGCCACTCAGGTGCCCCCTCACACTTCCTTCTTAATGGTAATTCAGTGGGAGTGACTTTCCCTGCCCTTGAATGAAAATCCCTGCAGGCCCATGAATTTTCTGCTCCCTCTTAGGTAAAAGACAGTCCTATGCTCACTTTGCACCCCAAAAGAATCTCAACTGTGGAATTAGAACATCCAGTCTAAGACAGGAGGCAAAACCACGCACTTGATTTAGCCTTGTAACTTTTTGCTTTCCCAGCTAGGGCTTCAGATTGGAATCTTACAAAGGGAAGGTGTGCAAGGTGACTTCTGGTCCACTTCCTCACCTTGCATGTTACCTCTCTTCCCCCTCTCCCCCAACCCCCTCTGGCCTGGGTTCGGCTGGGCAGTTCTGCTTTTGCTGAGGCTAGAACATTCAAGATGGCACCTTAGCTGGGAGGGCTGCAATAGCAGGGGGCTGGCCAGGTCCATGTGACCTCTCCACATGGTGAGCTTGGGCTTCCTCAAGGCACCTTGGCCTTCAGGTACTCAGACTTCTTCCCTGGCCTCTAAGTTCTAAAATTAAGTCCAAGCTACCAGTCCTCTTAAAGGCTAAGAGTCAATTCTGCCACATTCTATTGGTCAAAGCAAGTCACAGTCCCAGCCCAGATTCCAAGGAAGGAAAGACAGACTTCACCTCTCAGTGAGCAGAGCCAGAAGTGTGTACAGAGATGGGAGGAACTATTGGCAGCCATATTTGGACACTATACACCACAGTGATGGTGATGGTAGGTAGGGGTAGGAAAATCTGATTTAAACAACTCTCTCTCTACCATCTGGTCCTGGCAGATGTTTGAAAATGACTCTTTCTTACATGTCACCCTCAGAAAATTAAATTACCGGGCAACCTTCCCTACCATTCTTTTCTTAAAAAAAAAAAAAAAAAAAAGTCTATTTATTTTAGAGAAAGAGTGTGAGGGGGAGGGTCAGAGGGAGAAGGAGAGACAGAATCCCAGGCAGGCTCCGCGTTCAGTGCAGACCCCAATGCGGGGCTCAATCTCACCATCCTGATCATGACCTGAGATGAAATTAAGACTCGAATACGTAACTAACTGAGTCACTCAGACATCCCCCTGCCCCCCCTCACAGTTCTTTTCTTTCAGGTAACTCTATCTCTGAACTCTGGGGCCACTTGTGATTACTTCCTTAGTCACTAAGAAATGCAAGTAAAAGAAAACTTCCTTCAAAGCTAATCTGGGACAGAACTTTTTTTAATAGGATATAATTCACAATCCCCGTTCTGAAGAATGTTCCAACGATTTCCCAATAAACTCAATGGGATTAAGTCTTGGCTCTAGGAAATGAATTACCTACCAAGTTGACTGATAGCTGACTATAAGTCAAGAAGAGTCTAGTGATCTTAAACCAGCCTGTCATATTTTGCACCAAAAATTATTATTTAGCCATTGTCACTTTCTATAAAACATCCCTACCAAGAGTAGATCTTTGAATTGGCCCATATGGTCTTCTTTCTTCACGAGCATGGTTGTAAGAAAAGTTTAAAATGAATGCTTCTAACTAGAGTGGAATTTCCTTCAATATTAGCATATACATCCTGTCCCATCCCTTCTGCCACCAAGCCCTCGATAGGATAGCATAGCCACTTTGATCCTGACACTGTGAACGGCTCCAGGTTTCTTGGGTGAAGGTCAGTCCCCAGGCAGCATTATCTCCAACTGAATGAAACACACGTCAGACACTCTGAGTCATCCCACAGAAGGGCCCTTCATTAGGCTTGACGAAGGGAGGAAGCCCCCATTCCAATACTCTTCCATTCACTACTGAGGAGGGTGGATCTTCTAGAAAGCCATTCTTACCCAAACTTAACAGTATCATTTTCAAATTTCATTTTGGTCTTCTATTTTAGTTTGGAAATTTGATATCCATACATTAATGGCTTCGCTCAAAGTTAAATTTTATCATGCTGTTACTTGTTTCATAAAAGCCTGGGTTTTTTTTTCTATTGAAGGGAAGAACAGCCGCATACAGCTAAAAGTATTGACAAGAACCAAGCCAGCCATACCTGCATTAGGTATATAAATTCATTTAACTTCAACCAGCTTACCCAAATTATGGAGTTCGTACCTGAATATGTCTAATGAGGATGTTACTCTTCACCTTCTCCCAGCCTGAAAATAGTTATAGATCCTACTTTTCCATCAATATACACTGAGATCTGCCAAGTTGGTAGCTACCTCATACCTCCTTCCAACCTTGTGGACAGGCTTCAAATTTTATGTTACTGCCATTGTCTTAGAAATTCAAAGTAAGGGTGATACTCTTTCATTACTTGGAATTGAAAGATATTTATTTTCTCCCTTTCATGTCCCAGAGTCACAGAAACCAAATTCCTGTAAAGAACTGTAGAAGCCAAAGAAATCTCTTTAGAGTTTATAGTTTCCATCTGACTATTTCAACCACAGTCATAGATTTCTTCTAACATGCCATTATGGGCACCGGGAGCCTCTGACTGATGACTTATGAAGACCTTGCTTACGGATCTCTTCTTAAGCATTTTCTTCCCTCTATATTCTGAAGGGTCTGTAGCAATGAGAATGGAAGGGAAGAAAGGATGCAGGGAAATGCTAAAAGCACTAGAAAAAGCACCTATGATTTCTTGGCTAGCAAAATTTGGTCTTTCATTTGGAACATAGATGAATAGATCACCAGACTGTTGTGTACTCAAACACCCGCCATGATTAACATTCAAGAATGTTTTGTCTTTCTCTTAAAAAATCTAAGTTCGCAGGAGTCTTCCATATAAAAGTGGAGGTGAAGAGTGGAAAAGGGCTCAACTCCTGCCACTGAATTCTCAAAAAGAAAGAAACTAGAGATGTAAGCAAGATAAAGTACAGTCCATTGCATTAACCCAAATCGCCATGACAATTAAGCCTTCTTAATATCTTGACGATTATCTTTATTTTGAGCTCCTCATTAAAAATTTAGTGGTAAAAGAACCCAAGACAGAAAATAAAGATACTCTACAAACTGAAAACTCTCTCTGAGTAACCTTTAGCAATCATATTTGACTAAAAATCCCAGCATCCGGTTTTCCTTCCCCTTCATCTGCTAGTGAAGTCATAAGACTTGAAGGGACATGAGGCGCCTGGGTGGCTCTGTGGGCTAAAGTCTCTGCCTTTGGCTCAGGTCATGATCTCAGGGTCCTGGGATCGAGCCCCGCATCGGGGCTCTCTGCTCAGCGGGGAGCCTGCTTCCCCCTCTCTCTCTGCCTGTCTCTCTGCCTACTTGTGATCTCTCTCTCTCTCTCTGTTAAATAAATAAATAAAATCTTAAAAAAAAAAAAAAGACTTGAAGGGACTTGACAGGTCCCCATGATGGATGTCTCTGATCAATGGCTGTCCAGGCTCTCTAGGACTACCTTAAGGGACAGCTAGCTCACTACCTTGCAAAATAACCCATTCCATTGTTGACACCTACTTACTGTCAGCTCTTCTATCCAGCTAAGAACATGCTTCTGTGTGACCTCCTCCCTGGAGTAGGTTCTAGTTCTGCTCTTTAGAGCAACTTAAAACAAGTCTAGTCCTGCTTCCCAGTGGGAGCACTTCACAGGGAAACAGTAAAAATTCCGTGTTCCCACATTTGTTACGTCAATTACCTATGACTGTATACCCCAAAACTTGGTGGCTAAAAATAACCACCATTTTTATCACTCATTATTCTCTGGGTTAGGAATTTGAACAGGTCAACAAGACAGCTCATCACTGTTCCGTGTGACTCCACTGGGCCTGGAGGATGGAAGATAGACCCACTCAACCATCTATTTTTGAAGTCCCATTCCGTAATAAATGACTGGTGCTGTCTGTTGGGTGGGCACTTGGATTCTCTTCCATGTGGATTCTCTCTCTTTACTTGCTCACTCATTCAGTCACCCAACCTGAGTTTCCTTTAGTGGCAACTCTCTTATAAAAGGGCAAAATCAGAAGCTGTGAAACCTTTTAAGTCTTAGGGCGGGAAGTTACATAGTCACTTTGGCCACACTCTACTGGCAAGTCGTGAGGCCAGCCAAAATTTAAGGGAGGGAAAATCAACTCTACCTCTTGGTAGGAGGAGAGGCAAAATCACATTACAAAGGGCACATGGCCTGGGTGAATTGTTGTAGTCATTTTTGGTAACAACCTACCACTGAAGGTTACGACCTAGAACAAAAGGAATCTTCGCCATTTGGCTCAGCATCTTGTAGAAGCGTTCTAGTTGAGGTGGCACATTTTATAAAGGGTTATTGACAAACAGGAAAATCACGGAAGAAGAATTACACGTGAGCAATAAACATAAAGGGAAATGCTCAATGCCAATAGTAATGAAAGCTCACAGAGGACACTTCTCACCTGCCAAAGTTGCTAAGTCTTTAAAAGTTATTCACCTTTGAATGTAAAGGATCTATAGCATAAACATTTGAAATTTCAACTATTTGAAAGCAATGTCAAAGGCTACATTTGACCTGTATAATTTGAAAGTAAGCTAAGGCCCAAATTTGAATGCCACACTCTAGGAATGCAGAATGGAGTCACTGTCACTAGAAATGGAGCTCTGAAGAGCCTCTAAAAAATAAATCTCAATTCAACTTTGCTATTTTCTGCTACTTCTGCATGTCGGTCTACTTACAGCCTGGAAGGAAATATGCCAAAATGTCAAGAATGCCTGAATAGTGGGTGATTTATACTGTCTTCAATTTTTTTTCTATTTTTCACATTGCTTTGTTTCCAAATATTTTACTTTTATGCTCAGCTAAAAAGAGTAAAGATTAGGTCCAGGATTGAATGTAATTTTCCAATTAGGGTTTCTTTCATTTTCTTGAATAAGACAAGCACATCCTCCATCCAGATCTTTGCACTCATGTTTCTCTCCACCTAAGGTGCTCCCCTCCACATTTTATTCTTTAGTGACCTCAAATCTTTGTCCAAACGTCAATGAAGTTAGCTCCTGTCACCTTATTTAAAATTGCAAATAACCCCTTATAATTACAACACTGCCTTTCTGCCTTCCCTGCTGATTTTTTCTTAAGTTCTTATATCTAATAGCTCGTATAACTTATTTATTTGTGTACTGTCTCCTCACTCCTACACCTCATAGAATTTAAGTTGCAAGGGGGTAAGGAAGTTGTATCCCCACAGCCTATAACAGAGCCTGCGCACAGTAGGTCTTCAATATATGTTGTGGTATGATGAGCTTTTAAAAATTGGATTCAGTCCTGAGATCTACATCCTACATTTCTCTTCGTTCGACCTCCAACAACATCAGGTTTCTTTCTTTCTTTTTTTTTTTTAAGATTTTATTTATTTATTTGACAGAGAGAGAGAGAGGTCACAAGTATGCAGAGAGGCAGGCAGAGAGAGCGGGGGAAGCAGCCTCCCCGCTGAGGCGGGAGCCCGATGCGGGGCTTGATCCCAGGACCCTGAGATCATGACCTGAGCCAAAGGCAGAGGGCTTAACCCACTGAGCCACCCAGGCACCCCATAACATCAGGTTCCTTAGCAGTCACACTACACAGATGTCTCATTAAATTTGTTGTCAGTGAAACTCCCAGACCTTGTGCACAGGAACTACTCTCATATCCTGTCCTGCTATAAATCATGACTCTATATTTTTTATTAAATTTTAAGTTTAAGTCCCTGCATTTATCTTGCAAGTGTTGGCCATCCTTCCAGACGGTCAAAATCCTTTTTGAATTTTGATTCTAACATCTCTTGCATTGGCTACAGCTCCCAGTTTTGTGTCTGCAGATTTGATAAATGTCTTCAACATCTTCATTGGTTTGTGTAGGGTAGGGCCTAATGAACAAGTGGAAAGTGCCAAACAAATGGTGACTTGTACCAGATACTTTATGCATATGTACTTTTTTCTTGCTTAATCCTTTCAACGACACCATGAAATGAATATTATTTCTAATTTACAGGTGCAATAACTGAGGTTCAAATAAGTAGGCCACTTGCTCAAGGCCTCACCAATAGTTAAGTGGTAGAAGCAGGATTCCTACTTGGATCACCAAAACCCACATATAGCTGTTATCTAAAGACTGTCTCGGGGTTTTATGGCCACCAAGAACCCTTAAATTCCAGAAATAGTTTGCTGGCTACAATCTTAATTGAAGTTACAAGCACTGCACTTAAAATAATACTTCTGGGCCAATGATTAACCCTCATGATTCTTCAAGATCACTTGGGAAACTTTAACAAAAAAAATTACTGCCCCAGTTCTATCTCCCAGAATTTCCGATTTAACTGGTCTCTCTTAAGACATCCTATTTTATGCAACTTGCCCACGTGACTCTAAGGTGCAACTAAGGTTGAGAATCACTGCATACAGACAGAGTGGAGGAAATGCAAAACTGCCAATGTTCAGTGATTTCTAAATGAGAGAACCGCTACATTTGCAGAACCCTCAGATGCTCTTAAAAACCCAGGCATATATTAGAGATGCATATACAATCAACACCAAACCCCCACCGTTTGTTCTTCCTCTTCTGGACTCCACCCAGGTTTCCACTATCACCTTTCTGGAGTGTTCTATATGCCTGTGGTACTATGCACGCGTGCACATGCGCGCACACACACAGAGTGAGACCTTAGTATCCTGTGGAGGTAGGTCCTAGGACAACTCCTTTGATGCCCTTAAAGTCCTTCCCTGGGGAAATCCCTAATGCCACTGGGTTTTTCCCCCAAGATTGAATAAATCACATTATGTTTTTTATTTAAGTTACACCGAGAAGCAAACATTTACATCAGCGGGTGTTATATGAACAGATCTTTTTCTTCACCTTCCTTGGCCTTCTGTTTTGCTTTTCTGCACAAATCTGTTTTATTCCTCATAGGCTTAAATGTACTTATTTCTAAAATACCGTTTGAATTTGAACGTATTTATATATTTTATGATCATGCTTACTTTTAATTGTTTTGCTCCTTTACCGTGTGTCCCCAGGCCACACTGCCTCTCCCTCCATTTGATAAATGTCTTATCATGTATCACTCCCACAGACAAAAATCTAAAAGAGCAATATAGGGAAACTTCAATTTTGGCAAACACGGAACTGACCCAGGTGTGAAATAACGCAAAGAACGATTTTCAATCCCACATTGGTGGGAATGTATCTCCCAGAGGTTTTTTGGTTCTGTTTTTGTTATGTTTCCCTCCTCCTCATCCCACTCTCATGAAGCATCAAATCCCCAGCCAGATGATTCTTAGGTGGTCAATCTGAAGCTACAGTGAACGTGTGTGTTTAATGTTAATGGGCCCTACCTTTCTGGGGTGAGCAAATAAAGGCCTTCAGAGAATGTACAGAAACCACAGTGAACATCAATCAAAAGCCTTTAAATAGTAGCATCCCTTTACCACATCATCCCTCCTGAGGGTATCAAACTCCAGCACTCTGGAATGTTGAGACCTCAGCCGTGTCCGTCCTGTGTCATGGGGATTGCAGAATATAGCTTGCGTCTCACTGTCCTTCTCTGATAGGCACAAAGAAATCAGCCCAAGTACCATCCGATGGCGAGAAGGAGCCATGTGTATCAACGCCTCTTGCTTAGACCTCCTTGCCTCTCCTTTGGGGGTCAGGCACCATCTTCGATGCCTTTTCTGTTCAAAATGTGTTTCCTCGGGGACTACCGCCTTTTCTACATCTTCCTCCTCATCACAGTCCCTCCAGCAGACAAACACACATCACCCCGCCCCCGCCCCCCGTTCTCTAGCAGGTCCCTTGCCAGCTTATTCCACCTAACGAACCTTCCATTCGATCCATTCATTCCAATAGCCGTCATGGCTCACCCACCAGGTGCAGAGTCCTGAGCTGGATACAGAATACAGGTCATTAAAATAGCTCCCTGGCTCTTTACGTAACCAGAGGGGTTGTAAGGATTCTGAATAACATATGTATGCTACCTCCATTTTACGCATGAGGAAATGGAGGTTTAAATAGGGGCGCCTGGGTGGCACAGCCGGTTAAGCATCCAACTCTTGGTTTCGGCTCAGGTCATGATCTCAGGGTCGTGAGACCCAGCTCTTCATCGGGTTTCATGCTCAGTGTGGAATCTGCTGTCCCTCTCCCTCTGCGCCTCTCCCCGGTTGATCTCTCTTTCTCTCTCTCTCTCTAATAAAGAAATAAAAGAGAGAAAGAGATTAGTTCACTTGCCCAAATATGCACACAGTAAGTGGTGGAGTAGGAATGGAAGCTCATGTCAGTCTGACTCAAAAGATCTTCTTATGACTGCCCTGAATAAGCTTTTTCCCCTGTGGGGATAGAGGGGCAAAGACATGTAGACAATTTTTCTGGAAAGTTCATTAGGGCTCTGAGTTCAAAGGTTAACGTTTTCATTCCATTGAGAAAATCAACAGGGTTTTGGGAAGTAGGTCTTTGTAGGCTTTGGGGTGGAAAATTGTTTTTAAATGCTATTTTACAGAACCTAATCTAGCAAAAATACCCAGAGGGGAGAAATGAGTCTTAACAGACCAGGTAGCAGGCGGCTGATACAGAAGTAAACATGTGGCCTTTGGGGTTCATTACACCTAGGTTTCAATCCCAGGTCACCAAATACAGGCTGTGTAATCCTTGGGCATGTCGCTTAACCCCTCTGATCCTCAGTTTCTTCCCTCATCCTGTAAAAGGGGGAGTGTGTTACATATCTCGCAGAACTGTCTACTTACTATCCTGCTAACGGTGCCTAGCACACAGTAAAGACTTCCCTATGGCCAGATGGGATGGAGTATTGAAAGAAAGTAGTGGGGAAGAGAAGGGTTTAGAAGGAACCGAACCCACCGTGAAGGAAAAATTGAGTATATTCAGTAAATGACTAATAAGAAGGTTGACGGAGAAGGATGGAGCAGAGCCTTTGGCTTTGGGGCTCAGTGAGCCCCACCCCAATAGAACACACTAGTAACCAGTAAACAGTGCTGCTCAGAACAGGACTGGTCAACTGTGCAGCACTTTTGACTTGACAAGACCCCTTTCGAATCCCTTCTTCTGTTTTGCGATAACATTGGGACGGATACTGGCTTAAGGAGACAATCCATTCGGGAGAATCCCAATAAATATTTACATGCTGATAAGAAGAATGCAGCGATCTTCCAGATCTTCCACATTCTCTTCAGTAGTCACTGCTTTTGGTCATAGTATAAACATTGTGATGGTCACAATTGGTCCTTTGGGGAACTTCAAGCCCCCAGTGCATCTCATAACGATTGGCAGCCCAATGCTGAGTCGGCACACAGCCCTACTGGTGCACAACTATGCAAACACATTACAGGGCTGTTCCCTACCTTGTGGTTTCTAACGGAAGAAAAAAGGAAAATAACCCAAGTAACCAAAGGGAAAGGACAGATTAAATATATTATTATATATTAATACCTGGAATACTATGTCATGTTCTTTTGAACAAAATGTATAAAGATGCACAGATATAGAATAATCTCCATGGTCATTCTTAGGAGGAAAAAACCAAGGCACAGAACAATACAATCTTGTTAGCTTTTTTCCAAAGAAGATGTAGAGATAACTACACTTAGATGCGCATCAAAAATTCTTAGGAAGATTTCAGAAATCACTAACAGGGTAATTTCTGAAGGGTGGGGTGCGGGTTAGAGGGAAAAAGTAGTCTACACAGCAGTTTTGGTTTTATAAAGTTCTATTCTGTTTGAAATATTTACTTTGTGAATGTATTCATTTTATGCTAAAAAAAGAAAAATAGTTTAAAAAAAAATCTCTAGGGGAGCCTGGGTGGCTCAGTCATTAAGCGTCTGCCTTCAGTTCAAGTCATGATCCCAGGGTCCTGAGATCTAGCCCTGCATCGGGCCCCCTGCTTGGCAGGGAGCCTGCTTATCCCTCTCCCACTCACCCTGCTTGTGTTCCCTCTCTCACTGTCTCTCTCTCTGTCAAGTAAATAAACAAGCAAGATCTTAAAATAAAAATAAAGATAAATTTAAAAAATCTCTATGGTTCTGTGAAATCCTACAGGCTGAAAACACGCCATCAAATCCAACAGCTTAAATAAAAGAGACAGATGTGCCTCTTCCCTAAGTCAATGATTGTGTTTGTATTCTGTATGCTATTAGGTGATTGTTTTGCTCTGGAGGAATTTGATTTGATTTTAAATTAGAGATAAGTGAGTTATACTCATAGGGCTATTGTATTGATACGGAGTGCTGGAATTGAATGCCTATTGGCAAAGACATCCTCACTGATAGGTATCATGAGCAAATATCTTTCCAGAGGCCTGAAGAGTAGTACCTCCAACACAACCGTATTACAAGTAACGTCAGCTGATCTTTGGGTGTGCCTCATGTGTGCCCAGCCAGGTCCTAGGGGTCTCACCTCCATTATCTCATTTAATCCTCACAACACCCTTGTGAGGTAGATATTGTTAATCCCATTTCTGAGATGAAGCCAACTCTTACCCTCCTAGCTAGAGAATTCTTTCAAATTGTTTCTTGAAATGTTTGAACTTGCAAGTTACCGAAACCACATGCAGAAAGCATACTTAGTTGTCATCACGGCATTGAGTACCTGGCACTTTTTTAAAGGCCCCAAATCTGGGGCGCCTGGGTGGCTCAGTGGGTTAAGCGTCTGCCTTCAGCTAGGGTCGCGATCTCAGAGTCCTGGGATCGAGAGCCCCATGTTGGGCTTCCTGCTCAGCAAGGAGTCTGCTTCTCTCCCTCTCCCTCTTTCCTTCCCCTGGCTCGTGCTTGCTCTCTCATGTAAATAAATAAAATCAAAAAAAAAAAAAAAAAAAGGTCCCCAATCCTCTGACATACCAACATGTTCAGTAGTTGACCCCTCCAAAAATTTACCTGTAGGAACCCTGGAAATCAAACGTGGCCTTCGGGATAGATTCCTGAACCTCTTGACCTCAGTTTTTCATCTCTACAATGGGAACAGGAATAATCTCCTGACCTCCTCCAGAAATTAGTAAAAGGATCGAAGAAAGTAGTTACGTGAAAACTCCAAGTAGGGTGGTGGACCCAAGAAAGATATTTGGCTTATCTTCACAAGAAGGAGACTTACAGTTGACAGTGATCAACAAATGAAATGCATTTGTTTCACAGAGTCAAACATTTTTAGCACTGCCAAGATCCCCAAAACCATAGCTCCCTGATTTTCAAGATAAGAGAGCCCTTGGGGGAAAAGAGCCAAGGTGACCTATCCAACAACACACAGCAGAATCAGCCCTCAAACCTCAGTGTTTCTAATCCACATCTCAGACAGTTCCCACTTCCTTGGCTGTCTCCCCTTGGGTCCTCATCACTGTGTCCCACCCTCTAAATCCTTTACCTGCCAGGTGTTCTTTTAGCAGGCAGGCACCCCACTCCCTCCCCCCCTTCCCCCCCTCCCCCCCGCCACCAAAAGTCAGAGATGTTTCTCTGGCCCTTGGTTTCTTCCTCTGTGACATGAGTAGTGAGCAAGAGAGGCCCTCCTACTTTCGCATGCCCCATGAATAAGGGAGTTGGGACCCCACTGTCTCCAATAGTCACACTCCCAGCAAAGCTAGTTATACTCAGAAGCTCAATAGGCAGGGAATAATTTGTGGAGTGATTGAAATTGTCCCCCAAGGAAGGATCTCAGCACCAAAAAAGTCTGAAATCCCACTTGTGGAAAGCCATCCCTTTGGGTCTCACAATTCTCTGTTAATGTAAATATCCCTGAAAGGGATGCTGTAATGGTCACTTCCAGCTCCACACTGGAGCTCAGGGAACTGGGAGATAGATACTAGCCTTGAAGTTAAAGCTGAGCTTAGACCCAGTCTCTGCCATTCTGCAGCTATTTGAATTTGGGAAAGATGTTTACAGGTTTTTCACACCTGTAAAATGAGTATAATCACCCTCATTTCACCAGGGTGGGGTGAGGAAGGTAAGGTTTGTGTGGTGTCCAGCTAATCCTCCCTTAGTAAATGGTGTTGTCATTATTATGCTATTGATAATGCTGCCTTTTAAGGTGTTCTTTTTTAAATATGACAGGGTGCATGGAAGACCCACAGAGAACAGGCTGGGTGGTGGGTAGAGAGGACCAAGAACATCAGAATATACCAAAACACCAGGCACAGAACCAGGCCCAAGAATCCTAAGGGGTAATTTTTTTTTTTTAAGATTTTATTTATTTGACAGAGAGAAACACAGCAAGAGAGGGAACACAAGCAGAGGGAATGGTAGCGGGAGAAGCAGGCTTCCTGCTGAGCAAGGAGCCCGATGCGGGGCTCGATCCCAGGACTCTGGGATCATGACCTGAGCTGAAGGCAGATGCTTAACGACTGAGCCACCCAGGCGCCCCCTAAGGGGTAATTTTTAAAAGAAGGTATAATTGTAACTCTCTTACACCCAAGAAATGAACTCCCGTAAAAGGTTTGATTTAACTCATTAGTTAATAAGGGAACCCGTAAGATTTTACAACCTATTCCAAAAAGAATTCAAAGCACCACACATATAGAAGCAGAAAAGGAATCCTGAAACAAAATTACAGAGATGTGCAAAATGAGCCAAAAACCAATTGCTTTCCACCAGACACAATGAACTTACATTCCTATGGGAAAAAAATAGTTTGCATTCTTATCAGTTGTGAACAACCTACAGAGTTGTAAAAAAAAAAAAAAAAGCTCAACAACAGCAAATGGTGATGATGACCATGAAAGGTACACTAGACCAAAACGCTTAGTAATTCTCTTTTCTATATCAAAGACTTGCACAATTTTTCCTAATGAGTCGTCCAAAGTGGTTGTGCACAGCGACTTCTTGAGGTGAGGGCCCTGGGAAAAGAGGGGAGGGAGGAGAAGGGGACTTGGAGACACTACAGAGGGAGACAAAGAAAGAGAACAGGTTTTCTCTTTCTCTGAAACATAAGGACGACCTGTAATAGAAGACCAGCCCTGCTGGAGGTCTGTTTGCTTTGCCCTTAATAAAAGACAAGCAGTGTGTGACAGAGACTTAATTATCTCTTGATATCCATTCTGCTTTTCTTTCTTAGTAACAGAATCCACCATTTTTTTTTTAAGCTGGGCACAGAGCCATCCAGAATAAAGACAACACTTCTCAGACTCATTGATGTGTCCACGTGACTAAGTCTTCCGGCCAGTGGGGTGAGCTGAAGAGTTCTGGGAAACTTCCAGGACTGGTCCTTATAGGGAAAGAACGTGCCCTTCCTTGACCCTTCTGCTTTTCTGGCAGCTAAAAGATAAATGGGATGACTGGGAGCTTCGGCAGCCATCTTGGTGAACACCACCTGTTGAGGCTTGAGCATCAAGCTGACAGGAGCCCCTGACTGGGATAACTTCATAAAACTGCCGTCTGCCTAAGAGAGAAATGGACCTTTAACTTTTATTTTATTTTTATTTTTTTACTCACATTTGTTTCCGCTCTTTTCGTTTGGGTTTTCTGTCACAGGCAGCTGAACCTAATCCCAACTGATTGGGGGAGGAGCCCTGGGGAGAGTTTGAGTTGTTTTCCTGGGGAATTTCCATTTAAATTTACCATGGTTTCTCTGAAAAATGCATTTCTATTTATAGCAAAACGTCAACTCTGTGCGGCCCTCCATTACTACCTTCTGCTCACTCACCTGTACACAGCTTCCTAGGGGACAGAGTAATCTTCGCCTGTGACCCATAAGGGGCATTTGGAGACCTCACCTAAAATTGACAGCAGCGATTTACAAATAACCCCGGTGCGGTTCCTGGCGTTTGCCCCACACCTGCACTGAAAAGCCAGTGCTCTACCTCTCAGCCCAGGATGCTCCCGTAGGTTTCTGAGCAGGAAGGGAGCCCATTGAAAGCAGGGCTATGGGAAGGAGACCAAAAGGAAGTCCCGCATGCTGGGAGGGAAGAGTTCACTCCCCTTCTGATTATCTGCATTTTTTAGGGCCTGAATAATCCAAAACCACATCCAAAATAAAACCCGATGGCGGCTGGCTTTTGGACACATTCATTCTTGCAGCGGCTGCAGATTTACCTTGGCGATTGTATTTTCCTGGAGCTAATATTAGAGCGTGTCGGCATCCCCCAAGCACACGCTAACTAATTGCAGGCAAAGCTAGCCGAAAAAGCCATACTGAGATTAAAATTTTGTTGCAGATAATCAACAAACCAAATAATCCACCCACTGATAATCAAATTGACCAAACTATGTAATTTTCAGACTCTGCTCGTCCTCTGTGTATTTCCTGTAAGATAGCAGCATACCAGCCCCCAGATTCTTTTATACTTTTCTTTTTACGGCACTCAACATTACATCCACCTCTTTTAATGTCTTCTGAAAACTCCATGGTCTCTGTGAAAATTATGGCTTTGTCTTTCAAGCTCCATTAAAAATCCATATTTTGAGGAATTGTTTGAAGATCTTTCCTAAGCAGTAACATAATATTTTACACGAAAAAGCCTCACCTTTCTCCCGACACAACAACCCTGGGAATCACGTTTCCATCCGACTGATGCTTGAAAAGCACAGGTTGCGGACTTCCATAGAGATATGAATAAAACATCGAAAAATAAAACCATATATTGTTTCCCTCTTTGACCACTCATGATTCAAAATACTGCTTTCTATCCTCTTTTCTGATTTTTTTTTGGGGGGGGGAAGCAGGAAGGAAAATCTGTTGCTTTTGTTTGCTGTGTTCTGAACCTTTTTTATTTTTACTCTTAAAAACCCCATGGAGCGATGAGTAGGCAAAGCATGGGGGATTTTTAGGGTGGTGAGAATACTCTGTACGTATAACCTATATACCCTAAAATGGTCGATACAGGCCTTTATGCATTTGTCAGAATTCACAGAATATACAGCACCCAAGAGGGTACCCTAAGGTAAACTCTGGACTCTGAGTCATGATGTGTCAATGTCGAGTCATCAATTGCAACAGGTGTAGTGCCCTGATTGGGGGGGGGGTTGATAATGGTGGAAGTTATGCATGTGCGGGGACAGAGGCATAGAGGAAATCTCTGCACCTTTCCTTCGATTTTGCTGTGAACCCAAAACTGTTCTAAAAAATAAAGTCTTGGGGCACCTGGGTGGCTCAGTTGGTTAAGCATCTGCCTTCAGCTCAAGTCGTGATCCCCAGGTCCTGGGATCGAGCCCCCCGAGCCCCAAGTCACATCGGGCTCCCTGCTCAGGGGGGAGTATGCTTCTCCCTCTGCCTCTACCTCTGCCCCTCCCCCTGCTCATGCTCTCGCTCTGGCTCTCTCTCAAATAAATAAATAAAAATGAAGTCTTTAAAAAAAAAAAATGCACAGGTAGGAGGGGCACCTCATCCCACACCAGCAGCGTAAGAGGGCATCCATCCGGACCTGTGGTTTTAATGTCAAGCTCCGTGCCTAATCTCTCTGCAGCCCGTCAGAAGGTTAGGGAGAGAGTCCCCAAGGGGCTGTCCACCTTTCCAGAAGCGGCTGACCACTTGTTCATAGCCCACCTTCACCAGTGAAGTACAAAGTCCACTTTCTCTGCAAACCACTGGCATCAGACTTATTAAAATAACAAACGAAAATATCCACATGATCGAAGACAGTCATTTTCACCTCTTAACCTTGCCATCCGTGGTCGATAATTGTTTTCTTTCAACTGACTTAAAGGGGCTTATTTTTTCATTTATTTGTATCTACCTCCCTAGACTTGGGGCTTAGGGCTGCTGAGGTTGTAACTGAGCTCCCACTGTATTAATATAAAGGAAGCCTTAAATCGGTGGTCCTCAAGGGCCCCAGACCTGTAGCATCAGCGTCATCTTGTTATAAATGCAAATTGAGGGGCTCCCCCACCCTGAATCGATAGAATCACAGTCTGAGAATGAGGTGGAGAATGGGGAGAGTCAAGCCTTCTAGGTGATTGTGATGCATGCTCAAGTTTGCAAACACTGCTCTAAAGCAATGGCTACTATTGGGATCACTTGGGGACCTTTCACATGCCAGCTCTCTGTGCCCAGAGAATGGGATTTCCTGGGTCTGTGATGGGCCCAGAATGTATAGTTTTAAAAAGCTCCCTAGTGATTCTTAGACTCAGTCCTAAATAAGAATTACCATGTGGTCCCCCATGTGAGCTTTAAAGAATGCATCTGGCCAACTACCTTGTTTCCACGGTATTTTATTTCAAAGAAAGAATTTGGGAGGGCTGGGTGATGGATGGGCAGACCCATAGAAGAAAATAGCCAGGAGATAGGCTTTGCTTCTAGTTATAATAGCCAATACATTTTAGAAGCCTAATTTGAAACCTTCCCAGAACCAAGAGATAACTCCATAAATAACCAAAGATCAAGGTCGTTTAAGACCAAAACGCCCTCATCTTTTCCTTTTGACATACAGCTCGCCCTTAATGGATTTCCATCCTTAAGTGTTCTTATTTGGGGTAGCAGGAAAGCAAAGAAAGGAAACTGACATTTATGGGCCAGGTGCTTTAGACTGAGTGGCCCACTTAATCAGCTCAACATCCTCCTCAAGGGTTAGCTAGTCCCTCGCACAGAGGGAGAAACTGAGCCTCAGACATTAAGAAACATGCTCAGTTTCCAACAACTACTAATTGGCCAAGATGAGATTTGAACCCAAGCCTCACACCAAAGCCCACCCTGGTACCATCTCTTCTCCATACTACCCACTTGCATTTTGCGGCTGTCGGATTTCCAAGTAGCAATGTGTTTTCCATGCAAAAATTGCCTCTATTGTCAGCAAACTCAACTTGCTTTGAAACGATAAGGTTTGAGAAAGTTAAAAACCCAAACCAAATGGGAGAAAGTGAAGGCATCTGAACGTATTCAGCCTGGAAGAGAGATTTAAGATCGAGAGCACTTTAATGAGAGCTTTTGCGGTTCTAATAGATCATTCCACTTCATAAAATGGAAAGTAGAATCGGTGGTTCTCCATCCTCACTGGCCCCGCGCTATCCTGTGTGGGCTTTAGTTTCTGAAATAGGCATATTTAGTATATGCTCTGTGGAGTCCTGTCTGAGCCACATCATTCGGGGAAGAAAGTGGGGTTCAAACACTTCCAAGAAAAGATTGGTTTTTTTTCCTCTCTCTCTTTCTGATAATAGCACCTAACACAATGCCCAAGACGTGGTTGGTTGGTGCTTTCAATATTTGCATGTTGAATAAATACAGTTGAATTTATTAGCGATTGCTAAACGGAAGAAAGGGTCACCTAGGATATCCTTTGAGAAGCTGAGAGGTTAACAGGTTAATTGATAACTAGATATGCCTCCATCTGAGCTGGCTCTGCTAGGCTTTCTGAAACGGTAGGGGCTGAGAAGGTTTACCTCCTGCTCCAAGTTAATGCTATACACCGGGCTAGCTTCACCCCCTTGGTAGTTAGCTAATAGTTGCCTCTCCAGAAGTTTACAAAGAACCAAATAAAGATAAAGCACCCAGATGCTTGATCCACACCCCTGGGGGGCGGGGTGGGGGGACAAAAAAATCTGAGGTTCGGAACTCTTGAATTCCGGAACACCCTTCTAATCCAGCCCCCAGGAGCTGCCTTCTCATGCAGATGAGGTACTGGTCTTTTCAAAGGGGTTTCATGAGCTCCTCCCTTTACCTCCCCTCCCCATACACACACCATGATAAGCTATCCAGGAAGAACGAGGCAGAAGGAAATTGTCAATGTCTCAGAATGCATATGCTAATTTCAATTGCATGTCCTTGGTAGGTCATTTGCCAATTGAAGCAGAGAATTACTAACAGCCGACCTTGCTTGTGGAGCTGGGAAATCTTACCCAGAAAAGGCAGAAAGGAAACACAAAGCATATGCGTGGCAGACGCTCACATATAATGATCCTGCAACAGGCAGAATGCAGATGCTTCGACGACTTGAAAGAGGGGGCAGTGCTGGACACTGACCCAGCAAGGACGAAGATCACCACTCTGTAGGGGACACGGCTTCAGCCATAGCAGGGTGCTGTGCACAGTCTGTGATGATGAGGTGGTGGCGCACCTGAACGGTCATCATTGGGAGAGACAGATATAAATACCGTGTCATCCCCAGACTTCCCGAATCAGAATGCTTGTGAGTGGGGTCTGGGAGAGAGTGTTTCCTACAAGCACCCAGACAGATGAGGCTTTCTGAGGCACACCAAGTCTGAGAATGACTACGGGCAGAACATGAAGAACTTCCATTCCAGATGGCCAGCCAGGATCCATTGCCATGGCAACGGGCTTGACAGCCATTTAGAAGCAACTTGCTCTAATGTCACCACTGGAAGGGAAACACGCTACTGCTCAGAAGTGTCCCAGGAGTCACAATTGAAATAATTAAGAAGAGGCCCAGTCCCCGTGTAGGGAGATTCAATCAGCCCCACAGACTGGTTTGCCAAGAAAACAGAACTAAGTGCTTTTAGGAGACCAGAACAATCAGAAGACGGGCTTTTTGTCATCGAAGACTTTAAATCAGACGGTCAGTTTGAATCTATGTTTTTTTTTTTTTAAATAGGAAATTCAGGATATTAGCTCCACTAATATCCTGAGATCTGCAAGGGCGTGAAAGTAGGAAAAGAAGGGCTAAAATTAAAACTATTTTCAAAAAAGCTAAGTCGATGCTTTTTTCCCCTGCCAGAGCCCAGCCTATTTTTAAAGACTCTGGACCCACTTAAAGTGGTTTTCAGAGGATGTGGTCACAAATGGTGCCCATGCTACATCAGATCCTGAGTAATAGACGTGTGGATCTGGGCAACCATAAGGGGAAAATTTTCCTCATGAAAGAGCAAACGAAGCTGGTGTGTGTGAGGTAACAGTTTTAGTATCCACATTAGTCCCAGATGTTTTTCCAAAGGGACTGAGTTTTATTTGAAAGCTGAGACTATGGTTTCTTTGCTCTCTTGCCATGCCCTTAGAATAGGAAATAGAGGCCGATTAAGTAATAACACACAGAGACTAATTAATATTTCAAGGTTATCAGAAATAGGCCAACTCTCTTTTTCAGTACTTTGGAGCCTCGATCGTCTTCAATAAGCTTCAATAAGCTCAACGCAAACCAACAGCCTTTAAAACAAGAATGAGCCCCTGGGTTCTTAAATCTTCTCGAGCTGGTTAGTTCAGGTAGACAAAAGAAGGAAGGGTAGCAATAACCAAACTGGAAGAGACTCAGAAACCATCACCCAGACCATCAGTGTGGTCAAGGCTTTCCAGAATAAAGGCCCTTTCCAACCTTCCTTTTGCTACTGCCCTAATACTGGATAAACTGGCTTCCTCTGTGTGTCCCCCAAGTTCATGCCCTCCATGGGCACCTGCAACCTTTGATCATTTCCACCTTGACTCTTTCTACATGTCTGCCACCTTCTCTTTCCTCTTCTCCTTGTCCCATCCCTTCAGAACACCCAAAGTCCTCATCTTCTGTCCTCCAGCTTCTGGGCTTTCCACCCTCCATCCTGCACTGACCACCCCCCCCAATCCCAAGCAGTTACTGTCACACCCATTATGGGCTGAATTGTGTTCCCCCAAAAATTCATATGTGGAAGTCTTAATCTCTAGTATTGCAGGATCTGACCTTATTTGGAAACAGGGTAGTTGCAGAGGTAATTCGTTCAGGTGACGTCATTCCAGTGGGCCCTAATCCAATATGGCTGGTGTTTTTATGAAAAGAATACCATGTGAAGAAAAAGAGATTTGCATAGAGGAAAAATGTTGTGAAGACGCAGGAAGAACATGGCCATCTTGCAAGCCAAGGAGAGAGGCCAGGAATGGATGTTTCCCTCACAACCCTCAGAAGGAACCATCCCTGGCTGACATTTTGATTTTAGATGTCTGGCCTCCAGAACTGTGAGACAATACATTTCTGTAGTTTAAGCTGCAACGTGTGGTTCTTTGTTATGGCAGCCCCAGCAGATTAATATATTTTGCTTATATATGTGTGTGTGTGTGTGTGTGTGTATGTATACATATATGTATATATACATATATATGTCCCTTTTGCACACAAAAACATTAAAATTATATTTTACGACTTGATTGTTTTTAAGATGAATATAAGAATATTAGATATCCAAACATATTCCTCGACCTAAAAGTTTTTCTTCTGATTTTAAAAGAAATTAAGACATTTTCATGGGCCCCAGGTATGGTGCCTGTTGTGTCTAATGGACAGTCAGCCCTACTTTAGTCTCTGAGCTGTCACTGTGGTAACAACATTTTGTGTTACCAAGTAGACCATAAGCTTCAGGAGGACAGAGACCATGTATGGCCTCCTCAGCACCCTCCACCTTCAGCAGATGTTTAAGAAAAATCTGTCTATTAATTAATCTGGTCTAACTTCCTGTTTCTAGGAGGGGCTATGACGAATAAGATTTCCAGCACATTTCACTGTGGGGTCTTCCAAGATAACATCATTCTGATGTTTATCAGATAAGATACATCTGGAATCATCTTCCCATAGATAGAATCATCTTCCCAACATGCTTTTCAAGACAATCCAAGAACATTCTTCATTATAAATGTCTCCAACTCCATATAACCTGCCATCTCACTGTGTGACCTCGGGCAACCACACTAAAACTTTGAGTCTCCATTTCCACATATGTAAAATGGGAAGGTAGCTCCATGTGATCATGTAAGCGTCCTTCCAATTAATTAGTGGAGCAGGAACTAAAACCTGGATCCAAATCTGGTGCCCTTAAATTCAAAACTTTTCAAAGACAGTGACTCTTTCAAAGACGGTGGTAGGAGAGGAAAGCCCACCTAAATTCACACACTCACTACCTCTGCCAAAACATGAGATGCTCACCCTGGTTGTAGGTTTCCTAATCTCTACCCTGTTCCCTTTGTCTCCCTTAGATCCCCAACGTAATTATGGTCAACTTTTCACTTCCCTTCAGAACCTGAATTTGAGACACACAGATCCCTAATGAATGGATTCTTCCCATGGAACTCAGAGGCGTAAGTTATGCAGACACCACAGTCGTGTCCTGAAAATGATCCTATAATCTGCATAACCATTCCTGATCCTCAAGCACATGTTGTGCTAAAGTTTATTGCCATAACCTTTCAGAAGGATTTCTTAAGCATTGGGGAGGGGCGGGATTCCAGCATTATAATAGACACAGTACAAACCGAGTCTTAACGGGAGTTTGTTGTTAGTGAAGGAGGGAGGGAAGAGCCAGGAAAAATAGAAATAAATTTCCATCAATAGAGAAATGGTCAATAAAATAAGATTTATCCATACTCCGTACCATGAAATGCTAAAAATAACAAGATAAATCTGCATGTGCTGACACGAGATCTCCAACACCTATCTGATATGTATGTTATATAGAATATATAATATGTATTCTGGTGTGCAACCCTGAGATAAGGATACAAGTACAAATAGGTTTTCTTGGGAGATGATCCCGGGAGACATCAACAGAAAAGCGAAGATGTGAGACAGGG
The DNA here is from genome assembly GCA_028646535.1 of Procyon lotor. Lineage (NCBI taxonomy): Eukaryota > Metazoa > Chordata > Mammalia > Carnivora > Procyonidae > Procyon > Procyon lotor. Next base: position 71,663,247 of record CM053612.1, read on the forward strand.
AAGGGAAGAAAGCCAATAAGAAAATGTGTTATCAAGCAGGCTAACACCATGAGCAACTGGAGCTTAATTACTCTGGGGACCACGGGGGACCCTGAAGAACACACTTGAGAGTTATTCCAACTGGAAGGTGAGGAAGTGGGAGATTAAATGTCAACGCTCATCAGTTATCCACTGAGGTGCTGCTCCTGGGGTCTGTCGAGTCTCTAACACTGCCAGCTTGTCTCACATTCAGACAGAAGACATTCCCATAGTTGGACAAAATCCTCAAATACAGGTCCACACTTGCTGATAGATGTCCGACCAGCACAAACAGAATTGGTAAGTGCTGAGGGCATTTATTATGGTGTACGAGGCATTTGCTTGTTTTCAAGCACAGAGGAAGGTTGAAGGATGTCCATTAACTATCGACAGAAGTTACTGACCTAGTGGTACTTCAAAACAGCTCATGGCCACCTTCCTCCATGTTATCTTCCTCTACTACAGACGACCGAATGACACTTCAAGGTTCTGGTTGGGAAGACAGAACCCACTATCGTCTCCTTGAAGGCAATTATACCTCATACTCTTCTCTGTATGCAGGAGCACATTGCACAATGATGGGTTTCTATCATGGTAGCTACTCAGTGACCATGATGGATCATGTGGTCAATGAAACAGACCCTTTCTTGGCCCCCTCTAGGAATCTATACCCAACACAACTAACACATATTTTTAAAATCAAAAACCATTATGTCAATTAGACATGTTTTAAAATACTACAATCTTCTATTCTACTCTACTCCAACTCTCCACTTGTCTACCATTCTCTATGCTGAGCCTCAATGAATTGGCCACACTACTCCTTGACCACTTATGTAGCACTAAATCAACACTCACGTGACAAGAGGTCTCTGGCTATTTAAAGTCCCTCTGCCATCTACTCAGGGTTCCAGGGAAGTCAATAAAACTTCCTGGACTTGAAGCTCTGTAAGGGGCTCCTTGCCAGATTCCAGTTGACTAGCCAAGTAAAGACCAACACATATATGGTAACTTAGCCTGACTTTTGCCTAACAAGTTCACAGAAAAGGGGTCTGAACAAACATAATTCTCCAGATATTCTTTTAAGTCTAGCCAAACAAACAAACAAAAGGATGAAAATATAAGGCCTCTAACCAGAAGGGAGTCTTGGGTATCCAGAGAGGTCTTGTATGTCTTGCCTTTGTTTGAGTACTGATCCATGCACTCATTCATTCATTCACTCAAACATATATGGAGGGATTGTGATGTGCCAGGCGCTATACTGGCACCTTGTCAACTCATCGGGAATGAAAAGGCACAGGCCAGACTGGGGGCAATTTAAAGGGGACACTTTCTAGACTGAGTTCTCTGGTGATCTTGTCTATTTCACAATACCAAAGCTTGGCTAATCTCTCTCTAACCTGTTTTTGTATTCATCAGGCACTGTACAGTTCTTGCTCGTGGCTCTATCCTAAAACCCAAGGACCAGAGGGCAGGGGAACCCCCATGGATGGAGGGCCTGCCGCTGTACCCTCAGCAGGCACAGGATCCCATCTGGGCTAGCAGTCAGCCTGTTCCAGCCCCCCTGCCTCTGTCATTGGTGTGGTTGAGTCTCATCTTGAGGTCTCCATAGCTTCTTGCCTGATCCTTCCTTATCTTCTAAAGTACAGCTCAAAAATGAGCTCAAACACAACACAGCAGCCCCACACGACCCCTTATGGAAAAACAGGGGCTGGGAAAGGAAACGAGAAGCAAGCACAGATTGAAATCCAGGGCCTTAAGCTAAAGTATCAGGCCCCCCCAACGTGTGATTTATTATAGAACAGAGACAAGAGATGTTTAGCTGAGCCACCGAAGACTTTATCTCCTCTGGCTTTGTAACAATATGATTCAAATACCATCCCTGGTTGTGAAAAGATCCATTAATCCATACAATCAAACATGTATTTGGGGCTTAGGATAATATGGAGCCTAAAATGCTTTATTCTAAAGGGATGGTCCCTCTGAATAAAATTGCTTCCTAAACAGGAGAGCAGGACCAAAGAACAAAAATTGATATAATTTCCCACTCTTTGTGAAGAAACGTTTAATTTGACATCTTTTATCCAGGGGAATTCTGGATACTAATCGCTGCTCGTTATTGTTCCTTGCTTTGATGCACCCCTCCCACGGCTACGCTTTGAATTCCACCCCCCCCCTTTAAAGTGGGAGGTTGCAGGTAGATAATGAAAAAAATAATTGCCCTGGTTAACAGGGAACATTAAACGGAAGACAGAATTTAAGTGACTGTAGCTCTGAGTTAAGCAAGCAGAAACAGGCAACACTCCCAAAGACCTTCCTTCTCTCTTCTTGAGATGTTCCAAGCACTGCTCACCAGAACAATGGAGAAAACACTTTCAAGGATCTTCTTTTCCCCTGTACCATATAACCATTCAAAACCCGGTGCTAGATAAAGTGCCGGTGTACAAGTAGATTTACGACAGGAGGAGATTGGACTCTACAAACCCAGGTGTGCAAATAAAATACATATTATTCAGAAATAAAATCGCATTTAACACCGAGCTCTCCTTCCCACTAGACCGAAGAAAATGTCTCTCAGTCACGAGGGAATTCTCTCTGTTTGATTCCTGAAAGTTGTTCAAATGCGTCCAGGGACTTGATGCAGAAGTCCAAGGTCAGGGAAGGCCCACTGGCTGGTATTCAATCCAATCTCATGGCTGCCAACATTGGTGCCTTCAAAGTTCCTGGAATGCAGATCTGCCATGTCTGTGCTCTGACTTGAGCACCTCGATGCCTGGGGACCTCCTTCTCTTGCTCACCTCCTAGCTATCCATGCCCCCCTTGGGTTTTTCCACCCCTCAGGTCTTGTAAAAGCCAGGGCCTCCACTACCCACAACTATCACCTCTTTCTTTCGAGTCTTAGAGAGGTATCCCTCTTTTCTTTCTGCTCTCATAGCATTTGCTTCAAAACCACGCAGCTCTCCGAGTAGATAGAAGGATGGATGAATGTGCTAAAGCAAGCGTAGTAGAATGTTTATGGTAAAATCAAGATAGTGGGTAATGGGTATTCACTGTAAAATTCTTTCAATTTGGCCATATGTTTGAAATTTTTCATAATCAGCGGTGGAAGAAAATGCAACTCTCTCCCCCATCCCTAACTCTCCATGCTGTAGCTTTTGAAAACAAAAGCCAGGAAGGGAAGCAGAGCACAGTGGGGGTACTTAGCCCTATGATATAAATCTCCCCAAGACAGGGGAAATGATCTAGCTAGCAAGTCTTCTTGGAATCCAAGAGGCAAAAATATAGAGCAGACAAAACTCCCTTTAGTATCTCAATGGATTTCCCGACCACACTTTCTAAAGGAAAGAGAACCAGGTGTGATTGTCCCTTTCCACACCTCACGATCACCCTAATCTGAAATCTAGTTGTCCATACACCATAACCACCTTTTCATTCAAAGATGCTTCAGACTAAAACAGTATCTGACCCTCTTCTGCATCTCATAGCCAAGATGTAAAGGATAGGTTCATGGCTGCAGGACACATAAACTGAAGACAGCCCAAACTTCAATAAAAATGTCAAGTAGCTCTTGACCTCTGGAAATATCCTGACAACGGGTTCTTAGGGCTGTACTGAAAAGATCTTAGTGTTGGGGGGCACGTGAGTGACTCAGTCGGTTGAGTGCCTGCCTTCAGCTCAGGTTCTGATCCTGGGGTCCTGGGATCGAGTCCCATATCGGGCTCCCTGCTCAGAGGGGAGCCTGCTTCTCCCTCTGCTGGCCACTCCCCCTGCTTGTGCTCTCTCTCTCTCTCTCTCTCTCTCTACCTCTCCTGCTCTGTCTCAAATAACTAAATAAAATCTTTAAAAAAGGAAAAGATCTAGTTGCTCTGAATGCTGAGAAACACTGAGCTGGCTCCCGAGGTACCATCACTCCTATAGTTTCAGCTATAAGCAGCTGTTAGAAAGCCCCGAACACAAAGCACAGGGTAAAAATCCAACGTTTCCCATCCAAATAAGTAAAGTCACGTTTCTGACTGTCGCCGCATCACACGGAAGTGATGGAATGGATTTCCATCAGATTTGGAAGATCTGTTTTGGAAGGCATGATAAAATTTCTACTGAGTGGTGAGTGGGAAATACATATTGAGTTGCCCATCGGAGCTCCTTCTCCATGAGAAAGTAGTCAGTCTCTAGAGAAGGGAAAACTGCAGTACAATAGGAAACCCAAGGGCCTTTCAATGAGAAGAGAGATGCGTGAAAGAGACAGATTTCAACTCGGAGTCCTTATTTGGGTTCCGCGATCCACAAGCATCGATTTGCAATTGGGAAGTTTCTACCTTGGACAACGCCAAGTGATTACTCCACGATGAGCTGCGGCAGGGATTAATTTATTTATTTCAAGATGGCTAGTGATTCTCCTGAGAAATGCCGGGAGGTTGGCTAGTTCATATGACCCAGGAAGACTGTAGTTAGACCAATAGTAAAAGGAGGCATTGCAAAGGACCAAGAAAGGAGGAAAAAAAAAAAAAAGGTAGTTCACCTATACCAAAGTATTTTCCTTAATTTACCCTTGTTCTCAGCCACGTTGCCTTCTAATATTTATCAATTACAGATCATCTAGCCATTTTACCAATACTAGAATAAAAGCTCTCACTCCTCCCTGACCTCATCTTACACACACACACACACACACACACACACACACACACAGAGTTGTCTGAAAGATATTATAGTAGCTTCTCTCAACTCCTCGGCAGGCATGGGTCGTTTGAGATTTGTCTGTGGACTTCTCCTGGCAATTCCATGAGTAATAATAATAATAATAATATCCCGTTATTATTATTACACTGCTCCAATAACACCAATTCAGATGGAGCCCCTCCTCACAGTACATTCCGACTGGCCCCTCACCCAGAGATAGAGTAGGCATTTCCACTTGTACCCCAAATCCCTCTCTCTGCCTCTCTTCCCCCGCCCCAGCCTTCCCTAACCACCAACCACAAAGGCTAATTTTACTTCCAGCTTTGTTGCTTGAATAAGCCAAACTTTCCAAATCAAAGAGGGAGAAGTGTGAGAGAGGGGAACAAGTAATGGGCCAACTCTAGCAGTTTCCCACTGCTCAGCTGTCAGGGAAAGAGTTTCATTATGATGACGCGAATACTAGAAAGAAATGCATTGTTTAAATGGTTCCCCTCCAGGTGGGTAGAAGCCGAATCAAATCGCCAGCCTACTATTAAGAAAAGTGAGTATGAAATTAGGTAGCTTCCTGTTTACAGTGGGTAAATAGACTATGAGGACACTGCTTGTCCTCACTCCCATTGGTAGACAGCTCAGAAGGGGAGCCAAAAGGTACAAACTCCTGAAATGAGGTCAGTGAGCATGTTAGAATAATTTGGATTATAAGGCAGCTTTGACATTGTAAGAATACTGTTTCAACCAACAGACCAAACTCCGGATCTTAACGTGTGACAAAGAACAAAAAGGAACAAGAACAAACACCTTGATAGCAACTATAAGATTTCACCTTCCCAGGGAGAAAGAGTCCCCGAAGTCCTCAAGGAAGCAATGGGGAGCTTGCAGTCCTGAAAAAGACCACCACCCGGCAACAGGACCAAACTGTCTGCCCCCGATCCAGCCATCACTAGCGAAGTCGCTAGAACACTAGAGAAGTTGCTGGAAGCACAGCCTCCGTATTCCTCCAATTCTTGCTGGAAGAATTAGCCAGAACTCTTCCCGTGGCAAGCTACATTTCCAACGTCTGCAATAGCAGGCACTCAAGGAACATCGAAGGAATGAATACACGAGTGAATGTGCATTCACATGTATCCAAAGCACCCACGTGGGCTACAAAGTAAAACACACTCACCACCTATCTTATCAGACTAGAGTTCTGAGCGAATAAAACGGCTCGCTGAAAAGAAGCACGGGGCAGACCATGGCAGGAAATAGCCCAGAGGCCGAAACCCCAACCCAGAGGCCCAGCGCAGTGTGTGAGTCCCCGGGGACACAGTCTGGGTCCCTGGCGCTGACAGCCACACCATCGGGACCCTGGCGCCACTCTTCTGCCTTCTAACTGGAAGCCAGCCAGACTGAGTGGCAGAGCTGGGCCTCTCATTCTCCCTTTGCATCTGTGGCTCCTTCTGCCTCATGAACACACTGAACAAGAACGCTTCCCGCCTGGCGCCCTGGTGTGGCTCTGGCGAGCCCTGTGCCCTCCCCAGGGCAAGCACATCCACCTGGCGGGGTTGAACAAAAGGGCCACGGCAGGGCTTCAGGGAAAAAAAAAAAAACCACGTAAATGTCTAATCTGCCCCATCTGGCCATAAAGCTGAACGGCACCCGCCCGAACTCACCACCACGATTTTACATAAATGACTTTCAGGCTGGCTACAAAACCCCATGTGAGTCTCAACAGTAAAGGGCCTCTGGGTAATTCACCAGCTGGCTAGCTGATTTTAGCACAGTTAGTAAAACACTGCATTAACATTTAGCTTTTGTGTGTAGAACAAGCTGTGCAGTAAATTTTTCTAAATGTTACCGAAATATATTACCTGCAAACTACGGGCTAAGCTGAGGTGGCAACAGGAAAAGTCTCTGTTCTCAGAAAGCCCACATTCTAGAAGACGCATTCGGAGGGTGCAGGTGCCTGGCCCACAGGGAATAGTTCTTGGTGATGGGTGGGAGCCACGCCTGGGGTGAGGGTCTGACCCCTGCCGCGGGGCGCTGGCTCCTGTGATCCATCCCCCTTGGAGGGACTGTGTGCTTCCTGCTTGCGCCAGATCAAATGTTTGTGTCACCCCAAAATTCATTTGTTGAAAATCTAATACCCTAGGGGATGGTCTGAGGAGCTCAGGCCTGGGGACGGTGATTAGGTCATGAGGGTGGAGACTTCGTGAATGGGATTAGTGCCCCCATGACAGAGATACCACAGGGCTCCCTGGCCCCATCCACCATGTGAAGACACAGCAAGAAGGTGCCATCTCTGAGGAAGCAGGCGCGCACCAGACACCCAATCTGCCATAGCCTTGGGGGGTGGGGGGCAAACAGCCCGACTGCCTTTGCATCTCAAGTGGGATCAAACTAAGGCATATGCCCACCCACACACGCCCCGCACTGTCTCTCAGAGTTTCAGGCACCCACGTGGGAAGTGGCTTGGAGGCACACCTTTTAGGTCTGTCTTCTCCTCCCGGTCCTATCTTCCACTCCCCCATGGTGCTCCCTGGGGTTTCGACCTCAACAGCCTCCCAGAGTCACCTTCCTGAGGACACCATCCTAAGACAGACCTTTTCTTCTCCGTTGGGAATCTCTCTCACCCTCTCGACACAAATCATTTTGGAACCCCACCCACATGCGAAATCTTTTGATAGTATCTTCAGACTCCCCACTTAAAATGAAGTATGTGATTAATTAACTTGTTAATTTCCTTTCGAGAAAGAGCACCCAACTTATGCAAGACGTGGTGTCACTGAGGCAGGGGAACTGCCCCGACTGGACCAGAATGCCGGCCTCAGCCTCGGGGACGTCTTCTGATGCCAGGGAATTCCCACCGGAGAGAAACTTGTAACCACAGGCAGAAATGGGCAGAAGCGCCGGGAAATGTCAAGCAAAAGCCAAGAAGGGGGCAGAGCTCTCATGTGGAAGGTACAAAGGGACCTTGTGTATCACTAGAGCTGGTCTCCAGAGAGGCTAGAACCAACATAAATACCTGCACAAATCAACACAAGGCAAGGCAACTTGAAAACAGTCCGCCCACTCTTAATTATCCTCGGGTGGATTATCTCGCTGGTGGATCATCAGTAGTAAAATGTACACCCGAGCCCGGTTTTCCTCTCATGTCCACTCTCTACCTGGTGACTTCCCCAAACGTGGGCTGATACATATTCGGGAAATGCAAAGCCATTTTAAAATAAATGTGATGAGGAGATAAAGAAATTCGTGTGCATGCAAAAGCCCCAGAGAAAAGATTTCTGATTATTCGGAGTCGTTTTAATTATTCGGGCTCGTAGGTCTCCTCTATTTGCAGGGTGGTTCAGGAAGCGGCTCCAGACGAAAACAACTCTGCCAAGAGACACGTACCCATGGGAGGGGTCGACCACCTTGCAGAGGCTTTCCCACTTGAGCCTGACTGCAAATATGCAGCTAGATAAATTTAGAAGCCACGGCATACATAAAAGAAATAGCATATATTCTGCGGGGTCCCACTAGCACGCTGGCTTGCTGGTTTGGCCATTCAACAAGTGCTTCTCAAGCGCCTACTGTGTGCTAGACGTGGGACCTGCCAGGCAAAAGGAGACTGCCTAACCTCAAGGGGACTTCATTTTAGTAAATTTTTTTCCCCAAATATGTTTATTTTATTTTTTTCAGTGTTACAAGATTAATTGTTCATGCACTACATGTTTTAGTAAATTTTGCCCTTCATCTTTAAAACACTCCATTCTGTGTTCTGCTTCTGATTTTGAAAGCCAACCTTTCATATATACTATATATATTTATATATTTTATGTCTATATATATTTAAATATATATTTATATATATGTAGTTTTTTTTTAAAGATTTTATTTATTTGACAGAGAGAAACACAGCAAGAGAGGGAACACAAGCAGAGGGAATGGTAGCGGGAGAAGCAGGCTTCCTGCCGAGCAGGGAGCCCGATGCGGGGCTCGATCCCAGGACTCTGGGATCATGACCTGAACCGAAGGCAGACGCTTAACGACTGAGCCACCCAGGCACCCCTATGTATATGTAGTCTTGTAAGTATTATATATAGTATATATTTTAAAGTTTACATGTAATATATATTATATATATAATGTTACATAATATATGATTATTATATAGTATATGTTATATATGATACATATGTGTGCTATGATATGTATGATATGTAATACATGTTAGATGTTATTATATATGATACATGATATCATATATATCATATATGTTTTATGATTAGATAATATATATTATAAGATACGTTATATAATTAGAACACATATTCTGATTACATTATATATTTATATATTTATGTATTCATAAGATATAACATTATTATTTGGGAACTCCAACTTAGGAATAAGAAAGACCTTAGATCAAGAACTGGCTTTGTCATTTACTTGACTACAGCTAGTCTCACTAGCCATAATTACTCTGAGCCTCGGCTTTACCAACTTCAAAATGGACAATTACAACAAGAACTAATCAGAGTGATGTTTGGAAGTAAAATAATAAATATGGGGGCACGTAGGTGGCTCAGTCGTTAAGCCTCTGCCTTCGGCTCGGGTCATGACCCCAGGGTCCTGGGATCGAGCCCCTCATCGGGCTCCCTGCTGGGCGGGAAGCCTGCCTCTCCCTCTCCCACTCCTTGCTTGTGTTCCCTTTCTCGCTGTGTCTCTCTCTGTCAAATAAATAAAACCTCTAAACATATATAAAATAATAAATATAAAGGCATAGAGCAGGTGTCATAAACAAGAAGTGCTGCATTATTTTCCTATTGCTTCTAGACTCAACTTGTCTTCCTTGGCTTGTGGCTTCGTGATGCCAAACCCTGTTTCCATTGGCATACCCCCTTCTGTGACTCTGGTCCTTCTACCCACCTCTTAGGTGGTCTCTTATGGGATTACATTGGGCCCACCTGGATAACCCAGGATAATCTCCCATCTCATAAAATCCTTAAGTGAATCGCATCTGCAGTCTCATTTCCCAGGTAAGGTAGCATATTCACAAGTTCTGGGGATGAGGATGTGGATACCTTGGGGAGCCATTATTCTGTCTCCCACAGGGCTAGTTTTTTGGGTTTCTTTAATAGTAGTCTCGATGCCTAGAGCCTTGTTAACTGCTTTGCATGTTTTCTAACCTACAGCTTGACAACCTATGACAAGTGTCACGAAGACGGCATGACAGTCGTTGGTGGCTGCGTGCCCCCCCAACCTCACCCATCTTCCGGCAAGCCCGATGGTGACCAGTGGTCAGCTTGCATTCCGAGGGCTTCCCACCCCGTGAACAGCACACCCACAAGGAGTCAGAAGGCCCTTCTAGCATCGCACATTAACGAGTGCTTTCAAATGTCTTGGATTGTGATGATCATCTCACTACTCTCACTGATGATGTCGAAATGAAAATACACCTAACCCAGCGGTAGGGAAGGAAAAGCCAGAAATAGGTGAGCTACTGTCTCCGGGGGTTAGACAAAAAGTTAACTTAAATTTCACGTAGGTCTGATACCCTAATAAGAAATGTCATGAGCATAATAGAGGAGATGGTAAGAACATGGCTTCTTAAAAAATTGAAGCACCACAGATTTGCAGACACCGCCAAGGCCCTCCCAGCACCAGAGAAGTATGTTCAAGAAGGACAGCCCAACAGATGAGTTTTGGCCCAGAAGGTGATGTTTCTCTGAAATGCACTAGCTCCTGGTTACATCAGTATTTCCCATTCCCCTGCCTACTGTGTCCTTCATCTAGATATCCAATAAGCATCTTCACAAGTTCTGGGGAGATAATATGAGCTCATATTAACCTTCTTTTCATATTAACTCATATTAACCTTCTTTTCAAAGAAGGTTTGAAAAGCTCATATCAACCTTCTTTTCAAAGTCCTCCAACTCCAATGGCTTCTCACCTCACTCAGAGGAAAAACCGAAGTCTCCCCCTTTCAAGATCTTACATGACCTGCCCCCAATAGCCTCCCAAACTACTCCCTCCTCTGCTTACTCTGCCTCAGCCACAGTGACTAGCCTCCTCGCAATTCCTCAAACATACCAGGCATGGTCCCACCTCAGAGCCTTTCCAAATGCTATTCCCCCTGCACAGAAAGCTCTTCTTCAGATAGCCACATAGCTCAGTCACTCAACTCCCTTCCACGGCTCTACCCCAAATAACCTAATCATTAGGCCTTCCCAGTTTTATTTTTCTCCATCGCACTCATCACCTCCCAACATAGTATGTGATTGTATCGACAATTATCTGTCCCCCGCCCCTCAACTTGAATGCAAGTTACATGAGGGCAGATGTTTTTGTCTTCTCTGTTCATTTCTTTTTTTTTTATTTGAGGGGGGAGGAGGAGTGGGGGAGAGGCAGAGGCAGAGGGAGAAGCAGACTCCCTGCTGAGCAGGGAGCCCAAAATGGGGCTCGATCCCAGGACCCTGGGATCATGACCCAAGCTGAAGGCAAATTCTCAACTGACTGAGCCACCCAGGCTCCCCTTCTCTGTTTATTTCTGAGCAGAGTAGCAACTAAAGGAGTGGTGTGTACCCAATAAGTCAAGAATTATGTTAATTAATTCAAAGAATGAACGGATGAGTCTGGGATAATGACATTTAATACAGCAAAAAGAAATGTGCACGTTTTAGGGCTGAGGAGCATGTCTCAGAATTTACTTGATCTTGAAATACAATTTTAAAGTATAACATGCAAATTGGGTCATCATTTGGGGTTAATTTATTTGCTTGCCTGAGAATTTCAATCATGAATTTTTAAGAAGCAAAATAGAATGGCTTTAGGCAAGATCATGCTTGCAGAGGACAAGTTTAAATATTGGTCCCAGCTCCTGTCTTAGGCTGCTCTGGTCTAGAGAAGGAGTTGATGATAGGAAGTTACCTTAAGAGTGTCCTCTCTCCATAGGCCTATCCAAATGCCCACACTCATTCTCTCATTGCCTGAATAAAACAAAGAGCCTGCCTAATAAACTTTGCATTCTCCTGGGAGACAGTAAGATCTACAAAAAAAGTACAGAATATGTGAAATGGTGACCAAGGCTAAGGATGGTAAAAAAAAAAAAAAAAAAATGGTGGCCAATGCTCAGGGAGGTAGAATGTAGGGAAGACAGCCATGAGGGGGAAAACATTTCTAGGCAGAGGGAACAGGAAGTCCAAAAGCAGCCTGTTGGGATTGTACTTAGCAGGGTTCCCAACCAGCAAGTGAGTGAGGGGGCAAGTAGAAGGATGACATCAGAATGGTCTAGAAGACTGGGGCATGGAGGGCCTAGTAAAGATGGGGTGTTTATGCTGTGTGAAGTAGGAAGTTTAGGAGGGTTTTGCTCCACAGAGTGACATGGTCCGATTCACATCTTAGCAATGTTGCCAATGCCCACACTTGGTCATTCTGTTAGGATTTTCTTCAAAAGGTGCATTTGTTCAGAATTTAAGTTCCCTGGGAGCAAAGAATGCATCTCTTTTCTTCCTGCACCCTAAAGTCTCAGCATCTTCCACACCCAATCGGTCCTCAACAGATGTTTATTGGTTCCCTCACTGCAGTCACCTGGGCGGGATTGTACAGTATTAACTTATCAGCCGAGATGAATGGGTCCAACCAGGCATACGGTTGGCATAGCTCCAGTGTTCACGCATTGGCTCCAATGGGAAATTCTCCTTGGGCAGAAGGTCAGCCAAGCCCCTCTTTTCATGATACGACAGCTTTTTCAACCACCAAACATAGAAACTCTTGATGCCAACAATGTCAGGTTTAAGGGATGTTAGATCTGTGACCCACCTTCCATCCCAAACATAGTCCATACGGGTCTGTCGTTAAAGTAGGGGAAGTAGAAGAGGCTGACAGCAGGAGAATTATTCAAAGTTACCAAGTAAATCACTAAAAGGAATTTGCTGTCTCTCTGCTTCATTGCATCATTTTGATTCCAGATCTTCCATAACCTTAACTTCAAAGAAACTAGATCATTAACTTGACATTCAATCCAATACAGCATTACATCTCATAAGCCAATCCATTACCTATGTCCCTTTTATCTGTACCGGAACTCGCACATGAAGCCCCTTTGCAACTCAAATTGCTTTCTGACGAAGAAAGAAACTCCCCAAAGCTAAGGAGAAGGTGAGTTGTTCATGGAACGAAAGCTCACCAACACTAGAGCTATTAAAAATCTCTTAGGTCACTGTGCCCACGGTTGGCATTTTTCCTCCACCACCCACTTTCCCCATCCGGTGCTGGAGGAGATCAGGGCAATCTTAGCAAGTAAACACAGGCAACAATTACACCGTGTTCCCGGCCAGAGTGTTCTACCTGATTTGTATGTGACCATGTCGGTCTCATTTGGGAGGAAAGAAAAGGACAAAGCAGAAGCAGTGAGCTCACATCCTCCTAAAGTAGTGAGTGTTTCTCAAAGTCCAGCGCGCCTCGGGGCCCCCTGGAGGGCTGGTGAAAACAGAGTGCTGGGTCTCAGCCCAGAGTTTCTGGCTTAGTAATTGGGAGGCGAGAGGGGGAGGCCTGGTCATCTGCATTTCTCGTAAGTTCCTAGTGACGCTGCTGCGGTTGGACCCCACTTGGAGAACCACTGGCCTAAAGATAGAAACTCTGAAATACCTAGCTGTGCTTTAAAAGACCCAGCCGTTTGGACATGGAAGATAGCTGGATGAGAAACAGAGCCATAAATGCAGAGAACGAACTGGCGGCTGCCAGTTTGGGAGGGGGAGGGGGAGTTGGGCAAAATGGGTGGAGGGGAGTGGGAGGTCCCGGCTTCCAGTTACGGAATGAATCGGTCACAGAGATGAAAGGCACAGCACGGAGAATGTAGTCAATGATCTCGTAACGGAGTTGTATGGTGGAAAAAAAAAATCTGGTTGGACAAGAATATAGGCAAGACCTGATATATATGTGCCTATTTTAACATATATGCTGAAGGATCCACCCCAGCATTGTCACATCTCTCTTCTTTAAGCTCCTTTATGTGTTCTCATCTCCTTAATGTGTCTGTCTGTCTTGGTCTGTACTGTTTTCTCAGCACCAAACACGCACAAAAGGGTTTGCCACACGGTGGGTACCCTTGGCCAGAGCGGCCTGAGCCAGAAAAAGAAGGCAAAGCCCTCTGAAGGCTGACATTTCCTGATCACCATTTTGTTAGGACTTGCCCAGCTGGAGGCAGGAAAAGACTTTTGTTTCCAACTATTTTATTAAATCAATGTCTGAGCACTTGTTGATACAATGTTATGATCAAAGGCTGAAACCTGCCCCCCCATCTCCTAAATTCCCCCAACACCCTTAGGAAAACATCTTAAAAACATGTATCTGTTGAAATGGATTCAGCATCATCCCTGGCATCCTCCCAAGCCCTCGAGAGAACATTCCAGAATGCACAAAGAGGGCAATTGTCCAGACTTTGGGTATTTTCCTCCACACATGCACTTGGGAAATACCCTTGGTAGAACATAGTATCCACTCCTTCTTGGGCTCTCTGGCTGCCTCCTTTTATCCCAAGGTACCTGGAGGCCTGGCACACACACTCTGCGTTTATTCCCTGCTCCAGTGTGAGTGAGAAGATTTATATGCCAGCCGCATCATCACCACGGTGTCAGGGCTGCACAGGAAAGGGAAGGCATGAATCCAATGTGTGTTCCCAGAGAGAGACCTTCAGCTCATTACAATTAACAGATTATCTTCAAGACTTCGATGTGGTCAGCTGCCAAAAACAACTTAACAGGAAAAATGCAAAACTGATCTGAAGTAGGAAAAAAAATTCCCCTACTCCTAGGCATTGCTGCTCTTTGTATGGGCTTTGTTAGGCTTTATGTTGTCTTAAGGGGAAATGCAGGTTGCAAATGAATTCTTCCAGGCTGGGAAAGACTGGTGGGGGAGCAGCACTGAACAGCAGGTGTAAACAAACAGGGTAGAGGCCTGGATTTTTGCATGTTGTCTAAAACCGAGATGCTTAGAGACTGGGGGGCTATCGGGAGATCTCACTCACTTTGCCAGTTGAGGTTCAGAAAAGAAGGGCTGAGCGGGACGGTTTCCAAATGTCACAGGAAGGCTTCGTTTTACCTGCTTTGAAACTGGAGAAAGAAAAGCTACAAAATCAAGACAAACATCTGATGGGGGAAGACGAGCATTCAGTATGTGACGTCCCAAAGGGACCGCGGAGAATTGGAAATGCTATCTTCCTCTGCACTCAGATGGGCCAGTGGATGAACATGATCGTCCCCGTTCACAATGAACTCTTGAGGGACTACAACCCTTTTCAGAGGCCAGCACTGAGAAGGGACTCCCAGGGGAGGCTGAGGGAAAGCTAATTCCAAGAGTGAGTTCAAACCGTTGAGATCAGAATGCTTGTCTAAACTTGTTTTAAAGAGACCACACATGGCTGGGTCTAAGGGTGAAGGTCGATCTGCCCACAGCCACAGGTCTTAGCGGTGGTCATCAGACCAGCCTCAGCCCCCAGATCTGACCTAGAGCAGGGTAGTGGGCAGTCTGCATGCCCAGGGGCCAAATGGAAGGACAAAACATCCGATCCACCCTGGGAATCCTGTATCGAAGGAGAAACTAGCTCTGAAACAGACAAGCTCCTATCGTCTGGGAGATCCCTTCGGCAACCCTGTCTGCCCCAGAATGAACCAAGGGCAGTGGCCTGGGTCTAAAGCGGTGGCGACCTCCAGTCCCTAGATGGCCTGAAACTGTGTCAGGCTCCCAGTACCTGCTAGAAAGACGCAAGATGAAGAGCAGTGCGGCAGATGGAAGGAAATGTCGATTTTGATACGGGAGTGCCAGGTTCTAGTTCTGGACCCGTCTGAACATATGAGCTCACATCCTCCTAAAGTAGTGAGTGTTTTTTCACCCTGGATAGGTTATTTCACCCTCTTCTAAAATGAGGGTGACTAATGACCATCAAAGTTACTTTCATCCCTAATATATTATTGTTTTAGAAAGGGAAAATATGAAAACATAACCTTCTCTAGAAGGGATTGGATGAACTGGAGGTACTGAGCACATTGATGAGTTTTGGGCGGTTGGGGGGGAGGTTTTGTTTTGTTTTGTTTTGTTTTGTTTTGTTTTGTTCTGTTTTGTTTGCTTTTGTTTGTTTTTGCACCTCAGTGAGTTTTAAAACCAAATGCTTGCTTTAGCCTACCCTCCCTGGATCCTGAGTTTTGGGGTACAGAAGAGCCACTCCTTCGTTTTACATATAGTGTTAGCTTCTGCAATCAGCATAAGGCAAAAATGCCATATTGTGAAAATAATCCTTGGAAAGCACTTTAGGAGTGCCTGAGGGGCTCAGTTGGTTAAGCATCTGCCTTCAGCTCCTGTCAGAACCCTGGGGTCCTGGGATTGTGCTCAGCGGGGAGTCTGCTTCTTCCTCTCCGTCTACCCCTCCCCCCATCGACTCAGGCTCTCACTCTCTCTCTCTCTCTCACATGAATAAAATATTTTTTTAAAAAAAGCACTTTAAATTGTCCACAATAAACAGTATAGGTGATTTTTGTATATACAGAGCAATCCCACATAGTAATATAAATTTCTCTATGTACATATATACAGTGGTGGAGAATAGTTAATAAAGAGTAGATACACAATCAAATTTTAAGTATTTTAAATTATGTAAGATAAACAGACTGCCTAACATGGAAGAATGTAGCAATGCCTACGGTTGAACTCACACAAGTTAAATGCCTGTGGATCTGGTTTATTAAACAGGCTGAACCTGACTGAGTATAAACAGGAAACGGCTGGATTTTTCTTCATTACCGCCTTCAGCCTCGTTACATCAAACCAGCTTCCCTGCTTCTTGAAAACATCTTAGATAAATCTCCTGCCTTTTAGACCATTTAAGAACAAGCCCTATTTTGGTATTTAAAAACCCAACCCAGGTAAAAAAATTCATCTCATACCCAATCCAAAGTTTCTCTCCCTTTCCCCTGGCTCAGGCCTGACCAACCAGGCTCAGAGAACCAAAATACTGGGTAAGAAGTCATAACAATTCTTTCTAGTCTTCTGTTGCCCAGACACTTGGCTAAGCTGGAACTACATTTCCTAGAATTCCCTTTCACATAGGGGCCTGGCTCAGGGTGGAGCACAAGAGAAATTTGCTCAAGAGGGAAATGTCGTTACTCGATTTCAAGCTTTACTACAAAGCGGTGATCACCAAGACAGCATGGTACTGGCACAAAAACAGACATATAGACCAGTGGAACAGAATAGAGAGCCCAGATATGGACCCACAACTCTATGGTCAAATACTCTTTGACAAAGTGAGAAAAAAATATCCAGTGGAAAAAAGACAGTCTCTTCAATAAGTGGTGCTGGGAAAATTGTACAGCTATATGTAGAAGAATGAAACTTGGCCATTCTCTTACACCATACACAAAGATAAACTCGAAATGGATAAAAGACCTCAACATGAGGCAAGAATCTATGAAAACCCTAGAGAAGAACATAGGCAGTAACCTCTTCGACATCGGTCACAGCAACTTCTTTCAGGACATGTCTCCAAAGGCAAAGGAAACAAAAACAAAAGTGAACTTCTGGGACTTCCATCAAGATAAAAAGCTTCTGCACAGCAAAGGAAACAGTCAACAAAACAAACAGGCAACCTACAAAATGGGAGAAGATATTCGCAAATGACCCTACAGACAAAGGTCTGATATCTAAGATCTATAAAGAACTCCTCAAATTCAAAACTCACAAAACCGATAATCACATTAAAATGGGCAGAAGACATGAAGACATGAAGACACTTCTCCAAAGAAGACATACAAATGGCTAACTGACACATGAAAAAAATGTTCATCATCTTTAGCCATCAGGGAGATTAAAATCAAAACCACATTGAGATACCTTACACCAGTTAGAATGGCCAAAATCAGCAAGACAGTTAACAACAGGTGCTGGAGAGGGTGTGGAGAAAGAGGAACCCTCTTCCACTGTTGGTGAGAATGCAAGTTGGTGCAGCCACTTTGGAAAACAGTGTGGAGATTCCTCAAGAATTTAAAAATAGAGCTACCCTATGACCCTGCAATTGCACTACTGGGTATTTGCCCCAAAGAAACAGATGCAGTGAAAACAAAGGCCACATGTACCCCAGGGTTCATAGAGCAATGGCCACAATCGCCAAACTGTGGAAAGAACCAAGATGCCCTTCAACAGATGAATGGATAAAGAAGATATGGTCCATATATACAATGGAATATTATGCCTCCATCAGAAAGGATGAATACCTAACTTTTGCATCAACATGGACGGGACTGGAAGAGATTATGCAGAGTAAAATAAGTCCCACTTACATGTGGAGCATAAGGAAAAACATGGAGGGCATTGTGAAAAGGAAAGGAAGGGTGAATGAGGGGAAATCGGGGGAGGAGATGAACCATGAGAGACTGTGGACTCTGAGCAACAAACTGAGGGTTTTGGAGGGGAGGGGGTGGGGGGTTGGGCGAGCCTGGTGGTGGGTATTGAGGAGGGCACGTATTGCATGGAGCACTGGGTGTGGTGCATGAACAATTAATCTTGTAACACTGAAAAAATAAAATATAAGTATTTGGGGGGGGAAAGAGGGAAATGAAAGGGCCACCATTCTTATGCTCTGAAGGTAGAGTAGGGGGCTAGATACTGCGGCAACTCACATGCATTGCGGGCTCACCTTGTTGGTGTGGGCAGCACCCAGGTCGGAAGCTCCTCCAGCCCCCACTGGGCCTCCTTCCTCTGCTTCCCACGTGCCTGGGTCAGGCATGGCAGCTCTGGGGCCGACAGTGCCAGCTTCTCCCACGGGCCATCCCTGCCACTGAGTTCCAGTTTGTCCATGTGTGTTCCAGTTCATCCTCACTCTTTCCCACTTAACACCCAGTTTCCCTTCCTGACTAGCTGGCCTGGCTGATCTCTGAAGTCATCAGCCCCAATACCAGACATAGAGCGAAGGTCCTTGCATAGAGTTCTCCATTGGCTTCCACAGGAAGCAAGGTCTAATCTCTATAATAAATGTACTATACTCTATCATTTGTAGTAATTCTACTCCTCTCATTGAACCCAGGCTGGTATGCTCCCACTTCTTGCACACTTCCGCTTGCTTCTCTGGGAAAGAGAGGAGATTATTGGAAAGAGGCAACGTCTCACATCAGTGGTGCTATTTTAGCTTGCCTCTGTCATGGCAGCCGCCAAAGTACAAGCTGGTCCATGGGCTGCAGACGCTTGAAGAGTGGGACCTTTGGACCGTCCCCAGGGACCTTTAGGTGACAGTCTTCTGGCTCTGGTGACACACACTCTGGCTGATCAGTACCGACCCCCTCAGCTTTTCCACCTAAAAGAAATACTGAAGCCTCTCACTTCTGGAATCCCTTTGCCCCAACAAGTCATCCTCTTGGGCACAGTCACTGAAAGAGGACTCCAGCTACCTTGCCCACCGTCCTATTGGCCCCCAAGAACTGCATCCTGGCCTGCTAAATGGTGGACATACAAGCCTTCCCGCTCCCCCTACCCTTGGACTGCTCTTGCAACAGCCCTGGCCAGCCTGTTCTTTCAGACTTCTCCAGGTGAGAAGCAGGCATCAGTTTCTTTGATCCTGAGCACCCCTAAATTCCAAGGGAGGCATGTAAATTTCTCCCAAGAGCTACATTACAGTACTCTGCTCAATCCCAAGGAAACTCTAGGAGGGCTGGAGAAAAGCCAAGCGCTTGCTGTTCTCTTAAATCCCCTTCTTGAATTTCTAGTCTCATCTTAAGTATGCTGCTTGGGGTTATAGTCTCTGGATGGCTTTCATTAAATTTTAATGACTTTTGTGCATGTTCTTTGGAACATGGGAGTTTTTATCACCTATTATACTTGGCTTTGGATCTCTGGTTCTATTGAATACCTTTATCCTATCTCTTCAAACCTCAGCTTTGAGCGAAACCATCTTTAAAATTAATAAGAATAGTTTATTCCATGGTACAAATTTAGGACTCCTAAGAAGGTCTGTCTGCCCAAATAATTTCCCCCATCTTTCCTTCTATGATACCTTGGACTCCATCATTAGAGATCCATTCTACCTGATTTGACAGATTAGAATACAGTACATGCTAAGTAAATGCTTATTTAATTAACAATTGTTTAAGAACACAATAATCCTATTTTTGAGAATACAATACTTGAATGCCTTTTCAAATCTCACATTTATCGTTTGTCCTCCTTCACCTCAATACTTGTTCCCCAAAATTATTTAATTACCTGATGATATTTGAAGTAAGGCGCTAAACTTTTTTATTTTATTTTATTTTATTTATTTGACAGAGAGAGAGAAAGATCACAAGTAGGCAGAGAGGCAGGCAGAGAGAGAAGGGGAAGCAGGCTCCCCGCTGAGCAGAGAGCCCAATGTGGGGCCCGATCCCAGGACCCTGAGATCATGACCTGAGCCAAAGGCAGAGGCTTTAACCCACTGAGCCACCCAGGTGCCCCCTAAGGCACTAAAATTTTTTAAAAAACAGGTTTATTGGGGGGCTGGGGACTGAATTCATGGGAAATTCATTTCTTGTGGGAGCTCTTTCTCTTAGCTACAGAAACCAGAGAAAGTTCAAGGTGTTGAACTCGATTTAGGCACATAGTATTATTCTTTCACTAGTTATTTCTGCTACTGATATGGAGGGAGAAAGAATTGTATAAAGATAACATGGACCAGAGTAGTGGTTCTCAAACTTGAGTAAGCATCAGAATCACCTGGAAGGTTGTTGAAAACATAGATCCTGGGACTCCATACCCAAGGATTTTGATTCAATACATCAGGATACTTTGAGAAACTGAGCTGGGGCTTACAAAGATAGGCCTGTATGTCTGTCCCCACCTGGCTGCCCCACACACACACGTTCACACATGTACACGCTCACATATGTGCACATGCACACACACGTGCGCGCGCGCACACACACACACACACACACACACACCAGGCATTTGTTGAGCTTCCTGTCTAACACCACCGGGTCCTTTTTGAGTGTATACGAACTCCCAGAAATTCAGTCCTGACAAGTTTCTTGACATCACCTCCATTTGTCTGACCCAAACCATTCAATGGCACCCTCCCAGAAGAGTCTATGGATTTGTCCCTCCAGGACAGACTCCCATTAACCACATTTGCCAGTGAGACTAATAGTAAAATAGGAATGCCAGATTACCGATTCACAAAGAAGCATCTGTCCACAGGTGGGGCTGGACGCTTACACTATTGCATCTTTCCATAGAAGAAATCTGCATAGGAATCAGACTATAATCAACTGGTTGCTGATTAGACATAAATTCAGGTGAGGGCTTTGGGTGGAGGAATCACTGGTAGGTGCCATGAGGTCAAGAGTGTCTAGGGCATCTATCTACATAATCAGGATTTACTTGCCCCCAAGACCCAATGGGAAAGGGCCATTTCTGCCGTAGACAATGCTTAGAGAAAAACAATTGTCAGCCCAAGTGACATGACCTTGTCTCTGGTCCATGAAGGGACCAATTTGTCTTCTGGTGGATACAGTCCCTCTTTTGGAGTTGCAAAATAAATATCTGCTGTATCATTAATTACCTTATAATTACTGAAGCCCTTCACTCTGGATATATTATGTCGTGGCTTACAGACCTGAGTTCATCTTGTCTCTTCAAGGGGATTTTCCCTCTGAGATTTAAACTGTAATATCATCATCAAATAAAGGATCAGAGTAAAGAGATGTGATCTGTCTTCTGTTCATTGTTAGGGAGCAAATTAATGTTCTGGTATATGACAGTTATGAGGTCCCCACACCCAAGACATAAAAGGAAGGGAAAATTCTCAGCAGAGGGTGAGAAAGTGGGACTAAAGCAACCACTGCTGTCTATGTGGACCCCGTGGCTGTGTGGCTGGAGATAAACACCAGAACCCCTGGAGGACCATCCCGAAACCCTTCGGAGGGCCATCGGAGTCATTAGAGATTGAAAAAATATAGGGCAACTTACAGGTTTGATTTTGCATTTGGCTTTGGTACTTTTGAAGTTCATCCAAAATGGCTTTCCATCACTTCAAAATTATGATTTGTTATCATTTTCTTCTCAAAATGATAGATTATGCCAGATATTTTGTAAATTCCCCCTTGCAAATTCATAACAAAATAACTGTCCTTCTAGCAGCACTTTGGCCTATAAATGTATACCTTACCTACTGCATTTACTAGTGAATTTTCTCTTCTTGCATACGTAACTGGCATAATCTATTACCCAGAAAATACAGAACAAAAAAATTACCTTCAGGACCACCCTAGAAATGTCTTGTTTTCTGGCATATAGCGGGAACTAAGACCACCATCCAACTACTGTCAACAGGAGCTTTAATCAAGAGTTTTTAAGGCTATGGCTACAGACACCATCACCTCCCTCACCCCCTTACCCTCCCAACAGCCCTTGCCTGAGCCCGTCACTCTGTGCTAGAAGCTACCATGCAAGAACGCAGCCCACATTAAGGTACTCAATCAAAAACCAATAATAACATCGGCACCTACTGAGGCATACATAGCGCAGGGCACAACTCCCACCCCTCTAAACAGCTCTCTTTTGTGAAGACTGATAATAAAAGATCTTCCCACCTTTGATTCTAAGACTAAAATGATGAGTTAAAGTTCAAGGCCTCCATATACTTGAGTCATATTCTGTTTTCCTTTTTCAGTAACGAAGGCACGTCTGTCACTGAAACATGCAAGGGAACAGTTACAAGGTTTTCCATTCAGCACAGGGAAAGAACCTTATTTCTCATTTATACTCTGCAATCATCAACTTTCTGTGTGATGCAGACAATTTCCCCTCCCTGGGCCTCTGATTTCACACCTGAAAATACAGGGATTATCCCGGGTGATCTTCCAGTCTCTTCCCAGCCTAAAAAATCTGCGTTTCTAGAAAATAAAGGCTAACACAGAGGACTGGTAATACTAACCGTGGCGTAGCACTCTGCACTTAATAAAAACATGTAATCCCTTCAACATGAACTACACCATCTCATTTAATCCTCTCACCAGCCGCCTGAGGAATGCATTGTTTACCTGATTATTCTGGCGATCACTGAGGCATAAAACAACATTTTTTTTAATATTAACAAATAACTTTAGAAGTATTCTCAATATAAAATGATAATAGGTAATATCAAAGATGTTTGTGTTTAAAACCAAAATGATCGTATCAGCGTTGCTCAGGGTCAGGAATTCGGGGGGCTCTCTTGGGCTGTCTGGTGCAGGGTCTGTCATGTGGAAGCGGTCAGACAGTGATTGAAGCTGAAACTGTAGGAGGCTGGAGCAGCTGGGGGGCTGACTGGGCATCTGCTCTGTTCATGTACAGTCGATTCTCATTATTGGAGGTAGTTATGTTCTATAAAGTCACTGTGAACACTAAATTAGTAAGAGTTGAACCATTGCTCCTGAGGGAAATGCAGGGTTAGGTTCCTGCAAGCCTCTTGGTCACAATGTTTTCAACAACTGATCAATATGGAACCTTGTTTTATGTGTATTTCTACCTAAAGACACCTTATTTGATATACACTGTGGGTTCATTAACATTGAACTCGCAGCCAACAGCTCTGTAACTCATGCCCGATGGAAGCTTATCTCACACATGTGTTTTCTCCAGAAGGCACAATACAACCTTCTTGTACGTAAGGAATGCTAGACAGCCCTGGAAGGCCATTTGAAACAGCAAATCACCAAACAAAAGCACAAAAATGCCAAACAAACAAACAAAAAACCCATGGCACTGAGTAGACCACAGAAAGGACAGCTGTTTACAGTATGAGAGCTGAAACAGGAAGGCAGGGCATCGCCTTGTTGGATCCCAACCGGGAACGTGTGCATGGTGGGACTCAAATTATTTGCCACTATGCGCGTGTCCCCAAATGACCCCAAGAGTGCTGCAAGTATTGATGTGGGGTTACACATAAACTTTGGCAAGTGAGGAAATTCACCAGTGCAAGCTTCACAAATAGCAAGGTTCGACTTTCGGAGTTTCTCAGTATGGTTTCTCAATGAGCTCACGTCGGCTTCCACACAGCCTGGTGGGTTCCAGGCAGCCAGACCACTGAGAGGGCAGCTCATGGCTCCAGTGTTGAGTTCCAGCAAGCAAGGCAAAAGTTGCATCACCTTCTCCAACCTACCCTCTGAAGTCACATGGCATTATTCCCACCGCATTGGCTCGGTTACCGGTGAGTCCCACAGTTCTCCAGATTCAAAAGCAAGGGACAGAGAGCCCACCTGCTGAGAAAAGAATGTGGAGTGGCAGAAATTACTGTGGCCCTCTTTAGAAAGTGTGGTCTGTGATACCCATCCTACAGATGAGGAAACAGAGGCGGGCAAAGTTAAATAACTTCGTCAGGGTCACCCAGTTATTATGCAACAGAGCCAGAATTTGAACCCAGGCTTCTCTGACACCAAAGCCTGTGCCCTAACTCCTCCACATCCTGCTCACAGAGCATCCGTTTGGTTTATAATCCATGGTTTCAACACAGTGCAAACAACAACTCGAGAACAGCGGTGCAGCTGAGCAAAGAGCTTGATGGAACAGATGGAATTTTAGGAGGAACCTGTAGAAGGAAAAGGAAGTTGCTTGGCAACTGCTGTTGGGGAGATTGATCAAAGCATGAACTTAAATATGAAGAAGTCAAGGAAAACAGAATAAAGGTCAAGCAAAGCAAGGATTTAGCTAAGACACAGTATGAATAAGAGATAAAAGAGAAATGATGAGTTCTGAGACCTAGGAAAGCACATAGATACAGAGCCACGGTGACAGAAATGTGATAGGCCTTGGACACCGGAGGCAGTGCCCACACCCACAGGTGAGCTGGTCAGCACAGAACGACCTTCAGCACGTTCTGAAAATTCTATCACAGGACAAGCTCCCATTTTTACCCATCATTTGAGAGAGACATTCTGGCTCTGTGGCCCCCAGAATAAACTAGGAAACAAAAATGGTGATGTAGAATTCGGGATCTACCAGAAACACGTGACCCATGGAGCCTTTGCCTATAAAATGGGGGAAGGGAGGTGCCTACTTCTTGGGGGAAGAGAAGTTAAACAAGCAAGCACTATGTTCTCCAAGGATGACTTACCCCCAGGCTATTGATGATCATTGACTATATTACAACAGTTAACAGTGATAATCCCTGGTAGAATGACTCCCAAAGAAAATGATTACCTAAACATTCCAATGATACCACCATTTGGGACACTCAGATGTAGGTTTGTCCCAACCAAGTGTCTCAGCATGAAGCAGCATCGCCCACTTTCCATGGAAGCCTGGAAACACAGAACCTCTGATGGCTCCATAAAGGGCATCCTCCTGATGATGGTGATTCCCCCTGAGTCTCAGAGCTCCCACTGCTCTTATCGGCTAACCAATATTCATTTTCTTCTTGTTGATGGTTATAGGTTTCTACTGCTATGCAACAACTTACCAAATTTGGGGGCTTCAAAAAACAACAGTTTGACTTTGTTCATGATTTTGTGGGTCAGTAATTCAGGAGGGGCTTGTCTGAGCAGTTCTTGTTTGGAGTCTCCTATGTAGTTGCAGTCAGACGCCATCCGAAGGCTCGAATGGGCTGGATGTCCAAGATGGCACATGCATATGGCAGGCATGATGCAGCTGTTGGCTGGGAGCTCAGCTGGGACCAAAGACTGGAGCTCTCACATGCAGCCTCTCCAGGATGGCAATCTCAAGATGGCCAGACCTCTACCACGGTGACTGGCTTCTTCCAGAGTGTACCAAGAGAGCCAATGGGGGGCTGCAAGGCCTTGTATGTCCTAGTTTGGAAGTCACTTCTACAATACTCTATTATTCGACACAATCACAAGCGATCAGATTCAAGGAGAGAGCATACACCTCATCTCCCTGACAGGAGGAGTATTGAAGAACTTGGAGGCCCTATTTTAAAACTGCCTGTTATAGGTAAATTGTGTTTCCCAGAAGGGGTGAAGATCCTAACCCTTAGTACCTGTGAATGTAACTTGATTTGGAAGTAGGGTCTTTGCAGATGATCCAGTTAAAATGAGGTCATTAGAGTGGGCCCAATCCACCTAATCCAATATGACCAGTGTCCTCATGAAAAGGGGAAATTTGGACACAGACATGCACCCAGGGAAGACACCACGTGGAGATGCAGAGGTCAAGGGGATGCCAAAGAACAAGGCAAGAAATCTGAGGATTGTCAAGAAACCACTAGAAGCTACAAGAGAAACATAGAGCAGATTCCCCTCATGGCTCTCAAAAGTAATCCACCCTGCCAACACCTTGATCTTGGACTTCTGGCCTCCAGAACTCTGAGACATAAAATTTCTGTGGTGTAAGCCACCCAGTGTTCTTTTATGGCAGCCCTAGGAAACTAATAAGCTCTCATACAGACTAAAAGAAGTCTGATTTTGTTTAAGAGGACAAGAAGCCCAGGTGAGAACATATACCTTCCCAGACTCCCTTGCCACTTAGAGATAACCATATAATACTGATCTGCCAGGAATTTCTGGGAAAGTCTTGCTTACCTCTTTCTCCATGTCTCCTTACTGCCTATAGCATGGAGGTGAGGTGTAGGAATGGATCGGCCATTCTGCAACCATAAGGACACAAGCAGATCTGGAAGCTAGAAAGAACTTAAGTCCCTGAGGGAAGTCCTCTCAGTCCCACAAATAGGCCACCATTGGCAGAGCATCTCTTGTGCCCCAGGCACCATGCTAGATGCTAGGGATAGTCTCCCTTACCTGCCTCTAATGATCTGTCCTTAATCTCGGTGGCAGATCATTTCAACTTAATGAGATAAAAACAGGCATAAGGTGTGGATGTGATGTTATGGACTCCCAGAGGGAAGCCTCCTACCCATCCTGCCAAGAGAGCTTCCTGGCGCTCCCCTCTGGGAGAGACCCAAGGGATGTGTGGCCTTAAAAGTCTCTATCAGCCCCTTTGGCACTGAGAGCCAGGGGAATGTTCTCCTCTCCCTTGACAAGAAACACAACTTCCTAGGGTATCGGGTGGTAGGACCAGGGCTCTCTGAAGCAGTTCTCTAGGCAGCCACTATCTCAGGACTCCTAGCAACTGGGGCCTCCTAGGCTGTCCTGAGAGACACCGCAGGTTGCCGCAGAGTAGCCAAGCTTCCACTGTTCTCAAGAGGGCTAATCAACGGAGACCTGAAAGAAGCCACACCACGGATAAAAGCGAGTGGGCCCAGAACCCACTAACTTGCATTAAGGTTCGACATCCTCCAATCGACCCATTTCTCATGATCACCAAAACCCTGAGTCAGAAGCCACAGTTGCAGCAGCAACATGGCTTCCAAGTTTTCCTACAGAAAGTTAGGACACCTGGTTTCCTGCTGAACTAGTCTAGCTTTCCCCATGCCACGGGTAACCCAGTCAGATCATCAGTATGGCCCTAAGGACTCTGACAGAGGAAGTCACCTGAGAAAGCTCTCAGCCCTTCCTAAACTTCCACCAGTCCAAAGACATCTTTGCCCTCCATGACCCAGGCAAATGTGTATGACTCCTTTCAAAGGCAGCAGCTTACCAGAGCCCATGGAAGAGCTCTTTTCGTCACTTCACTTCCATAATGCTCACTTCCCTCTGAGAATAATTATAAGTAAGGCCCTCAAAACAGCAGAAGAAGGACAAATATGGGTCTCCATGGTCCCTTGGCTAATGAATGCAAAGACACTGAAGGCCAGGTAGGGCCAAATGTCAGCCATACAGACTCGTCTTCAAATCTCTAGCTTTACGGCCTTGCACCAGTTGCCAAAACTTCCTGAGCCACAATTTTCCCATTTATAAAACCACTATGGTTGTTGAGAAAATGTCGGTACAAGTGGCCAGCCCCCTACCTGGCACGTGGCAGGAGGTCCTCAACAACCAGCGGACTCCTTCCCCCCTTCCTTTGTCATGCTGTGGTTTGCAAAGTCTTCTGGGGGAGAAAGCAATGAGGGATTGGGGGTGCCCTTGTGTGCCCCTTGAAGAGTGAGGTTCATGTCATCTCTTTACTATGCTCCCATGGCACCTTCCATGGTGCTCCCCCCAATGGTACATACCCAGCGACACCATAATAAAGGAGGCAAGAAGAATGAGGGGAGAAGTGAAGGGAAGGACAAGAAAGAGATGGTCTCATCAAAATGCCATTTGCTGTTAAATGAATATTTTAGAAGCTGGGATAAAACTAGGGGTGCATGGGCACCTGGGTGGCTCAGTGGGTTAAAGCCTCTGCTTTCAGCTCAGGTCATGATCTCAGGGTCCTGGGATCAAGCCCCACATCGGGTTCTCTGCTCAGTGGGGAGCCTGCTTCCCCCCCTCTCTGCCTGCCTCTCTGCCTACTTGTGACCTCTCTGTCTGTGTCAAATAAATAAGTAAAATCTTTAAAAAAAAAAAAAAAAACTAGGGGTGCAGTGAACTGGCAATAAAAGCCAGCTCTTCCTGGCATTCTGAACAAGCCCAGCATTTCCCCCACAGGCAGAGTTGGTGTGGAAGGGTTCGGCATCCCACAGACTTGGAAACAGAGCGAGGGCACACTGCAAGGGCATACTGAGGGCATACCTCAGGCGTACTGGCAAGGGAACCTTGACCTCACCCACACCCACTCCATCCGAACCCTCACGGGGCCCAACTGGGTCTTCCTCTGCTAGCCTTCTCCACTCTCTCTCATTTAAAAAAACTTTGGGGGGACACCTGGGTGGTTCAGTCGGTTAAGAGTCCGACTCTTGATACCAGTTCAGGTCTTGATTTCAGTGTTGTGAGTTCAAGTCTCACGTTGGGCTCCATGCTGGGCATGGAGCATACTTAAAAAATTTTTCTTCCAACATATATTCTGTTTATTTTTTAAAATTTGACACATAAATAGTATACATCCCTTAAGCTAGGTTGTATAAACTTTTCCGCTTTTATTGAGATATCATTGACATATATCATTGCTACTAGGTTAAGGCATACACCATCACAATTTGGTATACACGCACACACACACACACACACACACATAATGTTAAATGATTACCACAATAACTT
Organism: Procyon lotor; assembly: GCA_028646535.1. NCBI lineage: Eukaryota > Metazoa > Chordata > Mammalia > Carnivora > Procyonidae > Procyon > Procyon lotor. The sequence goes on from CM053612.1 coordinate 71,691,938, forward strand.
TAGCTAACATCCATCACTTCACATGGTTACAGACTTTTTTCTTATGAGAGCTTTTAAGACCTATACTCTTAACAACTTTCAAGTATACAACATAGTATTGTTAACTCTAGTGATCATGTTGTACATCATATCCCCAGGACTCATCTGTCTTATAACTGGACATTTGTACCTCTTGACCACCTTCATCCCCCATTCTTTCTTATCTTGACACCCTGGCTTCTCACTGTCACCACCAGCGTCTCGCATCTCCCCATTTTGCCTTCCCATCCACCCTAGTACTGCTCTATCCAGGCCACTCTACCGGTCTCCCACCCCTGCCTTCTCAGATTCGTTATCTTAATGGCAGGCATTGACCTTCCAAAAGATACAAATTGTGTAAACCAGTCACATTTTATAAGATTTTTACAAATAACACAGCTAATGTATAATCATCTAGAAAATTTTGATAAACCAAACTTGAACACCCTCAAATTTTTCCTAGGACCACTCCCCCCAGAGATAAAGAAGCCAAGGCATGGGAAGGCTCAATGACCTTTGCAGGAATGCTCAGCCCCTACACGAAGCGGTAGATCCAAGATTCAGTCCGAAGCAGCCTCCGCTAGAGCTGTGTCCCTAACCATTACGCTACCCGACCTCTGAAATGGAAATGAGATTTACAAAAGAGTTTGCGGTCAAATCATGGATCATGGATCAAACGCCATCATCAGAAATTGTTACCTTGTTACATTTGCATAAAAATTCATTTTAGATTCAGGGGGAGGGTGTGGTAAAGCCAACACTCTTACAGGGGACGGTGACTCAACTCTTTGGAGGATAATATAGTATTATAAATTCAAAGGCTGAGAAAGGGCTTTTTGGTTCATTGATCTCATATTATTTATATTCAGAAAATAATTGGAGAAATTTATAAGGACATATGTGTATGATTGCTCATGGCCACAAAATCTCAAATAGTGAGGGAATAAAGGTCCTAACCTAAATTAACCTAAATATTCACAGTCCTCTGCGCATTCTAGACACTTCCATACCTCCACATTAGCACCTTGCTGGTGCCTCAGCCTGCAATGTCTTTGTCGCACTTCCCCCCGTAGGTCCAGATTGCTTTGCCCGTGCAGCTGGAATCTCTCATTTTTCCTTCTTAGGACTTTTATCAGTGCCTGGCTCTCGCCCGAGGCAGTTTCTGCCCTCACACGGGCCTCTGTGTCTAACTTGCCATCCCTTGGTGCCTGGCACACAGGGAGTACTCGCTGATACTAAATTGAATTGCCCATGCAATTCGATTTTGCAGAACATAATGATTTAGAAAGCACATTCACGGATATTTACCTTTGATCTTTAAGATATTAAAAAGCAGCAGAATAATAAAAGAGCCATTAAAATTATTTCTTTCTGGCAGCGGAAGTAAATATTTTTGTTCCCATTTTAGAGATAAGGAAATTGAGGCTCAGAATGGAGTTTTCCAAAGACCACACAGCCAGTGGGGCATAGATGCAGGTCTAACCTCGGTCTTCTGACTTGAACGCAATGATGCCTCCACAACACCAAGAAAGGGGGAATGGGGCTGGGGTGGCCCCATAGCAGGTGGCCGGCCACCCTCACCATGGGGAGACTTGATGTCACCCGAGGGAATGGAAAGGGATCTCCTAAGGAGCCAGAGCTCTTGAGATTAAGTATTTTCTCCACCTCCCATCCTAACTATCTTTTCTCCTCATACAACCTTTCAGGACTGGTTCCAAACCCAGATTCATCCCCATCCCCCCACCTAGCCTCAGTCTTTGAAACTGGCTTGAAGGGGCCTAACTCGTTGCTCAGGTTCTTAAAACCAACCCCGCCCCCATTTTCTACATTGGGCCACCCCTTAGCACCAATATCAGTTTGCTTTCTCTAGGCCTCCCACCTGACTCTAGCCCAAGCCTAAGCCTGAGCTGTGATTCTTCACTAAAGAGACACCAAGAAAGCAGAATCTCTTTCCTCCAGGCTGAGGGACAGATTTCATCCTGCGCCAATTCAGGACCTCTCTGATCAGCACCCCAAAGCATCCCTATGCTGACATGCCTTGGAAGGCTGCTCCAATTGCTTTCTAAATAAACCCTGGTACCTTGTCCAAGGGCCTGCCCAACCACTCTGCTTTGTAGAGGGCAAACTAAAATATGAGACTTTCCCTCCTGCATGCAAGAGGGTTTCAAGGGACTCGATTTTCAAACAAAAATCTGCCCAAGGACATGCCTCAGGAAATGGAGACCCATCTTTCCTACCTCCCTTTTTGAAACTACCCTCCTACACTCCGCTAAAAAAGGCCAACCTCTCATCCTTCCAGAACCTTCCACAGGTGCACTGCCCCAGGCAGTAAAAATGTCTTAGACATCAAGCAGAGGGTCACTTTCAAATTTGGGGCTATTGTTGACAAAGCAAATAACTCTAATCATTCAGTAAGGAATCTTGTTGCAAGCCAGGTGGTGTCTAATCGTCTGCTTTCACCAAAGCTGCAGGAAGACCTACTAGAGTTGTCAGCTGATAATCAGAAGTGATTTTTGAGACTAGTTTACTACCACAGGATCCTTGGTGCAGAAGTTTAGAGAACCAAACAACATTGGTAAGTAAAATTCTTTCTACTCTGATCTGCATATATCTGTGAACAAGATTAATGGGCACTTTAATGGGAACACAGTTGATTGTGAAACCTGGCTTTTTCTGGTGATAAGTAATATTCATTCACAGATATATCATGTAAAGAGACACATTTCCAGGGCACCTGGGTGGCTCAGTCAGGTGAGCGTCTGACTCTTGGTTTCGGCACAGGTCGTTATCTCAGGATCGTGAGATTGTGTTCCACACTATACTGAGTGTGGAACCTGCTTAGGATTCTCTCTCTCCACCTCTCTCCACTTACCTCTTGCTCCTGCACGTGCAGGTGCTCTCTCTCTCTCTAAAAAAAGAGAGAGAGAGAGAGAGAGAGAGAGAGATGTGTTCCCCCCAAATTTTACTTTTATGCTTAGTAATTTACATTTTACTTATCAAAATTTGATGCGTATTTATGCTGTTTTGATCCATTTGGTGCCAATCATATGGTAATGCTAACTTCATTGAGAAGAGATGTCAACACCTAGAGTCTTACTGACCATAACTTATTCTCTGTATCATGAACATCTCCCCCTGAATCTAGGCATGCTTATCCAGTTGCCTATTTGATACTTCTACGGGATGTGTAATAGGTATGTCAAACTTACCATGTCCAAAATCATAATTCTGATATTCCTTCTCAAACCAGCTTTTCCCACAGCTTTCCACGGCCAAGTTAAGGTGCTCTTACCCTTTATCTTGCTCAGGTCAAAACTTTTGGGTTGTCCTTGACCCCTGAGGCAGCCACGAGAATGTGCCTCACAGACCTCCTCTACAGGGAGTGTAATTGCGAGCCCCACGTGCTGTGCTTGAATCCATGATTGCATTTGCATTGAGGCCACCCTCTCCACAGACTGCTTCCCACCAATAATGGAGTGTGGCAGGAATACTGAGTCGGACCTATTCCTGGGAGACACAAGACTCCTTTGTTGGCCAACTTCGGCTCAAGAACTCTCCAAGGACTTTGCCGAACCTTCCTTAGACTGCATGGTAGCCTTGGACCTCCATCCAACCTTCTCTCCCTTTCCCCTCCATTCAGGGTCAGACTTCCAACACAGTCTGATGGCTGGCCCAGCTTTCCCTGCTTTCCTTTCACACCAGAAGTAATACGAATACAATTCTTCCATGTTTAATTCCATCTGGGGATATACGTCTCAGAAGACACAGATTAACACAACTGTCTTCCTCTCACACTTCACATCCAATCAGCAAATGGCTCTCTTCAAACTATAAGCGGGGTCCAGCCTCTTTTACCCTGGTTCAAGTCATCATTGTCTCTCTCTCGGATTATGGCAGCAGCCTCCTGTCTCAGTCGGCATGGTGCATTGAAGATGGCCATAAATTCATTGTGCTCCTTTCCACCGCCTTGAATCTGGTGTTGGCCTCTGACTGTTTTAGCCAATTGCACATAGAAGAAATGATGCTGTGCCAGTTCTGGACCTAGGCTTTAAGAGGACTGGCAGCTTCTGCTTCCTGCCCCTTGGAACCCAGCCTCCATGCTGTGTGGAAGCCCTAACAGCCCACTTGGAGGAGAATCAAATCCCCCAGCCGACAGGCCCAGCTGAGCACCGAGACAACAGCTAGCACTAAGTTGCCAGCCATATGAGTGAGCCATCTTGGAAGCAAATCCCCCAGCCCCGGCTACCCTAGCTGATGCCACATGGAGTGAAGATGAACTATGCCTGCCAAGCCTTGCCTAAATTATAAAATCATGGACAAATAAATGATTATGGTTGCTTTAAACCATTACATTTTAGGGTGGTTTTTGACACAGCGATAAATAACTGAAAGAGCCAGGGCCCCAAGAGGAAATAGATGGCACGCTGAGGGGGGCTAAAGAGAGTTTAATTAAGGGGCTATTTGCAAAGGTGTGGCCAGGGTTAAGAGATGATGAAGCACTGTGGACTCACATGAAAGGGATGCCCTGTCCACTTCTAGCCCTAAAGGAACAATGGGAGAGGACAGTTACCAAAACCCCAAAAGTGTGGCTATAGGGGGAATACCACTACCTGACAGGAGTTATGGCCCTAGGTAGAGGGACACAGCCAACTTACAGTGACTCAGTGTGGAGGAAACCAGTGGAACAAATGGAACAAATGCCCCAGTCTCATTCCCCCCTCACCCTCTCGTCTCCCATTGGTCCCTACTAGCTGAACCTACTAGAAGCCAGAGAGAAAAAACCCACTGATGTAATCCATAGAGGTCATCCTCCCAGGGTGCAACAGAAGGTGGAGAAAAGTGGAGAGTAGACCTGAAGAGCAAATAAAAGATACCCAATACCCTCCCTAACAACTGTCCCTGATTTGGCCCATACCCCCTTGAAGGCTATTTTCAAGATGGCAGCCACAAAGTCTTGTTAAGGTAAGTCAGATGACATAACTTCTTTGTTCAAAATCCTCCAAAGTTAGTCAAAGCTGAAAATCTATAAAATATCTTACAAGGTCCTACATAATCTTACTACCCATGACCTCTGAGCTCATCTCCAGGGGCCCCCACTCTCCATCTCCTGGCTCCAACCAGGCTGGCCCTCTTGCCCTTCTCCGAATGCAACAGGCACAGTCCAGCCTCAGGTTATTTGCACCAACTACTCCCTCAGTCTAACATGCTCCTTCCTTCATATTCACATAGCTGGGGCCTCTACTTACTTCCTTTGGATCTTGTGCAAAAATCACCTGTTCAGGGAGACAACCCTATAAAAAATGCCAGCACCACCTCCTACCTGACTTCAGCTATCTCCTTGCCTTGCTCAGTTTCTCTTCTTGCCATAAAGTAAGTTCCATGAGAGCAGAGACTTTTTTGTGTTCTGTTTGCTAGAACAGCATCTAGAACAATGTCTGGCACATAATGAGCACACAATAAATATTTGTTTAATAAATGAATGAAAGGACAAAGAAAAAGCGACATGTAATTTCTGTGCATGTGTGTGTGTGCAGGAAAATGTAATATAGTGAGAAATAAAAATCTTTCAAGCATGAAGTATATTAAGACAGTTTCTTGGGGGGAAGAGAAAGAAAATTCAAGTTCAAAGAGAAAAAAGAATGATATGAAATTTCTCTCTATTAAGGAAGAGATTGTGCACGTATTTTTTTAATGGATGTTCACGAGCAGCAAATGGCTATGATATTTGGATTACACTTCCAAGTGTGACATAACAATTTGATTTTAAAATGACAGTATTTGCAATATGCTGGAAATTAAATCCTTTGCAACTCTTTAAATTTATGATTAAAAATATTTCAGAAGTTAATGTCAAAATAGGTGAAGGGGCTTTACAGCTTAACAAAAATAATTTAGGGGCTACGCAAACAAAAGTGTTTGAAGACCACTGCTCTTGTATATATTTAGAGCTCTGGCCTAGGAACTAGAAAATCTTACTTTTTCTCTTGGCTTTGCCTCTAACTAGCTATGTGACCTTGGAAAAGTCATTTCACCTCTCTGGGCCTCGATTGTCTCATCTGTGAAATTAAAGAATGAGAGAACATGAAATCCAAAATCACTTCCAATTCTACAACCCTCTGCTCTGTGACCTCAAAAAATTGGTTTTCTGTCTCTTTACAATTTTTATTTTTTCTTGAGAATCTCTTTCTTCCTTTTGCTCCTGCTTCTATGGCCACAGGCCCACCCCAGCCCTTGTGGACTGGGGAGTGAATATAAATCAAGGCTCCCAGCCCGCGGCAGGCCCCCCTCTTCTCCACCCATGAGAAGACATGCATGCCTGAACACAGGCAGCTCAGCTCAGCCTGCACGCCCAAGGACCCTGCGCAGACCATCACCCTCAGACCTGGGGGTATAGCCCTGTTGTCTTAGTCCATTCGGCTGGCTATAACAGAATACTACAGACTGGGTGGCTTATAAACAACATGAATTCATTTCTCACAGTTCTGAAGGCTGAGGAGTCCAAGATAAAGGCACTGACAGATTTGGGGTCTGTGAGAGCCTGCTTCCTGGTTCACAGACAGCCATCTTTTCAGTATCTCAGATCGTGGAAGGGATCAGGGCTCTCATTGAGGCCCCGGAAGGTACTAACCCCTTTCATGAGGGCTCCACTCTCAGGACCTAATCACTGCCCAAAAGCCCCAGCTCCAAATACATTGAGGATTACGTTTCAACATATGAATTTGGGAGGGACACAAACAGTCTATAGCAATGGTCCATCGGCAGAAGGATTGATCCAGGAGGGAGGCCTGTGCAAGGCTTGGCAGTAGACTCAGGGCCATTTGAGCAGGGGTTTGTCTGGTTCTGGGTACCTAGGCAAGGTTCTAGGTGGCCATGTGTCCTTGGCCCCACAGGCGTTTTCCCCTCATGGGGAAGGACATATCTGGAGAAAGGTCAAAGGGAGGTCCTCTAAAGCCCAGGGCCCAGGGAGGGGTCCTAGTTCCTCTGGGCTCAAACGGTCCTGTATGGTCTTAACCTTTGCTGAATGATTGCCCATCAGGATCAGTGGATAAACACAAGGCTATCCTACAAGGCCAGAAAAAGAGATGAACTACTGATATACAAAACGCGGATGAATCTCTGACACTAGGCTAAGCAAAAGAAACCAGAAACAAAGGAGTGCTAACTGTATGACTTCATTTATATGAAATTCTAGAGCAGTCAGATTCCATAGAGAGAGAAAGCAGGTCAGTGGTTACTTAGGGTTGGGAGTAGGGGAATTGGCCACAAAGAAGCAAAAGAGAACTTTCTGGGATGATGAGAATGCTTCACAGTTTGATTATCATGGTGGTTTCACAGATGTACACATTTGTCAAAACTCATCAAACTTAAAATGGGTGCATTTCATTGTATGTAAATTATGCTTCAATGAAGTTGATTTATGAAGAAAAACAATAAGAACAGAAGGATTGCCTCGCAGAACTAACATCTGTCAATAAGCATATATTCTACATCATGGTATGATTTCTCTTGTCCTATCCTGATAGAATTCTCCTTAAATCTATACACACATGTTCTCAAATAAATAGGTATGTGTGGATGTATGGGGGAGGGGACTATTAACCCTCAGTTAAACTTAGCTGACTCTGAACCCCGAACTTTTCCCTTGACCCTAGTATATCTTCATTTTGGAATCAAAATCCCCCCATGGAAGGTAGTGTCGAATGGGGTTTTTGTTTGTTTGTTTGTTTTGGGGGTTTTTGGTTGTTTTTGTTGTTGTTGTTTCTTTTTGAAGATTTATTTATTTATTTGAGAGAGAGAGAGAGAGTGAGAAGCAGACTCCTAGCTGAGTGCAGAGCCCGTCGTGGGGCTCGATCTCACAACCCCAAGACCATGACCCCAAGATCATGACCTGAGCCGAAATCAGGAGTTGGACACTCAGCCGACTGAGCCACCTAGATGCCCTACAATGTAGAATGTTACAAGTGGTGAATCCAACAGTCCTGGGGTCAAGTCCCAGGCCTGCCACTTATGAGCCTTCAGCCCTATGGGGTAGTCAGAGCAGGAGCCAAACACAAGATCTTACATTATCCTCACCCAAACATGGTGACATAGGTGGCTTCGACCATCACCATTCTTTTCACACTAATAAAATTTAGCAAGAAACCTAAGGCTAAGATCCCACCCCTAAGAAGCCAGATGCCAGGATCTGAATCCACATCCCTTAAGCTCTGCCTTTTAATGCTCCTCCAGAACCTGTTACTTAATTTCTGAACCGAGAGTGCCCTTCTTCCTAAAGCTGGAATAACACTGCTTATATTTGAGGATCATTGTGAAAAGCCAAATAAGGTGCCTTGCATCATTGATGTGGTCAATAAATTTCAGCAATCTAGCGTTCTGGCCACAGAATTTCCAACCATTTACAGTGTTTGGATCCAATAGTGACATCATTACTTCCTGCCCACCTTTCTTCTGGCAGGCTCCCCAGTGTAGGAAACTAGGGTTCAGTCCCAGAGGGCTCTGAAGTCACTGGAAATTCCATGATAACAACCAACCAACATTTAGTCCATGCAATTTGCTGTTTGAAGACAGTTGAAGGAATCCTTCCATTCCGTGAGCCAGGATACTAAACTGTTAAAGCTCTTGAGAGGCATACTTAAGTTCAAACAGAAGAAGTTTAGATGCTTCATTTGAGGTACCTCTTCTTGTGGTCCCTCAATCTTTGCAAAAGAATACCCCACCAATTGCAAAGCCCCCATACATGGACACCATCCCTGCTAAGAAGTACCAAAGGATTCTAGGGGGTGGGTTCTTTTCTAATACAGTTGCACTGTCTTACTTAAAAAAAAAAAGGCATCCAAGAGCCCTGTGCCTTCACTTCATTCTCCAAGAAATAAGGGGAACTGTGCTGATCCCATGTACAGGAAAAAAAATGATATCTAAATAAGAGGTTATATGGCTACAAATGCATGCACCACATGGGACTTGTCCCTGCTGGGCATCACATCATTACTATGAGATCAACAGAGGAGGGCAACAGAAGCATTCCTAGCACCGTTCCTGGCACATAATGGGAGCTCTATGCACATTAGTGCCCAGCCCCTCTCTGGGGTTTGAGCAGGCAGGATTTTCTCAGAAGTCCCAGACTCTCTTTTTTATTGCAGCAACTGAGTCACCAGCAGATGCATCTACCTTAACTTCTGGGAAAACAGGGCAAGAAAAATTGCAGTGGTGGTGCCGCCATGTCTAGGCTTAAATGCCCACTGGTCCATCACAGGAAGCAGAGTAAAGGAGGGCTTTCCTGGAGGCTAATTAACAGATGACTACAGCCATCTGACACTCAAGAGAATAAAAACAAACCACCAGCTGTCATTGATCCTTTTCATCTCCTTTGGAAACAGTGTAGCTGGGGAAGGACATTCCCAGCAACAGCTGCCAATAGTCTCCAGAATGGTTATTGAGGACCAATCTGGCCTTTAAGTAATCAGATATTAGATAGAATCTGCATCCTGTGGTTCCTTCCACCCAAAAGCTCACCTCTAGTGCAAGAGAGATGACCACTGTCTCATCTCCATGCAAGGCTCTGCTCAAAGATAACCTGCTAGCAATCTTTTCCTGATTGGCCAACCCTTCCTCCAGCTCAGGGTACTAGGGGAGACTTGGATCTAAGCTGGGCTATGGTCTCTTGACCAAAACTTGGGAGTGGGACTCAGCTGGTTCAGTACTAGCTAGGGATGATGGACATGTAAGGTGATACGAACTTTGGGGCTGAGGACATCATTTGGGGATACCATGTTTGGCCCATGTGATCAGAGATATAGAAAAAGCCATTCAAGGGGCGCCTGGGTGGCTCAGTGGGTTAAAGCCTCTGCCTTCGGCTCAGGTCACAATCTCAGGGTTCTGGGATCAAGCCCCACATCGGGCTCTCTGCTCAGCAGGAAGCCTGCTTCCCCCTCTCTCTCTGCCTACCTCTCTGCCTACTTGTGATCTCTGTCAGATAAATAAATAAAATCTTTTTTAAAAAAGCCATTCAACCTGAAAGAGAAGAAAATGCTGCAGAGCTATAGAAAGAAGCAAGGAGAAAATACAAATAATCCAGAGGAGAAAGAGGAGGGGGTCTTGGGTGGCTTTTTAGGGACCCCTTCTGCATTCACCCCTTTTTGACTCAAGCTGACTTAAGTCATAGTCAACTCCCCTTTTATCAGTCCCGAATATTCTAATCCTTATGGATTCACTCCTCTAGCTGAAACGTTAGACAACTGATGGCCCATGAGAAGACACCACATTGAATCTTCTTACTGGTCCCTGGCACATTCATATGAATGACTTTGTCAGAATCTTTCCCAAAGGCAAGTTTTGATATGGAGATTAGTGAGAAGAATCCAAGGGTGGGTCCTTGGAGGGGCAAAGTACCCTCCAACCAAGAAGGTAGAAGAGCGCAGAAATGCTGTGGGCCAGCCAACCCAGCCAGCCACTTTGACTGATGGCCAAACCCAGTCCAGTGCCTACTGGTGCTGGGCTCTCCAGTCTTTCTCCATTCTCCATCACCCCATCTTCTTCCTCTTCCTCTCTCACCTGGACCTTGCCTCAGTCTCATTACCGGCTTCTCATTCTCTAGCTTCACCCAATCTACCCCCTCCTGCCATTGTCAATGTATTCCCTTGGTTAGTTGTTTATTCCTTTACTGACTATCTCCTCCATTGGGATGTCCACTCATGAGAGCCAGGGCTTTAGCTGTCTTACTCACTAAGGAGATTAAACCACTCCTAATGCAGTTTCCAAAGCCTGCTGCCCGTGCCTTCTCGCCACTTTTGATGTTTTCTGTGGTTTGAGCTGGCTTTCCTCATGCCAGTTCCCCCCTTCCCATGGACACTTTGCAAGGCCATGGACAGGGACTGATTTATCTTGGAGACCCAAATTCCATGGAGAGTCAGATCTTTTAAAATGCTGGCTGGGTGGTGCAATTGGATGGACAAATAGAAGAACGGAGGGAGAGAGTGAAGGAGTGTCAAGGCCAGAGGAGATGGTTGCCATTACTATGGCTGTCTAATAAAACAATCCCAAAACTTATTGGCATAAGATAATAACTTATTAGGACCACAGAAATGTCAAAGGGGAATTTGAGTCAGGAACTGGGGAAGAGCTTGGCTGGACAGCTCTCATCTGGTATCTGCCAGGTGGTGGCAGCCGGGTGCCAGCTGGGGTTGCAGTCATCTGAAGGCTCCCCTGGGCTGGACATCCAAGATGGCCATTCACATGGTTGACAATCGATACCGGCCATTGGAAGGGAGCTCATCTGAGAATCACGTGTAACACCTCCTCATGGCCCCCGGATGTGCCTTGGGCTTCCTCACAGTAAGGCCCCTATGGTGTGACCCAACTACTTAAACTACCTCAGGACCTTAAGACTCTTCTAGTCTACCTCCTAGAGTTGCGGGAGAGGAAATCGCGGTTAAGAGAATTGACATGGCTCATTCGCACCAAATGAGTGACAGAGCTAAGGCCACAAGCAGAGCCTCTTCACCCACCCAAGCCAGTTCAGCCTTCGCCTACCTCATTACGTTGGGGAGGCCTCTATTAAGTGACAATGTCCTCCCTTTCAAATAACTAAAACCAACTTTGCCAAAATTAGCAGCAACAACAAAAGGTGGAATGCAAGGTAATAGAAAAATTCTTCACCCATCTTATAAAGAATCAAATGCAGTATGAGCCATCCAGATGAGGTAGACCTAGGGCCCTTGGGAGAAGGCCTTAACCAAGTTTCTCACTAAAGAACTATGATCAACTGGTACTTGGTGCTCAGCAAAGGGAAACCACCGGGCCATGGGTCGCGGAGGATTTGAAAACTGCATCCTCGTCCCCACTCGAGAGTTGAGATACAAGCCTGAGAGACACCACATGGGGAAGGAGAAGCTCGTCTCATGTCCCTAGTGACCACAGAACCGTGATTGTTGGGCTGCGAATGGTTAAGGATGGCTCGATGGGTCCCAAAGTCCGTAAGTCCCAGCACTTCTTGTTCTCAAGGCCAAGCACATAGAATTTGAGATTCCACAGCACCAAGCTACTCAACGTGCAAAGAAATAGAAACAAATCCAATCAGAGCAGTATAGGATTTTTTGCAAGACACGTTAGAGCTTGGCTTTCATAAATCACTGTTTCTCAAGCCATGCTGGGCCATGCTCATATGTTGAAGTCAGTTTTGATGTGAGCCATGAGAAAATTTATTTTTACTAATAAAAGGTTTGAGTAGCCATGTGTGATAGTTTCCTAAATAAAAAGAACATCTATGGACAAATATATCCTCCCATCACGACATCAGGGTCACACCTACACACATTCCCTTGTGAGAGAAAAACGGGTGGCATTGGAGCGCCCATATAACCGTGGGCAAGCCCGGGGCAACATGTCACACACGGGGCTGTCATCCGCTATCGTTGTCTTGGGAGAGAAAAACTTAAAAACAGCTGTCGAAAGTGATGTCTTTGCTGATCTGCCAAGAGCAGGGAAGTTTAAAAGTGTCCTGGGATCCTGGTGCTGGTTCACATTCTGTCTGGCGTTAAGAAAAATTATCCCAAACTCAGAACCAAAGCAGAAGAATGACCGCATAGCCTTTCCAGGTCATTTTATTTTATTTTTTTAAGATTGTATTTGTTATTGGGGCGCCTGGGTGGCTCAGTGGGTTAAAGCCTCTGCCTTCAGCTCAGGTCATGATCTTGGGGTCCTGGGATCAAGCTCCACATCGGGCTCTCTGCTCAGTGGGGAACCTGCTTCCCCTTCTCTCTCTGCCTGCCTCTCTGCCTACTTGTGATCTCTCTCTCTCTCTCTGTCAAATAAATAAATAAAATCTTTAAAAAAAAAAAAAAGATTTTATTTGTTATTTATTTATTTGAGAGAGAGCATGCAAGAAAGCAGGAGCAGAGGAGGGGACTCCCCAGGAAAGATGACTCTCCTTGGGTCTCAGTTTTACAGTCATCCTAAGACATTTGCCAGCTTAGTCTCTCTCAGCAAATTCATTTCAGGATCCCTCTAACTGCCTATGTAGAAATATCTGTCCTTGGAACCAGCCTCACCATCGTGCTGGTTCCCTCATTACTTAATGAGATGAAAAAGATCTTCAACATGTGTTCATTCTCCATTTGCCTGAGAATCGTGATTTTCATGTTTTGAAGATGATACCTCAACACTAGGAATGAGTCGGCAGTTTCTCCAGCCTCCTCAAATGCAGGGGGGGTGGGTGAGGTGGATTTCAAGATCCCTTCCAATGCCAACATTGTATGATTTCTTCAATTAAACTACGGACTGAAATTTTCAGTGGGGGCGGGTTATTTGTTAGAGCGAGAAACTTCCAAAGGGAAAATTTCAGAGAGGTTGAGGGATGGTTACATATATACATGTATATAATATATGTACATACATACATACACACACACACACACACACACAAGGGTATATATGCTAAATAAAGAATCTCAAAACGATCACTACATACCCTGAGTATTCTAGTTCCCCCTTATCCACTGTTTCACTTTTCACTTTCCATGGTTTCAGGTACCTCAAGGTCAACCATGGTCTGGGAGCAGATGGTCCTCCTTTTCATTGTCATGAAAAAGTCAACAGTAGCCTACCTAAGGCTTCGTTACAATGCCTGAGTCATTCACATTACTTCATCTCATCACAGAAGCATTTTATCATCTCACATCATCACAAGGAGGGTGAGTCCAGCACAGTAAGATATTTTGAGAGAGAGAGAGAAACCGTGCTCACCTAACATGTATTACAGCATATTGTTATCATTGTTCTATTTTATTATTGCATTATTGTTGCTAGTCTCTTACTGTGCCTAATTTATAAATTCACTTTATCACGGGTGTGTATGTGCAGATCTTCCTTGATTTACAATAGGGTGATGCCCTGATAAACCCATTGGGAATTAAAAATATAAGTCAAAAATACACTTAATACACTTAACATAACAAACACCATAGCTTAGCCCAGCCTATCTTAAACATGCTTGGTACACCCAAATCAGCCTCCAGTTGGGCAAAATCAGCTAACACAAAGCTTATTTTATAATCAAGTGTTGTGTATCTCGTGTAATTTATTGAACACTCTGCTGAACGTGAAAAGCAGAATGGTTTTAAGTGTACTAGTCATTTACCCTGGTGATTGCGGGGCTGACCAGGAGCTACAGGTCGAAGCCTCTGCCCGGCATCACGGGAGAGGATCAGACTGCACATCAGCAGCCTGGAAAAGGATCAAAATTTAAATACGGTTTCTACTGAATGCGTATCACTTTCGCACCATCTGAAAGTCAAAAAAATCGTTAAAGTCAAACCATCCTAAGTTGGGGACTGTCCGTGGAGGACAGAGTTTCAGGCATCCACTGGAGGTCATGGAACATATACCCCCCAGATAACGGGGGATTACTCTACCCAGCAATTAAGAATCCGAGTCTCTCAAAAGCATCCTACCTTGTCTGGAGGTGGTTGTGAATCCTCACGGTGCCTACCCATGCAGAACAGAGTTAGAGCACCTGATGAATATGAGAGACACAGAAAATGATTCCTGACTCCCCTTACTCTGCCGGATGACCACCTGCAGGGTCCGATGGTCAAGAGCAATCTGACCAGGCCACCTGGCTCCTGGGTCTCCAAAGTGTGGCCCAAGGACCAGCGGCAAAGATATCATCTGGGAGCTTGTTAGGAGTGCAGAATCTCAGGCCCAGCCCAGACCTAGTGGAACAGAATCTACATTTTAACAAGATCTTCTGGTGATTGACATGCACAGAGAGTTCCAGAAGGACTGATCTGGCTGCAGGCTTCCAGGGCGGTTCTCCACTCTGGCTGCACGTAAGAAGTTTTAGAGCTCACAGAGATCAGGCATTTTTAGCATCCGTCATACCAGGATGGGAAAGCAGGTGACAGGTGGAAAACATAAGCCACTCTTCTCAAGTTAGGAGTGTGTAAAAAGCCCAGCAAAGGGGTTTTGCAATACCAGGCCTTTTCAGTTTGGCTTCTAGGAAAGGAGACAGGAGAGGGAAGCTGAAGGCCTATAGGGAGGAAGTCGAAGAATGACAAGCCTGTAGATTTTTTTTTTTTTTAATTTCCTCCCAGGTGGGAGTGAAGGACTTCATGCCTAGCCAGGACGCCTGTCCCCTATTTATGCTAATTTTATTCCATGAATTAATCCAGAGTTTCAGAGCAATAGTCAGGGACCTTAAAACCCCAAAGGTCTCAGAAAGTGTAAGTAAGAAGAAGGACAGGCTGCGCTTTGACCATCCCTAATAAAATCCCTTTCCTCATTCTGCATCCCAGGCTGGGAATTTCACCTGATTCCAGATTCTACAGTAAGAAATCCCTATGCTAATCAAGTTACCTCTTACTCTCCTAGCCTATGGTTGCTATTTTTAGAAACGCTGTACTGTGAACACAAGACGATTAGGTAAAGTACCAGTGGCCTACAAATGTGGGCCCAAATACTTGTCAGAGATATATTCTGAAAACTGCATCCAGCAATCTGTTTAGCTGTTTCTAGTGCTTTGCTTTCTTTAATTACAAAGTGCTGCTTTGTGGGTCTGGCGGGTTCAGGAGAAACAAAGTGTTGAGTGCCATAGAAAGTCTATCCAGAAAACTTTGGTTGTTGTTTTTTTTTAAGATGTTATTTATCTTAAAAATAAATAGAGAGGCAGGCAGAGGGAGAAGGAGAAGCAGGCTCCCACTGAGCAGGGAGCCCGATGCAGGGCTCGATCCCAGGACCCCAGGCTCATGACCTGAACCAAAGGCAGATGCTAAACTGACTGAGCCACTCAGGCGTCCCTGTATTTGGAAAACTTTGATATATGTAGTTGGTGAAAACAGAGTCAACTGATGAACTATTTGGCGCTACGTTAGTTAGGATAATGCAGGCTGCTATGATAAACAAACCTAAAATGTATAGTGGTTCAAAACAACAGAAGCTTATTTATCCCTCACATAAAGTTCAAAATAGGTTGTTCTAACCAGACTCAAGGGCCAGGGCTCAGGCTCACTCCATCTTGAAGCAATGCTATCTTGGGCTTGTGGCTTCCAGGATTGCCGTGTTTGCCTGCATCAAGCCAGTGGATTGGGAAAAGGCTTCGTGGATCCCACGTGAAAGGTTTTTATGGGTCAGACCTGCAAGAGGCCCACATCGCTCCTGACCATATTTTATTAGCTAGAACTCAGTGCCCTGGCCTCATCAAACCACAAAAGAAGCATAAAAGTGTAGACCAGATGTATACCTAGCAGAGGAAATGGGTTCGGTAAAAGATTTTGCCACAGTGGGTCAAGGGCATCATTTTAAAGTGGGATAGAAAGAGTAGAATCGATCAAAATGTATTTGACCTGGCATATAGGGAGGATTAGTAAAGTTTTGGAAAAGACTTGTTTCCATCACTTATATGTCTGTATACATGAATGCATGTACTGGGTAGAGGTATAAAAGTTATTTCTCACACTGGGACACGGTCAAAACTTAAAGCCATTCTACCAAAGAAAGATCCCCTGTGGATAATATTAGAAGAGACAGTGAAAGGGCACAGTGGGGCTCGGGCCCTGAAGGGGGATTTGAGATCATTGAGAAATTGGGCCCATGTGAATTTGTATAATTATTTATAATATCAACTATGAAAAAACTAGCTGCAGCCATGTAGAATTGATCCTTAGAAACCTGGGCACGAGAATCAGGTTGAACCTAGGTGCTCATTCACCCTCTGCCAGCCGCCCACCTCCAGCATCCAGATAACTCACCTGTGGCCGTGCTTGCTGGGTATGAGGGGATAACTTAGTAGCTCCCGGCAGAATATGCATGGGAAAAACATTGCAAATCATAAGAATGAGTCTGTTCAAGTTGGATAAAGGGCTGCTTTCCTCGTATATTAGGACAAAGACTCTGGTCTCAGTCCAACTTCAAGTCATATCACAATATCACATAAGGAGCCACTCTCTGGACGCTCCGTGGTGCTGTGTGTGAGTGTGCACGCAGGTACGCTGGAGCGCATGCTCACCCATGTGCTGAGACATGGGAGAGGTAGAATGATAGAAAGTTCCAGAAGCATAGAGATTTCCTAGCATAAATGGAATGAATGGAGCCAGGTCAATGTACTTTAAAAGGACTTGACATAGGGCATTACTTCAGTGGGCTTTCTAGGGAGAGGCAGGGCATGGTTTAGAGAAATACAAGCAGAGATGACATTTTGAGTATAGGGACCCCGAGGTGAGCCACAGAACATGCCTTAGAGTTGAAGTCAACAGACCTGTATCGGCATCCCAAAGAGAGAGCTTACACTTCCCAGTCTACGGATTAGGAAACAGAGTCATAGAGGTGATACCTGAGGACTTTCAGCTCGTAGGTGGCTAGCACGCAGAGAAGTAGGCTCCTTAATGAGAAAGGATAAGAATCCACCAAGCGGGATTGTCTAGCCAAGGAAAGAACACGCTGGGACAGCAGGAAACTCAGATGACGGCCGAGGGCACCCTGCGAGAGAGGGTAGCTCAGGCTCTTAAGCGTAGGGACAGAGACAGCCATTCTTACTAGGGTGCCCTGGGCCACTGTCCCCCAGCCAAAGAGGACGAAGCAACACCAGCATCCGAAAGGGGTGGACATTCTGTGAAATGCCAGCAGCTAGGTGTGTCCCGTCTCTTCCCTGCCATCCTCCCCTTCGAAGAAAAAAGAAAAAGCTCAATCATCCGGAAGACAGGCACCCAGCTCAGTTGTCCCAGGCAGATCTATAAATCCAGCCCCTCCCTTTCCAAGACCCACCGGAACAGGGCTGGAGACAGTCACTTCTTAGAAACACTAAAAATACACATTACGTCATTCCTCCCCCACAGCCTTCAACCCCCACAGCCAGCCAAGTAATTTGAGCCCCTCTGCAAGGCCCGCCATGGCCTCCCTTTGAGGTCTGTGTTTTCCCTATTTATCGTACCTGGGAGACTGACAGACATATGCTTTATGATACATTATATATTAGGCTTGGCTAGAGACTCCATTTCTATTAAAGATGACTAAAGCACTAAGTTATAGCCGCCTGAACCTCCCCTGCCATTTGTCCTGGGAAGCTAGTCTCTCGGCTGTATTTCTGTCTTTTAGTATGACATTTGCTCACAAAATGGACAGAGCTGGGCCATTAACAACCGAAAACTCGCTGCTTCTATGCTATTTTGTAGAACAGAGGACTGGAACCCCCTTCATGAATTCCTCCAGTTCTCAGCTCTGATAATTGCCTGAAATAGACAAGGGCTCCCCAAAGCCGCAAAAATCCCATTTCTCTTTAGAACACCAGCCAAAACGGAGAAAGAGAAAATTAAAACAGCTCTGCTTTTTCAAAACGGGGTTCTGTGAGCTGCTGTCCCCCTGGGGCATTTGTTCTGCAACCGGCAGGTGGTTCCTACATAATCATTGGTTAAATGCTCACCCTCGTTCATAAGACGCACACTTGGGGCGATCACTGCTCCTCAGAGTTGTTCTTGAATTTTGAACGATGCCTGTAGACCGATTTAGACACTGTCTTATTGCACAGGCAATTTAGTAAAAGAAGCAAGAGGTAGTGCAGGAAAGTAGAAGCAACACCAGAAAAAAAAAAAAAAAAGCAACCTTCATTAGCATTAGTCAACCTATGAATTCAGACCAGTTAGGAAGAAAACTAATTTCATTTCTTCTATGCAGGAGTCATCGATTAATTGAAAATACACATCAAAAAGCTTCATTTGCATGGCTGCCTTGGTGCCTCAGTGGGTTAAGCGTCTGCCTTTGGCTCGGGTCATGATCCCAGGTCCTGGGAGGGAGTCCTGGGTCGTCTCCCTGCTCGGCGGGGAGTCTGCTTCTCCCTCTGCCCCCCGCTTCTTGTGCACACATGCTCTCTCTCTCACTCCCTCTTGCGCAAAAATAAATAAATAAAATCTTTTTGAAAAAGCTTCATTTGCAGATAGCAGCTCTGGTACCCCCAAGAAGTTTTGCGTGGGAAGGGGGTCCCCCGTGGCACACACACACAGAGACACCCCAACACTACAAGAGCTGTCACTCGCATCAACCAAGGAGGTCCAGTTCCGTGGGTGTGTTGATGAGCCAGCCCCAGGGAGACCACTGAGCCAAACTGTGGACAGACACAGAACAACTTACAGATATAAAAAGCATGTAAAGAGGAAGAGAAACATATCCCTTAGGAATTTTTTTCAACCGGGAAGTTTCCTCCCCAGGTGGTTTTCTATCCTCTCACTTCCCCGTAATGAATGTCTTACAAAGGAAGACATTCCCCTCCCCCCTCATTTCTTGATTCTCCATCCTGAAGACTATTCCCCAAATGGTGTGTGGAGGCCCCGTCCACACCAAGCCTCCACATTCACTGCCACGTGGCGGGGCAGACTTGTGGGGCATTAATGGCTCATCCGCTCCCGGCATACAGGATGCTCAGTCCCCTCTTAAGTCTCCTTTTGAAAGCTGATGAGACATCGAACCTGCTCCATCCTTGCCCCATCCAAGATATACAGATGCCGCTCCGAATCCGAATCCGCTATGTTCTGAGAAGCCCTCCAACCTGAGCCGAGTCTGTGGCAAACAGAACCACAGAAGGCCATTACTGGGGTGGGACTTGCAGAATCACTGAGTGAGGAGCTCAGTAAATCCTCGTCCCCCAGAGGCACAATAAAACTGGGCAAAATGGTCCAAAACAACCATTTCTGGGATCTGGAAATTGACCAAAGGCAAAACAAAACAAAACAAAACAAAACCTGATAAGCATTTATTCCCCTGCAAAACTCGGGAATCTCAGTAAGAATGGGGAGAGTTTCCGAGGTTTTGCCTGAGGCTGTTCCCTGCCCTAGCCCCCATTTCTGAGGCTCAGGTAGTTTTACCAGAGCAAGGCAGGCTATGGGCACCACTGCCAGAGGGGCCGTCATGATTTGGAGATTGGTGGATGAAACTAGGGTAAGCTGAAATGCCACAAAACTCTTAAAATCCAGTCGTTTTTCTTTCTTTCTTTTAAGATTTTATTTCTTTGAGAGAGAGAGGCAGAGAAAGAGAGAGAGAAGTGGGAGGGGCAAAGGGAGAGGGAGAAGTAGGCTCCTCACTGAGCAGGGAGCCCCAGGTGGGACTCGATCCCAGGACCCTTGGGTTGATGACCTGAGCCGAAGGCAGACGCTTAACCCACTGAGCCACCCAGGTGCCTCTCAGTTGTTTTTCTTGAGTATGCACTCCCTGGGTTGCTGCAAGCTTTCGGTTAGTTTCTAGAGTTCAGAGAAGGTTGATTCTGCCAGTTTTTGCCACGTGCTTCATTGCTTTCATGAAGGGGAAGACTTTTTGGAGTTCCTTACTCAACCATTTCCTCGGATGTCACTATCGATTCTCAGATGACATGATCAAATATATGGAAAATACCAAGGACCCCACTAAAAAACTATTAGCACTAATAAATGAGATCAAGATTGCATGATACAAGATCAATATACAAAAATCGATTTATTTCCAGGTACTAATAATGAAAAATTGGAAAATGAAATTAAGAAATGGAATAGCCTCAAAAAGAAGATACTTAGGAGTCAATGTAACGAGAGAAATCTGTGGTCTATACACTAAAAGCCATAAAACATTGTGGCAAGAAATTAAAGAAAAGATGAATAAATGGCGAGGCATTCTATGTTTACAGATCAGAAGACTCAATGTCAATAACATGGCAATTCTCCCCAAATAGGGTTACACATTCAGTGCGGTTCCTGTCAAAAATCCCAGCTGCCGTTTTTGCAGAAATTGTGAGGGCTGATCCAAAAACTTATATGAAAATGTACAATAGCCAAAATAATCTTGGGAAAGAAAAACAAAGTCAGAGGATTCATATTTCCTGATTTCAAAACTTACCACAAAATGATAGTAACAAAGACAGATTAATAGGTCAATGAAACAGAATTTAAAGTCTAGAAACAAAATCCTTACATTGATGGTCAATCGATTCTTTACAAAGGTAACGAATCTTGGATAGAGAAACAAAAACCTTATCCATAAATGACACTAGGAAGATTGTATATCCACAGGAACAAAGATGAATTTCCATACTTCCCTCATACTATCCACAAAAATTACTTCACGATGTATCATAGACTTAAATATAAGAGTCTAGAAGTATAAAGCTTCCAGAAGAAAATACAGGAGAAAATCTTTATGAGCCTGAGGGAAAAAAACTACCTTGCTAAGTTGCACTTTACAAAAATTAAAAACTTTGTTCTTCAAAAGGCATTTGTGGTAAACATAGCAGAATGTATAGAGACATTGAATCACTGTGCTGTACACCTGAAACCAATGTAACATTGTGTGTCAACTATACCCAAATTTAAAAAAAATTTTTAAGAAAATTTAAAGACAAGCCAGATTGAGAGCAACTATTTGCAAATCATAACTCTGATAAAGGATTTGTATCCAGAATCTATAAAGCACTCTTACAACACAATAAGATGAACAACCCAGTTGAAATTCTGGCAAAAGATTTAAAGAGATATTTCAGCAAAGAAAATATATAAATGACTAATAAATACATGCAAAGATGCTCAGCAGTATTATTCATTAATGAAATTCATAATGTAACTATGATGAACTACCTCTTCACACCCACTGGAATAGCTATCATCAAAAAGACAGACAGTAATAAGTGTTGACAAGGATATACAGAAACTAAACCCTTATGCTTTGCTGGCAGGAATGTAAAATGTTGTGACTACTTTGGAAGAGAGTTTGGAAAATTCTTTAAAAATGTGAACATAATTTGAGCATAGGACCCACCAATTCCACTCCTAGTTATCTCTCAAGAGAAATGAAAACAGACATCCATACAAAGACCTGTACGTGAATCCTCACAGCACCATTGTCCGTAACAGCCAAAGGTAGAAACAATCGCATATCCGCCAGTGGGAATGGAGAAACAAATGTATATCCATATGAAGAACCCTATCAGGCAATTAAAAGGAATGAAATACTGATACATGCTCCCACAAGGCTGAACCTCAAAAACATGCCAAGTGAAAGAAGCCAGACCCAAAAGACTGCACACTATCTGATTTCATTCTGATGAAATGTCCAGAAAAGGTAAATCTATGAAGACAGAGAATAGATTCATGGTTGCTGGGGGCTGGGAATGGAAGGGTTTACAAATAGGCATCAGGGATCTTTTAGGGGTAATGGAAATATTCTACAACTGGATTGTGGTGGTGGGTAGTCTCCCCAGAAATTCAAGATTCATTGAATTATTCATGAACATTCAATGGTTCACAAAATATATAAATACACAAATTTGTATATACAAAATACACAAATACAAGAAATAGAATGGTACATCATGACCCGGGACATCTAGGTGTATCTATAAATGAAATTCCATAATTCCATAATTCCATAAGCAATACCCTTCCTATGCACAAGGCACATTGATACTTTTATTCTATTTATCTTATTTTACTCTTTAATATTTTGGTCAATACCAATAAATCCATTTCATGACATATTAGTGGATTGCCAGTAACACTACTAATAGCCTACCACTGACCAGAAGGCTTATCAATAATATAAATAGTCAATTAACCCATTTTCTATATTATATGCTTTATATACTGTATTCTCATAACAAATTTAGCTACAGAAAAGAAAATGCTATTGAGAAACCCATAAGGGAGAAAAAGTACATTTACAAGACAATTCCGTATTGAAAAAAATCCATGTGTATAAGGAGACTCACACAGTCCAAACCCACGTCGTTAAAGGGTCAACTGTATATCGAGGTGCGCTCTAACACTTTTGGCATATAACACATATAAATGTGTCCATTGACAGTTATTAGAGTTTTTAAAATAAACTTTTAAAAGTGAAGCCAAAAAAGAAAATGAAAAAAAAGTTTTTTAAATTTTTTAAATTAAAAAAAGAAACACTCCTATACATAAAACCTGCATATGTCTCATCGATATGAGACTCCCTAGAGAAACTTTCAAGATCTCTGTAGGCCTGCCCATCAAAGTCAAGTGCCTGCCAGTCTGATCATCCACCCACTCTGCAGCCCTTCATCTGCCAGAGGAAGGAGGAAGAGAAAGCTAAGAGCCCAAGAGTGCTTTCCAGAACCTGGCTCTAAGGAGTGTGGAAGAAAAGAGAAGCGATCCATTTGCCTGAATGAAGTGTGCCATAACAGAATCCTTAGCAACTGGATTGTGGATTCTTTTTAACAGCTTCACCAACTAAAAAAAAAAAAAAAAAAAGCTTAAATAATTTCCTGCCTGCACATTTCCACTTTATTAAAATAAAAACATACCCCTAGGGTTTGGGTATTTTTTTCTTTTGATTTGTTCCCTGCAAATTCTGGTATTTCATCGTGTCCTTATTTGAGGACAGTTCTTTTCTTTTCCATTAATCTTGGTAATCCTAGCAGCCTTCTCCACAAGTCACTTCTCTACAAAGTTGCCTCTATTTGCTTAGATTTTTCTGCCGATGTAAGCACTTGGACTGAATCAAAAAGGTGAAGAGGGGATTAGGGAAGCCCATACCGAAGGTCTTAAACATGTGTGTTCTCAATTCTCTTCTTGATCAGGGAGATTACATTGGAAGAGTTATCCCCATCTACTTAAGAAAAGAGGCTGCAGGAGGCAGAGCTTTGTGGAGACTGTTAGTGAGGGTTTGTTAAAAATGACTCCTTTGGCTTCTGTCTTTAACCATTGCATTCCTAAGAGGTCTCCTTTTTAAAGCCCCTGCTTCAAAGCAGACTTTTAAGGTGGAGATGTCTGCCAAGCAGCTCAGATCTAACATTTCCAAATCAGAGCTTCTGATTGCCAGCCACCACCCCCCACCCCGAGGGCTCCCCACACCCCCATCTTCCCATTATCAGAAAAAAATCTTCCCTTCCTGCCAGCCAGTTCAGCCTAAAACCAAGTGGCCATACATAATCCCTTTCATTCTTTCACCAACCCCCATGTACAAGCCATTAGCAAGTCCTATTATTTGGCTTCCAACATGGATCTCAAATCTATCCACTTTCCCCCATCTCCCTATTCATAAAGCATTATCTTCTCCCACCTAAATTGTTGCAATAGCCCTCGAGATGATGTCCTTGTTTCTGATTCTGCCCCCACCCGATCCATTCTCTACCCAGCAGAGAGATCTTACAAAAATTTAAAGCAGACCATGTCCTTCCTCTGCTTAGAACCTTACACAGATTTTCACTGCAATTAGAGTAATACCCTTGTTCTACAAGATTCTATACAGGTTGCTCCTTAGCCACCTTTCCCGACTGATCTCCTCCCACTCCCCCCCCAATGGGTTTACTACACTTGAGCCACACTGGCTTTCTTGTCTTTTTTTTTTTCCTTCTTTTTTAAATTATGTTCAATTAGCTAACATATAATGCATCATTAGTTTCTGATGTAGTGTTCAACGATTCGTTAGTTGCGTATAACACACAGTGTCTATCACCACATGTGCCCTCCTTAATACCCATCACCTGGTTACCCCATCCCCCCACCCCCCTCCCCTCTGTAACCCTCAGTTTGGTTACCGGAGGGAGTCCGGAGTCTTTCATGGTTTGTCTCCCTCTCTGATTTCTTCCCATTCAGTTTTCTCTCCCTTCCCCTGTGGTCCTCCATGCTATTCCTTATGTTCCACATATGAGTGAAACCAGATGTAGTGAAAAGAAGGGGTACATGTACCCCAATGTTCATAGCAGTGATGTCTACAATAGCCAAACTGGAAGGAGCCAAGATGCCCCTTAACAGACGAATGGATAAAGAAGATGTGGTCCACATATACAATGGAATATGACTCAGCCATCCGAAAGGATGAACACCCACCATTTACATCGACACGGATGGAACTGGAGGGGATTATGCTAAGTGAAACAAATCAAGCAGAGAAAGAAAACCTTCTTGTCTTTAAATGCAGCATGTCCGTGCTCGTTACTACCGAAGGGCATTTGCACTTACTGTTCCCTCAGCTCTTCACAATGGCTAGCTCCCTTCTGGTCTCAGCTCAAATGTCAACTCCTCGGAGAAGCCTCCCAGGATTTCTCTACCTGGTGCTGTTCACCTCCCCCACACCCCCACTCATCATCACATTATCCTGTTTCGTTTTCTTTGTAGTGCCGACCCCGACCTGAAATAGTTTTTGCCTATTTGTTTGTCTGTCTCCTCCACTGGAATGCAATCTCTATGGAAGCAGAAACCATGGCCTCTCTTATTCACTGTTGTATCACACTACCTAGAGGAGCGCGTGGCACCGAGAGGACACGCAGTTACTTGTCGGGGAATGAATTGGCACGCCACGCTGTTTCCAGCTTCCTTTTGTACATCAACTAATGTACAAATCATATAACCATCAGTCGCTTCATGTATGCTGTGTTCCATTGCCCTCCTTAATATCATCAAGGATATTAAAACTCTGAAAATCTAACTCTGAGAAATTAATTCTACCCTCGTCTCCTCTGGCTCACTTACGCTTCTTATCATAATTCATTGATTCAAAAAACACTTACTGAGTAATTACCAAAAGCCAGGCCCTGTGTTAGACGCAAGTCTATCACTCAAACAGAACCTGAAGCTTTAGTTTTGTTAGCCACTGATGAAAATTGTATACTTGATACAGCCCAACACTAATCGCAATTATATACTTTAAAAAAATCTACCTTATTTTACGCTGGACATTCAATCAGAGGGCTGGTAATAATTTCCCTTTAGTTAGAAGGAGCTTCATACCAAATAGAAAGGTTGATTTTTTTTCTTTATTTTATTAAGAAAAACTAAATAAGAATTACACGGAAGAAAGCAGTCCTACTCAATTATAAAATCTGACTACGTGAGGAGAGGAAGGAAGAGAGAGCTGATTTTTCCTCACAGGTTAAAACAAAAAGTGGAATTTTTTTGGAAATCCACAGCACATAATTTACTGCACGAAAATACAAACAGCCAGTTCTCAGAGGCAAAACAGCACTATTAGGGCCTCTGTGTCGATTACGAACCAGTTTGGTCTAACCATCAACATTCAAGAAGTTATTAAAGTTGCACAAAACCAAAAACCAGGAGCCAGAAGGAAACCTGGTGTTCAAGGCCACTTTCTTCGATTTATACATGAGGTCACTACAGCCAGGTCATGTCAAGTAGCTACCAAGTTAGAACTCACACTCAGGTTTCCTGGCCCATTGGCTCCGACAGGCACGGTTTGTTGTCTGTCCAATTGCTCACCCAACAGCCCTTCCCCATCTCCACTTCCCTGCTAATAAAACCTTCATACGTTCAAGGAACAGGCAGATAGCCTGTGATTTCAGGAAGGAAAGTCCCTTTCCTGAGCCCCGAGAGATAAATTCTTCCTGGATTAAGTGGTCCTCTCAGGCTCTCTGGTTGGTATTGGTCCGTGATGAGCCTGTGATCTATTTCTGGCAAATGAGATCTAAAGGACTGTCCCTTCCAGTGATGTGTCACTTCCCCTCCCTCCCCTCAAAAAATTGAACCCTCAGAAGGGAGAAAAAAAATTCCCCTTCAACTTTCTCTCTTCAACATAAGTTTCCAGTTAGGGAATGAATAAGTCACGGAGATGAAATGTACAGCATAGGAAATACAAGCAATGGTAACATTGTGTGTCAAATCTATTGCAATTTTTTAAAAAAATTTCACCTTCAACTTTCGGCCTTGAACTCGAACGTGACATTTAGAGATGCTACCGTTCTTTTGAAACCATAAGACAAGTCAATAGAATAAGCATAGCAGATGTAGAGAGGAAGCCCAGATGGCTAAAACAATGGTGGTCACCCACTTCCGGGCATCTTAGTAAGTGAGGAAAAAGTAATCCCCAATGTCTTAAAGTCGCTGCTGCTCAATTTGCTATTGCTTGGAGTAAGACACGTTTCTTGACTTCTATTACCTAGCAGAGGCTTCCAAACTGTGATCTTAGGAGCTGTGGAAGGTGTGTTGCCCTCTTTCAAGGGCCAAAGAAAGTGCAGGGAGGGGGAGAGGTCGAGAGTAGAATCTGCAATTATAGGTCCCTATACCCAGCTGAGCGGCAGTTTTCCATCTGACTCATTTATTGAACTTTCACAAAAGCTTTCATTGAAACAAAATATCCACGGTCTAGAATCATTTTAAGAACCATTATGGCATGCCGTGCAGGCCCATGCTTTCAATAAAATGAAACCACAAATAAAATGCCCCAGGGGAGCTCAATAGGCAAATTAGTCCCCTGGAGACTCCTTTTATAAAGGGATGAGCCATCCTTCTTTTATAGAGAAATATGGATTTCACACATGGGTTCACTTAGAATAGGGTGAACTCATCTTTCTCACTAGGGGCCTTGAAAATGACCTTTGAGCCTGCACTGATCTTGCCCCTTCCAGCGATAAACATCACCAGCCATGATTGGTGTTGACTCTCCTCCTAGGACCGGAGAGTGGAGACTAATGGTTATTAGTCGGCCACTGTGGGGAACGGGCTTTCCTGTCTCCTGGAGTGCTGAGGGCAGGGGTACTGTTTGGAGACACCTGGCCAGGCACAGAGTCTGGGATAAGGATGTGGCCCCTTGCTAGAGCTGTTAGTTCAGGAACCCAGAAAGTCCGATCTGTACAAACCTTTTTTCCTTTTCTTAAGATTTTAGTTATTTATTTGACAGAGAGAGAGAGAGTGAGAGAGAGCACTGGCAGGGGGAGGGCAGAGGCAGAGAGAGAAGCAGGCTCCCCACTAAGCAAGGAGCCCGATGCGGGGCTCCATCCCAGGACCCTGAGATCATGACCTGAGTCAAAGGCAGACACTTAACCGACTGAGCCACCCAGGCGTCCCCTGTACAAACCTCTTTTTTTTTTTTTTTTTTTGTTGTTTTGGAGGAGAAGTTCAGTGATTACTGTTGTCAGCTCTTCCAGAGTGATGACATGGGTGTTCAGGAGAGTGTCCCTGGCAGCTGCTCACTGTCTTAGTCAGGAGTCCAGGGGAAGGGAAAACTGAAACCAGCATCTGCTTATGCTGTGTAGCCCCCTTGCTTTAAAGCCTGTGTCTGCGGCTTAGTTAATGGGGAAGTTCAAGCATGTGCATGCACAGCAGGTCCCTCTTGTGACCATCTCGCATTCTCCCAGCCCACCTTTTACCCCATCTGTTGCTATGGCAACCGGCTTCGTGCCCGTGTAATTCATTGGCACCTCAGTTCAGCTCACTGGGTGTCTGGCTGCCCCGCCCAGGATCCGTCTGATGCCGGCAGTATGGACTGCCCATCATGGCACAGGTGGTGTGGGTAGAGCTGGAAATAAGAGAAAGCCAACCTCCTGTGAGGTGGCCCCCGACCAATGGGAGACCGGCGTCGGTGAGTTTGTCTTCTGTCCTCCGGACAGACGGTCCTGAGGTGCAACCACACAGCTCTTCAGGAGATCAGCAGGACCGAAGCCCACAAGTTGGGCTTCTCAAGCTTGGTGACCAACTTGACAATGTACCCTGGGACTGGTGTTCCCTCCTTCCCTATTTCACTCTTCCCTGTCCCCTGCTCCTGTTCTGTGGGACCGCCTCCCAAAATAAACCACCTGCTTCCAAGTCCTGGTCTCAGGACCTACGCTCGGAGTAGGGGAACCCATCTCATGAATATGTAACCCACACACAATGCTGGGCCTGGGAGGGCCGCGCTTCCCTGGCGTCCGTATCATCTGGGCTGTCCTCCAGGAGGCACATCTTTCTGCCAGATGGCCTTTGTAGTGGTTTAAAAAAAAATAGCCACAAATTATTTGACCCTCTTCCCATCTGCAGGTGGGGTTTACCATCCTTCCCCTTACATCTGGGCATATTCAAAGACTCATGACGACTTCAACCAATAGAATATGGCAGAAGTCACACAATGTGACGTCAGACTGGGTCATGAAAGCCCATGCAGCACACACTTTGTTTGCCAGATCGATCACTCTTGGACACTGAGCTGCTGCCTAAGAAATCTGACTATCCGGAGGCCACCAGGCTGGAGAGGCCACATGTAGGTTTTCTGGTGTCCAGTCCCAGCTGTGCCTGGCCTTCCACCCATCTGAACAAGACACCAGACATGTGAGTGAGGCTGCCTCTTCCCCCCAAAGGTCACCACCAGCTTCGGCTCTCCTCACCCATCTAGATCAGGGTCTGCAAACTACTACAGCCCTGGGCCACATCCAGCCCATCCCCCCAGTGGAATACCAGCAAGCTACCTCCGTTAATACCACACAGAACAGAAGAATCCCCCCGCCAAGCCATATCCAAATTTCAGACCCGCAAAACCATTAAAGGTAATGACACGGTTTCTGTTTTAAGACACTAAGTTTAGGAATCATTTGATAGTTACCCTGAAATGCCCTGGAAATGCAGGACAGGACTGCTGGAGGGCTAACACTGGTGTTCTGGAGCTCAGAGAAAAGAGCAATGCCCCAAAGACTTTTCAAGAACTCAGGGCTTACTCAACTCTAACTTAATATCATGGCTTAGGGCTACTCTGCCCCTACATTCTGTGTCTCTGGTACCATCTAAATGATTAAATACTGATATCCCGAGGGGCGCCTGGGTGGCTCAGTCAGCTGAGTCTCTGATTCTTGGTTTCGGCTCATGTCATGATCTCAGGGTCATGGGATCGAGTCCCGTGAGGCACTCCCTGCTCATGGAGTCAGCTTGAAATTTTCTCTCTCCCTCTCCTTCTGCTCCTCCCCCCCCTCACGCTTTCTCTCTCTCTCTCTAAATAAATGGATAAAACCTTTAAAAATATATAGTGATATCCCTAAACCTGCTGCCTCGTTCCTCATTCAGATACAACTCCAAGCCTTGGACCCTAATATCAAAGTGGCCTCTCTGTGTCTTTGTCCCAGCCCTCTTAAAAGTTTATGTCTACCAAAAGAGGTTTGAGAGTATCTGGGGGGGTGAGGGGAAGTATTATGCCAACACATGCATAATGTTTAATGCATTATAATCTCAGTGCGTACGCAAGAGAAGCAGAAAAGAGCTGTTCAAAGGCCATCACAGGATGAAAATGCAATAATTGGGAACTAGCAGGGACTCTGAGACATAAAACGGTTGTTACTGCCTTTTATGCTTCTGTTTGTCACATTTAATAATAAGAATATTTTACATTTGTATAATGCCTTACAGTTGAAAGAGCACTCTTACATACATTAGTTCATTTTCTATGAACCCTCCCTGTGTGATCTCACCTACAGCTATGGCTTCAAGACATTGCACCTCCAGGGAGAGAACTCGCAGATTACCCAAATCTCAATCTCTCTCTGTGTGTGTCTCTCTCTCTGTATATATACTTCTACCTGCCTCCTAGACTTTTCCACAGAAATATTCCAAAGTCAGTTCAATTTATTATTTCAGTACCCAACCCACGTTCTCCACAACCCCACCATCACACACGCACGCCATCTTTTCTACCTTTGCTCCCAGAGAGTGGTACCGTTCTCCTCCTAGACTCCAAAGTCTGAAGTCATCTTCTGATCTTCTTCTCCTCAAAGTCGACTAGTCGTCAGGTCTCACGAGTCCTAGTCCCCCGCAAAGGCCACCACCAGCTTCAGCCCTCCTCACTCATCTAGGTCAGGGTCTGCAAACTACTATAGCCCTGGGCCACATCCAGCCCACTACCTGGGTTTGTAAATAAAGTTTTATTGGGATGTAGTGATGCTCGTGTGTTTGCATATCCTCAAAGGCTGATCTTACAGCACTACTGCAGAGTTGAATTATGAGAACAGAGGCCACATGGCCTGCAAAGCCTAAAAGCTGGCCCTTTCCAAAAATAGCTTGCCCACCTTGGGTACAGATAGTCTCCTACTGCCTAAATCTGAAAGAGAAGAGACACTCTCCAGCTTTAACCTGCATAGGAGTATTTTTTTTTCCTGTCACCAAGCAGAATATGCCAACCATTCTGCCTTCATAGAGCCCACTGTGTGCCTTGTATGTAGTCAGTGCTTGTATTGTCGATTTATCACAAACAGTGTCTGTTATTTAAAGCTGACTTCCTAGAAATGAGCTTCATCCCCAGTGACCTTGTTAACTGAGCATTTACCTGGAATTCTGCACAAATTCCTCAAAACCAAATCTAGACGCCCAGCTGGATAGCCACAGCTACAGTTGGAGGAACTCAAGACCCAATGGCTTCCTTGTTGCTCTTGGGTTTTCATTATTTACTTTACATTCTTTGACATTCCAAAACTCTTTAAAACATAGTCTTATCTTAATTACATTTGGGGCCATGGAATAAATAAAAAGAGCAATTTTGACTTCTACCCATGCTTGTTCCAAAAGACAACATTGACAGCTGCACTACAGGTCCAATGCAACTGGTTGAAAAGAGAAATGATTTCTGCATTTGTTGTCTATTGTGATAGAAATGATCACAAACTTCAAAAAGACAACACATGTGTATCATGTCACAGCTCTGTAGGTTAGAGTCTAAGCACGGTGAGCTGAGATTCCAAATCCACCAGAAGTCGGCAGAATTTGTTTCTTTGCAGTTGTCAGATTGTGGTCCCCTTTCCTTGCTAATTTTTGGCTGGGGACCACGCGGAGCTCCTAGGAGCCACCCAAAATTCCTTGCCATGTGGCCTCCATAGGCTGTTCATGTGGAGGTCTGCTTTCTTCCAGGCCAGCCAGTATGGGCGTCTCTCTGACGTTGTCTTCTGTGATCATGGGGAGAGAATTCTCTGCTTCTAATTAGAGGGCTCATGGGCTTAATTCAGGTTCACCTGGATAATCTTAAGGTCAACTGACTTGAGACCTTAAGGACATGTGCAAAATCCCTTCACAACGCCATCTAGATTACTGTTTGAGTAACTGGGAGAAGGTGTGCATACACCAGGGCTCCAGAATCTTATAGGGCCATCTTGGAATTCTGCCTACTGCAATTTCTGTCTCAATAATAGCCAACACTTATCTGACGAACTGTTCAATGACTTTAACTATGTTTTTTAAAGCTTATTCATCCTGTCAGTGATTTGAGTAGGGGGGGATCAAATTATGAGAAACTCTGGAATTTTTCAAAAGTCCTTCCAAGTCTCCCTTTTAAATGAAGGCTAAGTTTATAGCGGTGCTTCGTGGTTTTGTTTTTGTTTTGTCTTGCAGTCACCAGATATTTATAGCACCAACTTCAAACACCTCTCTATGAGAACCACTTCGAAAAAACCCAAAAGGCTAGGATACATTTAGCTTTACTATAGGAAAAACCTCTCTCAATATTTTCCATGTTATTTTATTTCATCTTCAGGTCTCATGTGTGTGTGTGCGTGTGTGTGTGTGTGTGTGTGGGTGTGTGTGTGTGTTTCTATTTGGGGGGTGTTTAATGAAATGGAGGAATGGAAAGTAGAAAGTGTCTGGAAAATTAATATAAACTTCTTTCCTGGTTCTAAATGTTTAATAATTCCTTAGCCAGGAAACATTTTTTTTCAATCTTGCAATTTCTTTTTCTGTAGTTCTCTTTATAATTGGCTAAATGTACTGCCAACACTTTTCTTATTTTTTTAACTTTTGTCTGAAATATTTAAGCCTCTCATGTTCTCTCTCTTGTGTTTTCTCTTATAAGGAATCTTATTTTGAAAATCAGCACGGAATCACCCAAAATGTGTTTTTCCAATTTGACTTAATATGCAGACCTCTTTTAAAGGGGAAATATGCTTGCAGACTCCAGTGTTGTCTCGTTATTTCTATTATAATATTACTTAAATAGTCACAAACGTAAAACCAAAAATAAACTCCTTATGCTGATCACTCTTACTCAACTATAAAACTAAAACTGATTTATAAATTAAATGCAAACAAAACTAGAGAGTTGATAAAATTCAAATTATCAGTATTAATTTAACATGTTGGATTACATTGCTTTGCTAAAACTAAATCACCATTGTTGAGTTTCATAGCAGAAAGATGTAGCCTTAGCTTCAATTCTATATTTAATCTGTTTTTGTACTTTAACTCCTATGCAGAGAATATCTCTTTACATAAGAAGGGCATGTGAATGTAATTAATAACTTCATGGCTTTGCTTGCCAGTTAGAGATAATCAGACCGTACATGTAAGTAAACTCTTCTAGCGAGCAATCTTCAAATGCCACTTTTAATTGGGTGTAATGACACCTCCGTAAACCTGTTGCCCAGGTAGAAGGAACCACAGATGCATAGGTGCTAAGATGGAAGACGGCTTAGGGAAGGGGCTCAGAGGACAGCCAGGAGGCTACTGCCGCATGACAACAGAGATGCAAGTGAAGAACGGTGGATGAAGCCAGAGAGTTTACTAGGACCGTGGAGGTCACAGTAAAAACTCTGAATTTTGTTCTGAGTGAGATGGAAAGGCATTCAGAGGCTTCGAGCAAAAGAAAGACAGAATTTGAATACCTAAAACAAATGCTGTGCTGTGTGTCAACTCTACTTCAACCAAAAAACTCAAAATTAAAGACACAATTTGACTTAGGTTTTTCCAGACTCCCTGTAGCCACCGTCTGAAGCGTGGACAATAGTGATAGCAAGAGATGATGGCACCTTGGATCAGGTGGCAGTGACAAAGGGGATACAAACTATTTGGATTGGGGGTGTAGTCTGAAAATACAGCTAAGAGGATTTGCCAGGGAACTGGATGTGGGGTATGAAAGAATGAAGTTAGAGTAACACTGAAGTTTGGGCCCCAACAACTGGAGAAAAGGTGCTGCCATTCACTAAGGGGGTAAACATTGAGGGAGAAGCTGATTTGGGCAGGAATGAGAATCAGAGGTTCAGTTTTAGACACGCAAGCTAAGTTGGAGATGCCTCTTGGACATTCAATATTTGACTACGTAAGGGGCTTAGAGCAATGCCTGGTATATATAAAACATTTGGTCCATTTCACTGTTATTACTCAAGTGGAGATACCAAATAAGAAGTTGGACAGAAAATTCTAGTATTAAAAGTTACCAGACTGGATGAGATCACTTAGCAACTGTGCGTAGAAAAAGATGGAAATAAGTTCGAGGACTCAGCCCTGAAGCTGTCAAAATTTAGAGGTTAGAGAGATTAGGAGGATCCAGCGCAGAAGCTTGAAGAGGAGCAGATGTTGGGGAAGGTCATTGGAAAGACACAACCATTGAATTGACCAAAATTCATGAACCAAACCCAGGCACTCTCTCCCCTCTCCTTGGAATGTGGGTTCTGCTTGCCTTTCTTGCTCCCAGAGGCTTCTCCAAGGACAAAGCCTTGAGATAGTGATGTGTTGAGGATACCTGCCTGGTATACATGATTGAACACAGTGAAGGCCTCTCTCTTCAAATTTTTAAGATTTCGCAGGCGAGTATGGGGATCTATTTTTCTTGCCGCCACCCAAGGCAAGCCTCACATATTAAGTTCCCTTTGCTTCTTAAAAGTGCCACCTACCAACCTGGAGCAGCTTGCCTCTTTCTTCACTCCCTCCATGCCCTCTGACTTGGGGGCCAGTTTCAGATTATGCCCAGGAAGTTCCCAAGAGGGTTGCAAACCAACAGCAGTCAGCGAGATAAGATGGAAATAAGCGAAGAAAGTGTCTCAAGGAAAGAAGGGTCACCCATGCCCAACGCCGCAAATGAGCCAAGTGAGTGAACCTGGAGATACTAGAGACTTTGACAAGTGAAACAGTGAAATAGTAAGAGCTTTTGGACAAGGTTTGAGAAAGAATGAAGAGAAAAGTAAAGAAGTGGGGGAAAGGGGGAATCAGAAGGTGTAGACAACTCTTTCGATGAGTTTTTCTATAAAGGGGAGCAGAAAAGGGGTAGTAGTTGATTAATGATGTGTGTCAAGGCAGGGCACTTTTTAGATGGAACACGGCACCCCTGGATTTTTACGTTAATAGGAATGATCCAGTGCACAGAAGAAAAATGGCAGACAGAAAAGGGGAACTGTAAAAGGGATGCTGTTTAAGTAGGAAAGAATGAATGGAATCCAGTGCAGGGAGAAATTGGACTTAGAAATATCAACAATTCACCTTGTAGCAAAAGGATAGGTTTGTGGGTACATTGCTATATTGGTGGAAGAAAGCTATGAAAGTTCTCTAATTGCTTCTATTACCTCAAGTAAGTCACAAGGTTATCAGTCAACAATGAAGATGAGGAAAATGTTTTAGAGGAACAAGATGAAGGTGCGAAATAGTGAAATGTAGTAGGATTGTGGGCAGAACTTAAGGTCGCTTGAAGTTGGTGGTGATGAATTTAAAGTGAGGCTATTCAGCTTGGTTCTTGGTTTCTTTCCAGCCTCAGTCAGCTGCTCAGCTGCAGACCTGGAAAGTTGGCGCCAACTAGGTAGAGTGGACATGGTGCTGCACTTCCCAGATTCCCCCTTCAGGCCTAAGACACCTTTTCTCCCAGTGTTGGGGGCCAACAGCTATCGGCTGAATCAATTTCCAGGAATTGCCCCCAACTGAAGAGAGCTGCCTCATCCCATTCCCAAGGCTTCCCACATTTAGTGACTGGCCATTGAAAGGGTTAAAAAAAAAAAAAAAAGAAAGAGTCCAGTCATCTTATCTCAAGTTGAAATGGTTCTAAAGGATCAACTCAGTTCTTCATCACATCCCATAGGATCAGCTGAAGCCTCAAGTGCCAGTGCAGCTCAATTCAACCTCTGCCCAAGACTGCTTCACTCCTCCCCTGTGATGTTCCCAAAAGCACTCCCCCACAAACCTCTCACATGCAAGCCTGAGTCTATTTCCTAGAGATTCTGACCACACACACAAGGGTTGAGATTTCACCAAGTCACCGCGATGGAGCAAGAGAGGGGTAGAGGAATTGAAGGCTTAAGCAAAGAAAAGATTGTAATCCTATGCCACGAATCCTAATTAAGTTTTGTAAGGATATATAAAGAGATGAAAAAGGGTATGGGCTCTGGAGGTCCTGGTGGGGTCAAAGAGTTGTTGGAGTCAATGTATTTAAAGAAGCTAAAAACATAGGAGGTAGTAGTCAAACAGCAGGATGCTTGAGACTGAGAGCTTAAAGAGGCTAAAGCCATTGAATATGACCATGACAAAATGTGGCCAAGATAGAGTGGAGGACATAATAAAAACTTATGGGATCTCAGCCCTGAAGCGAATGTTGTCTTATCTAGTCTAAACTAGATAGCAGTGATAATCTATAGGTCTAATCTTATATTTTATCTAATCCAGCCTAATATTGATACTTTATCTAGTCTTTACCGTTCTCCAGGTGAGGGAAGTAAAACCCAAAAAGCATCTATAAATTTCCCAAGGTCACACAATTACTCTGAGATAAGAGCCCAGGTCTGCTGACTTCTAGTGATAAGGGGTAGATTCCTCTCCCTATAACCAACAAAGGACAATAATGGCTACATTCTATTTCCCCAAGACCTAGATGATAATGTTCTCTATATTTTTTTTCATTTTTATTCCAAGTGCTCACTTGTTGGAACAATCTCTGGAAAGGAAAAAAAAAAATAGTTCAATAAAATGATTATCTCTGCCTATGGAACTCACACATAACACCCCACAGTGCCTAAAATATACCTCAATTAATAGTTACAAGTATCGTTTTTCTTTCATTTATTTGTTTGCTTGTTTGTTTATTTGACAGAGAAAGACAGTGAGAGAGGGGAGTGGGAGAGGGAGAGGGAGAAGCAGGCCTCCTGCCAAGCAAGGGGCCCGACAAGGGGCTTGATCCCAGGACCTGAGCCAAAGGCAGACACTTAATGAGTGAGCCACACAGGCACCCCAACAAGTATCAGTTTTCAAAGCATTTCCACAAATGCTTTTTAAAATACATATCTTTGATTAATATTTATTGTTGTATCTTTTATTATTATTTCCAGTATATTCTACATGTATTTATCATATATTAATATATTTAGTAT
Source organism: Procyon lotor (assembly GCA_028646535.1). Taxonomy (NCBI): domain Eukaryota; kingdom Metazoa; phylum Chordata; class Mammalia; order Carnivora; family Procyonidae; genus Procyon; species Procyon lotor. The sequence goes on from CM053612.1 coordinate 71,728,722, forward strand.
TTATTCTATTTAACTAAGCCTTTTAATTATTTCATGTGCTATGTCTCCATTTGCTGCATACACCTATTTACCTTTTCTCTTCTGTGCGTAGTGGTGATTCAATCCATCATGGTCAGGAAAAATAGTGTGCTCTGTAAGTTCAACTTCCAGATAACCAAAACATAATTCTTTGGGAAACAAGGCTTTGATGGAAACACTTTTTAAAGGCACAGTGATCTTCCCTACCTTCTAAAAGAGATACTGAGCAGAATTTAATCTTTTCATGACTAAAACCTGACAGTAGCAACATCACACGGAGCAACAACGTGATGCCCCCATTACTAATTGGCCCTTCCTATTGGGAGTTGGGCATACTCCTATTGCCCATGTCCTTGGAGGTCAGCAATCTTTTTTCCTGCTGCCAAGATGCTGCCCCTTCTTCCTGGTTACTGATGTCACCTTATAGTTGGCTATTTTAATCACCCATATGCAAGAAAACCATGTAACCAAGTGTGCTAAAAAATACCATGGCCTTGGCCACATTGACTTTGTGATAACTATTTCAACCACATGAGGACACAGCATAATTCCAAGGTGGAAGCTGTAATGTTTTAGGAAGGAAACTTCTCATAAGTGAGAACTCGTAAGTGAGAAACAAGTGTTTGCCATATAAGGAGTCAAACATCATACTGGACTTGTAGCAAAGTGGCTCCATCAATGATTGTCTGATAAACTGACTGTTTTCTATCATGGATGGACATCTGATATATGAATGATCATTAAATGTACTCAATTTTTAAAAGGTGCCCAACTGAGAAAACCTCAAAATCTATACCTTATCATTAAAAATCTTTTTAGATTATTATTTTTATCTTGTTAGCTCCAGGAGAAAGTACCTGAGTAAAAACTCACTCTGTTCCAATTGCCACATTTCATCTATTGGAGACTTAAGGAGCCTTAACTATCAATCCTAAATAACATTCCAACTCCTCTATTTTAAAAATGAGGAAATTGATATGCTAATTTAAAAAAAAGGAGGAAATTGAAGCCCAGAGTAGTGTGATGGCTTATCCAAGGTCACACAGCAAAGTGTCACAGATAAGACTAGAACCCAGAACCTGTTGGCTTCTGGATCAACACCCACATTCTTCCATTGTTTATGCATTTGACCTCTCATCTCTTGGACCACATGGCTTCAGAGAGCGGTTCTCAAATGTTAGCATGAGGCAGGATCGCCTGGAAGGCCAAACATACAGATGGCAGGACGCACCCCATCTAATCTGGTAAATCTTGGATGGGTCTTCAGAATTAACATTTATAACAAGTTCCCAGGTGATGCTGATGTTGCTCATCCAGGCACCACACCTTGAGAACGCTTTCTTAAAAGGTAGGGAGCCAAGGGAAGTTTTGTTTCTATTCCAAAGTGTGGCAACTGGAACAAAATGAATTTTTGCCAGGCACTTTCCCCTGGAATTACCAAAATGAAAAGAGAACTCTAGAAGGCTCATTAATGTTAAGATATAGTGTTTGAGGGGTGCCTGGGTGGCTCAGTGGGTTAAAGCCTCTGCCTTCGGCTCAGGTCATGATCTCAGGGTCCTGGGATTGAGCCCTGCATCGGGCTCTCTGCTCGGTGGGGAGCCTGGCTTCCCCCCTTGCTCTGCCTGCCTCTCTGCCTACTTGTGTTCTCTCTCCCTCTGTCAAATAAATAAATAAAATCTTAAAAAAAAAAAAGATATAGTGTTTGAGGTGATCCTAACTGAGTGCAATTTTTCAACTGAGTAGATTTAATTATCTCAGTATACATCTAATGGGCATTTTTTTTTACACAGCACTTCAATAATTAAGCATAATTCTCATTGGAAACAAAGAAAAGAATTAAACATAGTACTTGTTAATATTGATAAACCTTTTGCCCTATGAAAAAATTAAGGTAGGATTTCTATCTTATTTAAGGTAAGAAAGTGGTTTGATTATTTGGGTATTAAAAATAATCCCCAACTAAAACTGAGGGTAGATGGAGGGAGGTAGGCAGGGGATAGGCTAGATGGATGATGCGTACTAAGGAGGGCACTTGTTGTGATGAGCACTGGGTGTTATATGTAAGTGATGAATCACTAACTTCTACTCCCAAAACCAATTTTACCATGTATGTTAACTAACTAGAATTTAAATAAAAACCTCGAAAAAATAATCCTCGACTCAAGTATTCTTTACCTAACCAAGTAATGGATGCAACACGTCTGGAATAGGATTGTTTGAAACCTTAGGGTATAAAAACGTGGGGGGGGGGGGTTGCTGCATAATTGTACGTATTTGCTGTTGAGAAGTCTAACAAGCGAATCTTCCAAAAACTCCTTCTTCCACTTGAGCCTATTTTATCCTTGGCCTCAACAAGTACTTCTCAAACTCTGGCACGCATTCAAGTCACCTGGGGATCTTGGTAAAATGCAGGTTCTAATTCAGTGGGTCTGGGTTGGAATCCAAGATTCTGCACTTCTAATAAGTTCCTAGATGAGACCTATGCTCCTGGTGTATGAAGTCCACTTTAAGCGGAGTGTAACACTTCTATGTGTTACACAACTCTGCTATCACAGCTTACCGAGGCTTGCTCTCTGGCCACATTCTCTAGAACCCACTTCTCTCTCTTTTGTCTTTACTCATCTGAACCACATCAGCCTGAACTCCCCAGCAAGCCAGGAGCCACTGCACCTTACCTACAGAAGGATGCGGGGCTTCCCAGTGCCAACCAACGAAACTTACAGAAGCATGTAATGATCCTCCCTCCAGGTGTGCCCCATTTTGGCATCCCTTTGATTTCCTTTTTGCAGCTCCTGGCTTTGGCCCTAGCCAGCAATCAGGACCTCGTAAGTCATTCTTATGTGATAATTTGTTCCACCTCTACCCAAAGATATCCTCAGTGTATTTGTTCTCAGACAATAAATTATCTGTTTCTACATTCCTTCTCTAGGTTCCCACACTCTTTCCCAAGTCATGACTCATGGTTTTGTTTAACAAGGCAAGAGCCTAGCATGATTGCTAGATTGTTGTGATATGGGTCCCAACACCTCTCCTGGGCTTCTCTGGGAGCGCCAATGGCTATTGACCATCCAATATGGTCATGCTGTTGACCATCCATCCACCTCAACCCTTCAAGAATGATTGCCCTCTCTCAACTCTTTTTCTTCCTTTGCCCCTGCTCCAAATATTCACATCTCTGCGGAAGTCATTATTATAACCAGAAACAATAATGGTCAACATGACTGAGCATTAAATGTGTACCAAGTACTTTGTAAGTATTATCTCAGATCTTCACAACTAGCCCACAAAATAAGAACTATAATTACCTTTATAAGGATATGGAAACTCAGTCTCAGAGATTAACTTGCTCAGGGCTACACTGGTGAAAATGGCAGAGCTAAGATCCAAACCCAGCTCTGCCTGCTTGCAAAGCCACTGTGCTATATTGCTTTCCTCAAGGAATTTCGAGGAATATTTTCTTCCATCTAGACCCAAGGACATTTGTGGCATCTCGGATAGCCTGTATTGATACAATTGGCAGTTCTAGCATTCTGACCATGTACTGACTTAGCAGCCTCCTTTTTATCTGGCCAATAACTACTAAGAATCTAAGTATTCAGCGGTGGCTCAGTGGGTTAAAGCCTCTGCTTTCAGCTCAGGTCATGATCTCAGGGTCCTGGGATCGAGCCCTGCATAGAGTTCTCTACTCGGCAGGGAGCCTGCTTCCCCCTCTCTCTCTGCCTGCCTGTGATCTCTCTCTCTCTGTCAAATAAATAAAGAAAATCTTTTTAAATTTTTTTTTAAACTTTAAAAAAGAATCTAAGTATTCACAAGTTTGCAAAAAGGAGTAGAAAGTAGATGGTCCAGACACTGCAGTTACAGTGCCCTCTCTCATGCCCACCAAGATACAGCCCACAAAGATAAGCTTGTTGGAGAAACAAGTTAGTGTGTAAGGCATAAGCAAATAACTAGAAATTCATTAATTAAAAGTAATACAATTAAACCCTTCACATCATACAGAAATATAAATTGCAAGTCAATAAAAGACCTATAAATAAACAAATATATATTTAAAATTACTATCAGAAAATGCAGAGTGATAGCTTTGTAATCTAAGGGTAGGAAAGGCCTTCTTAAATAAGACTCAAAAAGCAGCAATGGGAAAAAAAAGTCGATATATTTGACTACAGGCAAATTAGAAACTTCGATATGGCAAAAGACATCATAAACAATTTTAAAAGACAATCAAGAAGCTGGAGAAAAGTATTTGCAATAAATATAACACTCAAATATGAATAACCAGTGTAAGGAACTCTTACAAATTAACCCAAAAAAGGCAAACGACCCAAAAGAAAAAAAAATGGGCAAAAGATTAAAAAAAAATAGTCACTTAACAGAAGATGAAATATTTTTTTAGAAAAACAATGTGAAAATACATTCATCTTCACCAATCATCAGGAGCAAATAATTTTTTATGAGAAACTATCTTTTGACCATAAGATGTCAATGTTAAAATTAGACAACATCAAACATTGACCAGGTTGTAGGGAAACAGGTACTCTCATCCTCTGAACAGCACTCTGCCAGGATCTACTGAAACTGAAAATACACTCTATATACAAAGCACACACGGTCTGATCAGCAATTCCACTGCCAGGCATCTCCCTTAGAGAAATAGCTACACCTGTGCACAAGAAAACATGGACAATGATGCAGCATTGCTTGTGAAATCAAAAAACAAAAGAAAAACCCCAAATGCCCATCACTGAATATGCCAATAAATAAATAAATATATCAATAAAAAGCGGTATATATGCATGAGGAAATACTACATGAGCAGTGAAGAGTGAAACCATATGTATATATCCAAAGAGATCTCAAAAATACTATTTGAGTGAAAAAGTTAGCAGAACAATATTTCAAAATAAAAGAGCCACATAAATTAACTCAAAATGGATCATAGTCTTAGATGCAGAATGCATAACTGTAAAACTCCCAGAAGCGAATATAGATGAAAATCTAGGTAACTTTGGGTATGGTGACAGCTTTTCAGATAAAACACCAAGGGCACAATCCATGAAAGAAAACACTGATAAGTTGAATTTCGTTAAAATTTAAAAATTTCTGCTATGTGAAAGACACTGTCAAGAAAATGAGAAGACAAGCCACAGACTGAGAGAAAATATTTGCATGATACAGCTGATAAAGGACTGCTATCCAAAAATACACAAAGAACTCTTAAAACTCAACAGTAAGAAGATGAACAATTTGATTAAAAAATATAACTACCCTACGACCCAGCAATCGCACTACTGGGTAAATACATTAGGGTATTTACCCTAATGATACAAATGTAGGGGTCCAAAGGGGCACGTGCACCCAAATGTTTATAGCAGCAATTTCCATAATAGCCAAACTATAGAAAAAGCCTAGATGCCCATCAACAGATGAATGGACAAAGAAGATGTGGTATATATACAATGGAATACTATGCAGCCATCAAAAAACTGAGATCTTGCCATTTGCAACAAGGTGGATGGAACTAGAGGGTATTATGCTAAGCAAAATAAGTCAATCAGAGAAAGATAATTATCATTAATGATCTATTTAATATGAGGAATTTGAGAGGCAGGGTAGGGGGTCGTGGGGGGTAGGGAGGGAAAAAATGAAACAAGATGGGACCAGGGAGGGAGGCAAACTATAAGAGATTCTTAATCTCAGGAAACAAACTGAGGGTTGCTGGGGGGTGGGGTGGTAGGGATAGGGTGACCACGTTATGGACATTGGGGGGGTATGTGCTATGGTGAGTGCTGTGAATTGTGTAAGACCGATGATTCACAGACCTGTACCCCTGGGGCAAATAATACATCATATGTTAATAAAATAAGAAAAAATGAAGGGAGGTAGAAGTGAAGTGTGAAGGGTTAAAAAAAAAAAAGTGGTCAAAGACCTAAACAGACACCTCACCAAAGAAGGTATACAGATGGCAAATAAGCATAGGAAAATAGACTCTACATTATATGTCATTGAGGAATTGCAAATTAAAGCAACAATGAGCTACCACTGCACAACTATAAGAACAGCCAAAATCTAGAACATGGACAACACTTAATGCTGGTGAGGATGTGGAGGAACAGGAACTCTTATTCATTGCCCATAGGGGTGCAAAATGGTACAGCCGCTTTGGAAGACAGTCTGGCAACTTCTTACAAAACTAACCATACTCTTACCACACAATCCTGATTGTACCTCTTGGTATTTACCCACACGAGTTAAGGATATGTGTCCACACAAAAATTTGCACGCAGATGTGTATAGCAGCTTTATTCAAAATCACCAAAAGCAGACGCCTGGGTGGCTCAGTTGGTTAAGCAGCTGCCTTCGGTTCAGATCATGATCCCGGGGTCCTGGGATCGAGTCCCACATCGGGCTCCTTGCTCAGCAGGGACCCTGCTTCTCCCTCTGCCTCTGCCTGCCTCTTTGCCTGCTTGTGCTCTCTCTCTCTCTCTAATAAATAAATAAAATCTTTTAAATAAACAAACAAAATCGCCAAAACCTGGAAGCAACCAAGATGTCCTTCAGCAGAGGAGTGGATGAGTAAACTGTGGTCCATCCAGACAATGGAATATTATTCAACACTTAAAAGAAACTAGCAACCAAGCCACGAGAAGACACAGGAAACTTAAAGGCATATTACCTAGTGAAAGAAGCTAATCAGAAAAGGCTACGTATTGTATGATTTCAGCCAAATAAAATTCTGGAAAAGATAAAACCATGGAGATAGTAAAAAGATCAAGGGAGAGATGAATAAAAGGAACACAGAAGATTTTGAGGGCAGTGAAACTATTTCATGTGACACTGTAATAGTTGATACCTTTCATGATACATTCGTCAAAACCCAAAGAATGTACAACACCAAGAGCGAAGCCTGACAGAAACTACAGACTTTAATTAATAATGATGCATCAATATTAGTTTATTGATTAGAATAAATGTACCACTCTGGTGCCGAGTGTTGAGAGTGGGGGAGGCTCTTCATGTGTGGCGGCAGAATGCACACGAGAACTCTGTACGTTCCAGTCAATTTTGCTGTGAACCAAAGACTGTTGCAAAAACTAAAGTCTACTTTCAAAAAAATGAAAGAACCCACACACAGAAAATATCCTATATATTTATTTTTTAAGTTATTCAGGAAGCACTTAATAAACTTCAGCTCTGTGTCAAACCCAGTCCCAGGTCCTAGGGATATGGCCATAAACAAGACTATTAGATCCTCACAATGTCCTGGATTCATGGAGCTTATGTTCTATTAAGAATAAGCACCATATAAACAAACATATACCGAAAAAAAAAATAATATCCAGCAGCACTAAGCTGTGGACAAAAACAAAACAGGATGATGTGTTCAAATGTGACTGGGAATTCTTTCAATGAGATGGTCAGAGAAGGCCTGAGGGGTTAACGACCACAGGACGCATCCACATGGCACTGAGGACAGAGAGCAGCCCATTCAGAAGGAACAGCTGGTACCAAGGCCCTATTAGGGGTAGAGGAAGCTTAGCGTCTCAGAGGAGCAAAGAGAAGGCCGGTGTGGCTTGAGCTCCATGAGCAAGCGGAAGAGGGGATGAGGATAGAGAATTAGGCAGAGCCCAGATCATATAGGGTCACCAGGAGCCATGGTAGAAACTTGTATTCTCAAGAAAAGGGGATGACACTGGGGGAAGGGGAGGTGTTTCAGTGGAGAAGTGGCATGCTCTGAATTATGTTTGAAAAATATCACTCCATGGGACACCTGGGTGTTTCAGTCGGTTAAGCAGCCAACTCTTGGTTTCAGCTCGGGTCATGATCTCGGGGTCATGGAATCAAGGCCCGGGTAGGGCTCCGCACTTACGGCGGAGTCTGCTTGGGACTCTCCCTCTCCCTCTGCTCTCTCTCTCTCTCTCTCAAACAAATAAATAAATCTTTAAAAAAAATTTTAAGATCTCACGCTTCATTGTAAAGGAAGAGCTCAAGAGGGACAGGATTATAAACTATGAGATTAGTGGTTAGGAAAGTATTGCAAAAGTTGGGAGAAGATGGTGACTTGATCTGGGATGACAGTGGTGGGGTGCAGAGAGGGAAGAGGACTGGGAATCTGATTTAATGGCCTGGAAATACACGCAGCAAATGTGTAATGGCAGCCACATCTCAGGGTTGGGACCAGGGTAAAGGGAGTGAGGCACAAAATTTGAGAGGGATCAAAAGACTCAGTCATCAAGATGAATTGTATTTTAATGCAACAGGTTTTTTTTTAAATCAAAAATGATGCAAGAACTATTTGCAACAACCTAGATGGATGTAGGGTATATTATGCTAAGCGAAAGAAGTCAGAGAAAGACAAATGCCATATGATCTCACTTATATGTGGAATCTAAAAAACAAAATAGAACCAACAAACAACCCAACAAAGCCAAAATGGACCCATAAATACAGAAAACAAACCGGTAGTTACCAGAAGGGAGGGCTGGGGAGTGGACAATAAGGGGTGAAGGGGGGTGGGAGGTCCAGGCTTCCAATCATGGAGCGAATCAGTCATGGGGTTGAAAGGCACAGCACGGGAAATATGGCCAATGGTCTTGTACTCCCGCTGTTTGGTGACAGATGGTGGTTACCCTTGTGGGGAGCACAGCATAAAGTATAGACTTGTCGGATCACTATATCGCACACCTCAAACTGATAGAAACCTAGAACTGTGTGTGTCAATGACACTTTAATTTTTTTTTGATACTTTAATTTTTAAAACAATGATTCCCAGCCACAAAACAATGTAAGAAAATCCCTAAAAATTCTTCTCCCTCTTTGACCTGTGGATTCAAGTTAATTATGGTTGAAACATAAAAATATTTTTTAAATGGTATTTTTGGTATTTCACTCCTCAAAACGCCACTCTTTTGTCCTAGTTTTGAGTTCTACACCTATTCCATTAAAACACTATGTGTCTTTTAAAAATGAATAATGAAATACTGTGCCTCTTGATTGCTGACGTTTCTTGAACCTGGAGGAAATGCCTCACTTGCCCTCCCCCCTCCCCCCCTCGCCCAGTCTGGGTCCTGCTAGAGGCACAGAGGTGGAACTAGGAATTGAGGAACTTTATTTGTAATGTCTAACTCTTAGAAAGTTACCGTCATGTTACTTGGGTAATTTCTAAATATATACATAGAACAAAGACAGGAATCAAATGTCTCAAAATGTGACCAGTGTTCAATTCAGGGAAAAGGAGCTGGGGTTCTTGGCATCGCTATACTCTCTGGGATTGTGGCAGACCGTAGAGCATCACCAGAGCTCCCCGTCAGGACAAGGAGCTTGTTCTCCCAGCTTCTGGAGTGTTGGCCGCTGATGGCTTCCACACCCAGAGAGCCCCTCTCTAGGCATTGCTGTGTGCAGAAGGGGGTAGCCTCATCCCAGGCTTCTCCCTTTCCCTGGAGGACAGGATTCATCAATCACTAGTCAATATCAGGATACGACTTTCCTTAATTTGCTTCATTTTCCTTCATTTGAGGTATCTCTGAAGGGCCAGCCCAACCTGGAGCCGTCCATGGCTTCAGCAGAGACCTCCGTTTCGTTACTGCAACCCTGTCTCCCTGACCCTGAGGAGCTCCCTCGAAGGTGGTGTTCCCCAGGGGAAGCCTTCAATAAGCTTACAAATAAGCATACAAATCTCCATCTCAGAGTCTGGTTACAGGGGACCCAGCTAAGGCCCAGCTAATTCCCCCAAATTAAAAAAACATAAGGAAATTCATAGCCGCCAAACATGAGTGATTGATTTTTTTTTACATTGTAAGGATTATTGGAAGGATTTTAGATGGGCGTTAAGCCTAAAAAGAGGCCAGTGGTGATTTATCTCATTCAGTGAGTATGATGATGAATACAGTTAAATAGAAATGAGAAATGCTACCAGTGGCTGTTATTATGGAGGGCAGCTGTGGATCCCTTTGGACATGACCTAGAATGAAGGGCCCGGTGTGTCTGAGTTGAGTGTTTGCAGGAGGGAAACTGTCATTTGCCCACAATTATAGGAAAGGAGTTGGAAAGGGGTCAGCATTGCTCCACTCAATTTGAAAGACAGATTATCTTTTTAGTAGGAACAGCTGCCAGTGTTAATTTTCAGTTAAATTAGATAGCCCGCCTCAGTTGACCATCTGTCAAAAAGAATCTCACAACTATTTAGAGGATGTGATACAAATCAAACCATGATACAAAATATTCTCTGTATACTAAAAAGATTTCTGAGTTCCAGCCCACACATTTCAAATGACACTTGATACCAATTCCAATACAACCCAAAGATCTGAAGTTCGTTATCATGAGATTCGCTCATAGCATTATCCCATTTGCTACTTCTATAAAATACCTTTGGTTCAAGGATCTCTAAGAGCTTTACAGGCCTTAATTAATTAGACCTCATATACCCCTGTGAAATTATCATTGTCTTAATTTAAGAGTATTTAATTATCAGGTGAAAAGGTGAAGTGGCTTATTGTATGTCTCAGCAACAAGTCAAAAGCTCAGAACAAAACTCGAGAGAGAAGAGATCTAAGACACAGAAGAATCACTCGGTCTGGGGGAAACATCTTGAAACATGACTTCAGATTTTATTCCATCTCGCTGATTTTGTAGCACTTCCCTCAGAAACATCCAGTTATTTTACTAGAGTTTCATGAAATTGGAGGTGGAGATTAGAGGACAAAGAAGACAGGCATAAGAGTTATAAAGGAAAATTCCCTACCTGGAATCCCCCCTCTTCTCGAAGCAGAAATGGGTTCTGTGGAGAACCCACTTCATGTGGATGAACCACATGAGCCCACTTCATGCCAATGGGAGGTTATGTGCCCCCCAAGACTGGGTCGGGGACCCCTTCAACCTGGTCATAGTTGGTTCAGGGATGGGTACATGTCACCAATCAGGTAAATTAGCATTCTTCCTGAGGCGTGGTGGCCAGACCAATGGTGGAAAGGCACTCTCTCTGTTGGAGCTGTCTACCTGATAAGACAGGAGTTTGAGAGTCAATAAGTCTCCAACATGGAAAGAGCATGTCAGGAAGACAGGAAAGGAGAGAGAGTAAACTGGGATAACCTCTTCTCAGCCCCTGTGCCTTTAGACTGTTCTCTGAACTTATTAGTGATTTTAAAAAGATGATATCCAGATGGGGGTGGGGGGGTGGATGGATAGATGGATGCATGGATGGATGATAGATAAAGTGACCGACAGCCCACCAGAGTAGCATGACGATTACTTTAAATGGAAAACATCTGAACAAACAGCAGCCACAGAGAGAAACCGTATCTAAACTTAAGCAGAGCTTCCCCAAAATACGGCCACCATTAACCCCCCTCCAAGGGTATTTCCTATATGAGAGAAGACTGACCCTTAGTACCCAGGAGGTATGAATTCAGCTGCCATAAATCTCCCTCTGGAGAAGCTTCCAGGTGAGAAGGAGACTGCCACTAGCATCAGGATGAAAAAGACCAATAAAATGCCATACTTTGACACTGAAGCTCCAAGACACCACCCCCCTTTGTTAAACAGCCATATAAACCAATACCACTGGCTGTTCAGGGAGCCAATTCTTCTTGAGTGTTTCCCCAGGCATGTGACATCCCCTTCTTTTGTGTATCTATCTGTCGCCCCCAAGTACTTGAACATAAGTTGGCCAGAGAAAAGTCCTGCTCCCAACAAGAGATAATAGTGAGGAGTCCTTTGATGGAGCCCATGTATATGTAACTTAAGCTGATTTGAATTCAGCTTCTCTCTCTTATAGCCAATAATAGTGGCTAGGGCTGGGTGAGTAGCCTATCGTGGGTCCCCTTGGATTAGAATGAAGGTAAACAGGTAAAAAGTCCTCTCACAACTTTCCTTCCTCTGGCGGCCAATTGTATCACACCACATAAATCCCTGGGGCACAATCATGTCATTCACTGAGATAGTTCAACATTCACTCACAATTTTTTAAAAGGAAAAATGGAGATTCTCACCTTTATATGCATTTGTCCCCCATCAAAGAATCCCTCAGGCTTGTTCAGCATAGATAGCGAAGCATTCCAAGGTAGGGGAAAAGGGAGACTAGAAAGAGAAGCTGATTAGAGTGAGGAAGTGGCCCTTTCAAAAAGGAAGTGTGAGAAGAAGCAGACTGAAAGTCCCAGGAGTGTTCTAATAGTGACACATTCCTAATAATACCAAGTAGGGAGGTCAGCTCATTTAAAAAAAACTCAGTTAATTATCTTCAGCTTCAAAAAGTAAATGCATTCACAAGTCAAAGGACTTAGAAACCCAAAGATCATTAAATCAAGTCAGTGTCATGATCCTTGGCTATTTAAGAAGCTGTGAAATGTGTAAGCCCGGCGATTCACAGACATGTACCCTGGGGCAAATAATACATTATATGTTAATAAAAATTAAAAAAAAAAAACTGCGAAAATATATTGCTACTTTTATTCCACTTCTAAATATGATAGGAAATTCAGATTGGTATTATGGGCCACTAGCTCACATTCAAACAATCCGGTGCTTAATTATGTGTTAAAATACAGCACCACTTTCTATGGAACCACAAAAGACCATGAATAGCCAAAGCAATTTTGAGAAAGAACAAAGCTGAAGGCATCATACTTCTTTATTTCAAACTATATTACAAAGCTATAGTATTCAAAACGGTATGGTATTAGAATAAAAATAGACACACACATCAATAGAACAGGACAGAGGGCCCAGAAATAAACCCATGTGTATTATGGTCCATTAATTTATAACAAAGGAGCCAAGAACACACAACGAGGAAAGGACAGTCTCTTCAATAAATGGTGTTGGTCCATCCACGCATGGACAGACCTAGAAGGTATTATGCTAAATGAAATAAGTCAGACAGAGAAAGACAAATACCATATGATTTCACTCATATGTGGAAGCTAAAAACCAAAACAAATAAATGAAAAATAAAAACAGACTGGTAAATACAGAGAACAAACTGAACAAGAACAAATTTGCCAGAGGGGAAGGGGGGTGGGGAAATGGGAAAAGTGTGAAGAAGGTTAAGAGATACAAACTTCCAGTTATAAAATAAATAAGTCACAGAGAGATGAAAAGTCCAGAATACGGAATATAGTCAATAATATTGCCGTAATGTTGTATGGTGACAGATAGTGACCATGCTTAATGTGGTGAGTGCTGAGTAATGTATAGAATTGTCAAATCACTATGTTGCACACACCTGAAACTAACATAACATTGTATGTCGAATATAGTTCAAACATAAAAATAAAATTTTTTAATTAGAAAAAAATCACAGAAAATAATAAATGGTATTAGGAAAACTGGACAGCCTCATGCAAAAAAAAAAAAAATCAAACTAGACCCCTATCTTACACCATTCACAAAAATCAACTCAAAAGGGACTGTGGCCAGAACTAATTGGCAAGTGTGTTAAAAACACACCAAAGAAGCTCCTTGGAAAGGAATTTATAAGAGCATGAAATAAACTGGTTAACCTCAAATAAAAAAAAATTTTTTTTTAAAAATGGGTGAAAGACTTGAACATAAAACCTGAAGCCATAAACTCTTAGAAGAACACAGGGGGTAATCTCCCTGACATCTGTCTCAGCAATGATTTTTTAGATTTGGCAACAAAAGAAAAAATAAACAAGTGAGACTACATCAAACTGAAAACTTCTGCTTAGCAAAGGGAAACCATCAATAAAATAAAAAGGCAACCCACCGAATGGGAGAAGATATTGCCAGATCACATATCCAACATGGGGTCGATATCCAAAATATACAAGAAATTCATACAACTCAATAGCAAAAGAAGAAATAACCCAATTTTAAAATGGGCAAAGGACCTAAAAAGACATTTTCCTAAAGAAGACAGACAAGTGGCCAATAGCTACATGAAAAGGTGCTCGACATCACTAATCATCAGGGGAATGCAAACCACAATGAGATATCCCCTCACACCTGTTGGGATGGCTATTATAAAAAGGACTAAAGATAACAAATGCTGGCAACAACCTGTCTGTTGCTTGATGAGTCAATTAAAAAATATGGTGTATATATACGATGAAATATTATTCAACCTTAGAAAAGAAAGAAATCCTGTCAGTTGCAATAACATGGATGAACCTGGAGGGCATTATGCTAAATGAAATAAGCTGGACAGAGAAAGATAAATACTGCGTTGTATCACTTATATGTGAAATCTTAAAAAAAAATTTTAAAAAGCCAATTCATAGAAACTGAGAGTAGGAAAGTGGTTGCTGAGGACTGGGGAGTGGGAGAATAGGGAGAGATTGATAAGAGGGTACAAACTTACAAGAGGATTAAGTTCTGAGGTTCTGACATATAAGATGCTGACGGTAGTTGATAACTGCATTGTATAATTGAAATTTTCTAAAAGAGTAGTACTTAAATGCTTTCATTAACTACATATATTTTCTATTACATGTCACATATTATATATATATGAGAAGTGATGGATGAGATGAATGAGTTAACTCAGTGGGGAGATTCCTTGCACAATATATATGTATATCAAATCATCATGTTGTATGCTTTTAAATATCTTACAGTTTTGTCAATTATGCCTCAATAAAGCTGAAGAAAACCACAACACCACTCAACTCCCTCAAATCTTTTTGTAGGGTAGATTTTAGATTTGCCAACAAAAGGAAAAATAAACAAGCTCTTTGATGCCAATAAGGACCACGGTTTATAGTTCAACAAGTGAACACCAAGGAATGCTCTAAATCTGGGGTTGCAGGAAACTGGAATTTCATTGCAATAAACACTATTTGGCACAAACCTTTAAAATCAGTAAAAATAAAGAGATTTTCCTTATCACTACCTTGTGTTGTAATTGAGTTCAACATCTATTAAATACCTATATCAGGCAGGTTTTGTTACGTTATGCTGCAATAACAAATAACCTGAAGATCTTAGTGACTTACAACAACAAAAGATATTTCTCACTCCGGATTTTATGTCTGCCATGGGTCAGCTCCAGCTCTCTGATTTCATTCTAGGACCCAAAAAGAGGGAGCAGGCCCTACCTGGGACGGAAAAGAAAGAATAAGAGAACTGGCAGATGCGCTTAAAGTTTCTACTCATATTTCATTGGCCAAAACAAGTCATGAGGTTGACAAGTCAAGCCTGACAATGGGATGGGGAAAATAGGCCCTCTCAGGAACCATGGCAAGGTTACTTGGCAATAGGTGAGCATATGTAATTATAAGGAAAGCAGGATGGAATAATTAAAAACAATGATATAGTCATCCATGGTGAATAAAAATGAGACCCATTTAGCAGACATTCCTAACATCTCCATTCAACTAAAACATGCACAATAATACGGTAAACAGAATATCATCCCTCAAGGACAAATCAAACAGTGGGATCAGAGGAAGAGGAGGAGGAGGGGGGAAGAAGAAGGAGGAGGAGGAGAGGAGATGATGACTAGAAACAATATATCCTGAGGACTTCCGTGGGCTAGCTGCCCTGGAATGAGTTCTCTTAAATAATTTCTCTATAAAATAGAAAAAAAAAATTAAACCTCCTACCCTGACAAGGTCTGCAGACCTTTGATGACATCCTTACTCTCAGTCTTAAGTACAGTTTATGCTGTAGTTATTTTCACTTCATAAATCATAAAGTAATAAAGCCATTAAAAACTCTAAAAGGTCATCCGTTAAACCTTTAAACCTTCTCTCTTTAGTTAGGAGAACAATTGAACCACTCAAGACATTTTCTTCATTTTTTTTTTTTTTGAGAAAAAGAAGAGTCTTTTCATGAATAATTCTAGAAGTAGAATGACAAACCCTTCCGTATTTCAACATTCTGTCATCAATAAGTTCTTTCTTATGTTAAACCAAACATCTCTTGTACTCAAATAAGCCAATCATCAAAAATTCCC
Organism: Procyon lotor; assembly: GCA_028646535.1. Taxonomy (NCBI): domain Eukaryota; kingdom Metazoa; phylum Chordata; class Mammalia; order Carnivora; family Procyonidae; genus Procyon; species Procyon lotor. The sequence continues at coordinate 71,744,656 of CM053612.1, forward strand.
ACCAGTATTGTTATAACTACTCTGATTATAGCCGCTTAAGTATCTGAAGCCGCGCTTTATCTGTTTCGACTAGCATGATCTTTCTAAAACAGAAATTTGACCAAGGCATTCAGCCGCTTCAAACCCTTGAGCGACTTCCCAATGCCTATGTCATTGGATAAAGGACCAGGTGACTTAGTAAGGTCTACAAGACCCTCTGCCCCCAGAATGTGAGCTCCTTGAGAAGTGAATCTTGTCTGTCTTGTTCACAGAGGTAACCAGAATGCCTCAAACACTACCGAACGTATTGCAGACACCCAGTAAATATTTGTTGAATGAATGAGGGAGTGGGTGAAAAAATGTATAAATATGGGGCCCTCCGTGACTCAACTTCCTCTCCCATGCTCCGGTAAAATGGAAATAGCAGGATCTTCCTATGCAGAGGTCTCTCTGGACTGGCTTCATGTTAGATTTCCTGTCTAGATCATTCTTACCTCTTTTCTGGGCCTGGCTAACTGCAGTGCACCCTTCAAGACCATAGTCGGGCTATTCTCTCCTCCAGGAAGCCTTCCCTGAACCTTGCCACTAGGGCCAAGTTCCCCTTTTCTGTGCTTGCAGAGTACGGTGTGCTTACCTCTTCTGTGACTCTTAGACCTTCAAACAGGTAAGAAGGCCCATAATTTTCAAATGATAGACTGCCTTCCTTAACATTTTCCATTCTTCAAAAATGTTTCCAATGTCCTACTTACTTAGCCCAAGTATGGTTGTCATCATTTATGTGCGCCATTACATGATATCATATCCCTTTCAGGCATAAAATCCCTAGGTCCTATCTCTTGCTCATGATCTCGCTGGAACGTGTACCACACCCCCAGTGCAATGGGCCCCCAAGAAGCTCTTGGGACATCAAGGATGCTGGAAGAACCCAGGAAATAACAAGTAGACAGTCTTTGCCACCTGTGAAAACAAAGTTGCCCACAAAGTTGCCGTCTCAGCCTACAAATGGTTACCAGCCCTCCTGACCCATTTACCACCATTCTAGGTGGTTCCCAATCCTCGCTCCCAATCCTCGCTCCTGGCAACAGAAGACCAAAGAGGGGCCTGACTGACGTAACCAACCGTATTTTAATTTGCGTTGCACTCACTACGTATTGAGAGCATACCTACTATGTTCCAAGCGCTGATGTATTTGCTCTTCTTCCTTTTTACCTCACCTACTTTTCCTTATGCTCCATTTTCAGGGTTTGTATAAAGCACATGTTTCTTGACAGCAGAAACGGATTGTTTAAGTATCCAGGGGCCCTTTATTTACAGTTTTGGTAGCTGTTGGGAGTCCAGAGGCCAGAAGGGATGGCCAGATGGATTAGATTACAGAAAGGAATTTATAAACAGGAGACAGCTTTGTCGAATCAAAAGAACCGAAAGAGGCCAGATTCGCTTAATCATTTTTATAGACAACTGTAAGATTACTGAAAAAGAAAATATGAAGCTTATAAAGTTATCTGTTTAAAGCCTAGTAAGAGGTCTAGTATGACCTTTGGAGAATTTTCTGACCAAATGCAGCATGAGCCCCAGCACGAAAGGGGAAGCCAGTCACCTCCATTAATCAAACATGGAAGAATGTGGTAACACTGAGATCAGCGAAAGGACCTAACCCTGTCCAGACAGGCACCAGGACAACTGTAGGCACTCTGGGGAAGCAGAGCTTCCTCTGCTGTATCTCACGGGGCAGCTTTTCCCTTTGTCTTGGCAAGCGGTTTGAATATAAGGGGTTTTGCGAAAGCTATGGAACTTTCCACAGATTGAAACACAACAATGAAAGTCTCCCAATGGTGGCCCTCAATTCAGACTGTAAAGCCTGACAAGATTTCAGGGTTAAAAGGCTTCTCTTGATCCAGGTCTTTTCTTTTTTCTTTCTTTTCTTTTCTTTTCTTTTCTTTTCTTTTCTTTTTTTTTTTTAAGACTCTTTGAGTGAGAAGTTCCTTTTGGCATGCTTAATGAGTGGTAAACATGACCAATATCCTGGAGGCTCCAATACTGACCGGAAGCCAGAAAAACACACAGACTGCAGGGAAAGGAAGAGGCGATTCTCTTCCCCAGCCAACGCAGGCACCCCATTTCGAGCCCCGACATCCTCATGCTCAAGGATGACCATCCTTCTGAGAGATCTCTAAAGCTTCTCCCAGACCTGCTACGCCTCAGATATGATGCGGAAGAAGAATTTTTCTTTTGACTTTTTCTGGGAAACTTTGCTAGAGAATAATTTATGGAGAAGAAGTCATGGATGAACTTTGTAGTGTTTCCAGTTAATGAGAGAAACCGTATCTAAATTTTCCTCTTGGGCACAGTAGAAATGGGATTTAAACACTATTATTCAATAATGATTGGACACAGTGTTCCTGAACTTGACAAAGAAATTTACCTTTCAGTTGAGACCAAAACCAGGCAGTTTCAGTTAAGTGGAGATCTCCCCACTTAAAAGTGGGTGGCAGAGAAAGTTCATATGTAAGCTTTTCTACTGAAAATAATATGTCAAAAAAGAGAGAAAATATTATGTCAATATTTAGCTGTAACTAGCAAACTCCATATGTGTTAATTAACTATGCATGAGGTCTGTCTACTATTTTTTTTTCCTTTTTGTGGTTATGGATTGATTTTACATCAACTAAGCTGATTAGCGAGGCTCCTTCGTTTTCCTATAAACTGAGGCAGAGAGACGCAAAATGGTTTCCCAAAGGAAAGTCAGAGTACTGAGCTGTTATAATTAACTCTCATTCAGTAGCAAGTTGTGGGTGACTTCCAGCCAACATCTGCTTCTATAATGATGTAGCTCCATTCGTTCCCAGGAAAAAGAATTTGCACAAATTCAGTCTCATGGCAATTGAAAGTTAATAATACATATTCCCACTGGGGTGTTATAAAAGATAAATGAGATAATATATGTGAAATGCCTCAAGCTCCTCAGAAGAAAGGTACTACACAAATTCAAAATTGTGTTATGAGTAATAACAATAATTAAAAATAATACAGCTTTTTTTGATCGACTTACCTCCAGGAAAGTGGCTCCTTTTGAATATATACTCCAGGGATGGATTTCTCTATCTCCAGTTCTGCCGCTCAGCCATGAGCAACAATTTCATATGGGTCTACCAAATCCGAAGCGATGTTGGCTTTGTCACCGTCGAAGATGAATAAGTTGCTTTTTCCGCCACGGCGCCATTTAGTGGAAGCCGCCTTTGTCCCCCTTCATTTCCAACTGCCTCAAGTTAGCAACTCAGATGCCTAAAGAAGCCCTTGGTGGTTAACACTCAAATCGTGAAGGAGCCTTGTTTCTTCTCTTCCTTTCTGTATGGGAATTATTGGAAACCTGCTTCATTCGACCTGTCAAGATTATAAATTACTAGAAGGTAGAGGCTGAGACTTGCCGTCTTTATATCTCTCACAGCACTCCATGATGAATTTGAAAGCACAACTGAGACCTCACAGAACGGCAAAGGCGCCGAGCACTTCCTCTGAACCCCAGGCAGCTTTGCCTTTACCTGGCCGACCAGCCACAGGAAACAGCCAGGCTGGAGCTCCCTGCGGGGGGGGGGGGGGGGGGGGGGGGGGGGGGGGGGGGGGGGGGGGGGGGGGGGACAGGGGGCTACTTTCCTTGCAGCAGCACAGACCCTCAGTCACACCTGCAGCACCAAGATATCCTCCAGCTTTTTGTCATTTTTTTCTGCAAAGCGTCTGTCTTAATGCTTGACTCCCCCAGAAGCCAACCCTGAGGACAAGACTTGGAGTGGGAGCCTTTTGTTTGGGAAGTGATCTGAGAAGCAGCAGCAGGGAGAGGAGAAGTGAGATGAGAAGGGTAGGTTGCTTCTAGAGCTGCGGGCAAAGGGAGTTCGATCCTGCTGGGGAAACTCTAGGAGACAGGATGGACCACACCTGGGAGTTTGCCCTGTCAAGGGACTAGGAAGCTGGGGTTTTTGTCTACCAAGTCACATCATCAGCCGCTCTGGAGAGCAGCTGGGGGGCGGGGTGGAGGCATGGAAGGATGGGCTTTCTAGCATTTTTGGCCTGCTCCCGGTGCCCTCGCTCAGAGAAAACCTGCAGGCATGGCTCACAGATGCTCACACTTGAAGGGCAGCAGGCCACTGGCTGTGCCCAGGAATGCAAGCAGCTCAATGGGATGCAAAAGGAGAGAGAGAGAGAGAGAGAGAACCTGAAACATCACCCCCTTCTCACTCTCCCCAGGGGTCTCCTGCCTGCCACTCTTGCTCAGAGCCCCAGCAATCTGAGGAAGGCACCTGAACTGCTTTTTGCTCCAGAAATTTTCTGATAGCCTTTGGCCATTAGCACTAAAATTCTAACCTATCTGGTTAGTGTCCGCCACTGAAATTAAAATCCCGTATAAATTCAGACTGTTTCCACTGAACTAACTCGCAAATCCTTGTGGTGACAGGTCACTGAACATGTTTGAAGAAATATCCCAACAGAGCACGGGGCAGGACAAAAAGGGGGAGAAAAAGAAAAGCACCCCTCTTTTTTCCTCATTCCCGACCGTCTTCAGCCACCATACCCCACCAGCCCTGGCAAATGTTGTGGGGAGGGCCGTAGTGGAGAAAACTCAACAAGGGCTGAAGAAGGGGCTTCCATGTTTGGAAACTGAGTCAAAGAGGCAATGGGTGGAATTCCTCTTCCTTCCTCCGTGTCAAACCCTATATCCCTAGACCAGCAGAGAACAGCCCTTAAGAGTTTACCAATCTAGGGGCGCCTGGGTGGCTCAGTGGGTTAAAGCCTCTGCCTTGGGCCCAGGTCACGATCTCAGGGTCCTGGGATTGAGCCCCACATCGGACTCTCTGCTCTGCAGGGAGCCTGCTTCCCTACCCCCTCACCCCCGCATGTCTCTCTGCCTACTTGTGATCTCTCTCTCTCTCTCTCTGTCAAATTAATACATAAAATCTTAAAAAAAAAAAAAAAAGAGTTTACCAATCTATCAATCAAATAATACAGACTTCATGATGGAAGCAGCCTGGTATTCTGGAAAGATTAATGAAAAGGAAGTGAGGAGGACTGAGTTCTCCCCTAGCCCTGTGCACATTGGGGAGATATCATGAATTTGGGACTCAGACATGAGCCTAGACCTTCAGGGTGCTGGCGTTGTCACTTACTGGCCCTGTGACCTTGGGCAAGACACTCAGTTTCACTGATCCTCAGTTCCCAGTCAGGAAAATACCTCCATCATATAGCGTTTTCATAAAGTACCTTAGACATGTTGAGTACACAGTAGGTGCTTAATAATTGCCTTCTTCCCTTTTATGGGGACCGGCATATCAAGTGGAAAGAGTCCAGCTTCACAGATGGGGAGTTGGGTTCAAATCCCACTGGTATCACTCACCTTGGGGCCCCTGACCAAATTCTGTGAGCATCATGCCCTAAAATAATTTGACAACTTAAGTTTTCCCTTCCTGGTATCTCAAAACTTACAAAAATTAATTCAGTTGCCACGGATGTTCATTAAAATAACAAGGGGTTAACTGTTCTGGTAAAGAGGGGGAAATGCATCTGTCAACCCAGCCCCGCTGGTTCTCCCTAGGCAAGTGGCTTCCTTAGGGAAGTGGGTTCTTGTAGCCAATTAGGGGACCCATCCATAAACTGAGCCCGGCCATCCTCTCCCTCATTCATCCTGGATGAGCCTGGAGCTCTGGAAGCCAGAGCCTGACAACATAGCAGCTGGAACAGGAGAGATTTGATGACAGAGAAACTTAAAAAGGATTCTTGGGAAATTTTACTTGGTAATATGCTTTGACACCCTCTCCTTAGTAGTCTCAAGAAATTGTCAGTAAAAACAAAGTTGATTTTCACAGATTTTTTTAGAGTCAGATTAGTGCGGTTTTTTGGGGTTTTTTGGTTTGGGGTTTTTTTTGGGGTTTTTTTTTTTTTTGGTTTTTTTTTTTTTGGTTTTTTTTGGATGTGCTATCATACTGTGATGGGTTTGATGTGCTATCATACCGTGATGGGTTTGGGGCTGCTTTATGAAGATGCAAAGCTGTGTAGTCCCCCAGCGTCCCACATTCAGAAGGGTCCCAGCGTTTGGTTTAATATCTACTGTTGCCATCTTGAAATTCTAAATAATTTTATCTTTAAACATATGTTTTGTAGATGAAGTCCAATGCAGAGCATGTACATGAGCTGAGAAGATGCATGAATATGTGCATTCCCTGTATTTTGCCACCTCATTTATGTACATTTTTTTAAAAAAGATTTTATTTATTTATTTGAGAGAAAGAAAGAGAGAGCACGTGTGTGCATGGGTGGGCAAAGGAAAAGCAGACTCGCTGCTGAGCAGGGAGCCCAATGCGGAGCTCGATCCCAGGACCCTGAGAACATGACCGGAGCCAAACGCAGATGCTTAAATGACTGAGCCATTTAAGTGTAGTTTTTGTGATGCCCCATGAGCACAGAATTCTGACGGACCCATGACGCACGGGAGTGCCAGGAGACAAGGCAAGCATTAAGTGTGTGATGTCTACAGCTAAGTGGGGTTACTTACCTTGAACACAGAAAGAAGGTAACGACATACCAAGAAACACAAATGACCAAGAAGCCCTATCATATCCTTCCTTATTCATGTGACCTCTCTGTATCAGTCAACTGCTTACAAAGAAAATGATAACATGGAAGGAAAGGGGGAAATAGGGCTACCCTTTTCCTTTTTTTTTTTTTTTTTTTTTTTAGTACTTCCTTGCTCATCAGTAACCCAAAGGGAGAGAAGGAAATGAAAATGGTTGAGTTTCTTTTGTGCAGCATTTCTGCCATTCCAATACGAATGAAATACGCATATACATAGACACCACAAAATACAAATTGTGTAATATGATTCCACCTGAGCTAAATGCTCCTTGATTTGCATTTAAAACTGTCATTGCCTGATATGAAGATGAATGGCAACATTCATGCTAATAATTTAAAATTTGAATTTCTCTTTACTTAGAAACACATTACATAGCAGATAAAAAGCACCATCCCTCAAAAGAGACATCATGGAAGAAAGGAAAAAGCTTTTATGCCTTTGACAGCACTTTTCCCCTGCTCTTCGAACAAAAGATCTTGCCTTTTATTTTGCACTGGGCTAGCAAATTATGTCACGGACCCTGGATGGTTCTTACATTAAGATCTAGAAAACCCAGACTTATCAGGTTCATATTTACATAAAATAAACTATGTTTTCTTTATGGCTTTGCTGCCAAAGAAGATTGATATTCAGATAGCCTGGTTGATTGTGCCATTACCACTCTGTCATCGAAGCCCCAGTGTACTGGCACAAAAATGGGCTTCAGAGTAAAAGGGAATACGGAACCGAGACATTCCTGAACCACGTTCTGGAAATTCACCCACTCTTCCCTTGTCTCAGTAGGTTTGAAATCTAGGAACTTTGAATAGGAAGAAAAGACATTCCTCTTCTACTCTTCCAGAAGGGGAAGGAAATGAAGGTTGGACACACCGAGCACTTCCTTACTGTCTTCCAGGCACGGGACCTGGTACATCTCTTATATGTCATTTAATCTAGAAAGAGAAGGAGTTTCTGGTGGCCCTTTCCGGAGATCCCATGTTACCTACATGACAATGGCAAGGAGGGAATTCCCTTAAGCTTCCGTTTCTTTTTTTTTTCCCTATTGTAGCAAAACATACATAACACAGTTCATCGTTTTAACATTCACACTATCACCACCTTTCAACTTCTTAGTTGCAAGCAAAACCTGCTGGGGGGTGTTCCTTAGAACGTCCAGCTTAGAGGGCAGTTTCAAGTTAAAGAGGGTAAAAGAAAAAAATAAAATAAAACATGACCAAAAAAAAAAAA
>CM053612.1:71752580-71774325 GCA_028646535.1 Procyon lotor
GGGGTTTCAAACGGGTCTTTATGAGTAAGCTGTTTGTCTTCGTTGGTAAGCTCTTTTGGTTTTATTAGTTTTATTTTATGAGTTTATTAGTGATTTATTTTACTTTTATTGGTTAACAGTCGCAGCTCCTAGGAACTCTTATTTCCTGGAGCAAGGAGCTTAAGTTATTTTGGTTGTTCTCGGCATTTTATAACATGGGGACAGGAAAGTATGCCCAGTCCCAGGATTGTTTAAACACAGAAACCGGAATTTACATTGGTTTCAGTTCTCAACATGAAGGAGCCACAGCAGGGGGGCAATTAAATAGCTAGCCCCAAATTCCATGGCTAGTTAGTAACAGAGCTGAGGTTGAGTTCAGAGCCTCTGATTACAAATTCTCACACACACACACACACACACACACACACACACACACACACACCGGAATTACCTTCACTTCTCTTACAATGAAAAACTTACAACATAAGCACATCATGGAAAATCTGGAAAAATAGAACCGATATCCCAAATTCTATCACCATAATATCCATCACCTCTATTATTTCTTTCCAGTTTTTCTTCAAACACAGTGGTTTTATTTGTGTTCGCTTGTTTCAACTCTAGTATTCACTGGCTTGGTCTCCACAGATTTTGTTTCTCTAAATTCCTTCGTGAGCAAGATGTGTGTTCCTTCCTGGCACCCCTCTGTGTTCCTCACTACTCCCCATCAGAGAAAAGAGAATTTGCTTTTGTTGAAAAAGCTCCAGGCATCTCCAAGCAGGCTGGGGCCACAGGGATTCTGCCAGAACTATCTCATCTGGAAAAAGTACACAATGAAAGAGCCATTTTAACAGGCAGAGGCCACAGGGAATGGCTTTTTCCTCTAGCCCAGCTCGTGGGGCCCCCAAATCTCCAGGCAACTGACCAATGACACCAAGGTGACCTCATTCAGCTCTTAGTCACACTACTCCACTCCTTTACCCTACTTTTTCTTCTCTCTCTACTTTCACCCTTTCCTTTCCTACTCTCTGCTCTTTGCAAAAGGTCAGCTAAGCCCTTAGATTCCACACACAATGTCTCACTTCTTTGGTGGCCCTCATTCTGGTAATCAGCAAACTCTTTGCTGGAATTCTGAGCACATCCTATGATGGGAACATGTAAATGAGGATTCATTCTTAATAACCTCATTCTCAGTAAAGGGGTTCTTGAAAAAGTTGTAAGACAAATTGCCATTAACTTAATCATATTTAATATGCACTTGAGGACTTGCCAGTTAGAGAAATCTCACCGTAAGACCGTTCATATATCAAATAACTGCTTAAATTTCTTCATCCTCTAAATTGAGATTTTTTTTCCCATATTGGGTGATCTGGCACCGCATTTGAGGGGATATTACAGAAGACATCCTTCTGAAATCTAAAATGTATCCCTAAAATAAAAATGCATCCCGATGTCCAAAATAATACAATAATAAAAGTCAACGATACTCTAACCCACATAATGACATTCCTGTGAAAGGAGCCCCTAATACTTCAGTAGCCAGGCCAAGATCTGAAACACCCAGCAGAAGCTGACAGAAATAAACATCACTTAGAAACTGATCAGCAAAGAAAGGCATCACTCCATGAGAATGGTATATTTCAGCCTGGATCTATTTCAAACAGCGCAAAGGGCAAATGGGAGTTATCTGACATTCTAATTGGCTCCATTTCATTGTTGACCAAATGGCCTATGTTTCTCATCATTCTAATCATTTCTAATCAATATTCTGCTCTGAGTACTACACAGCATGAGGCTTCATTACAAAAGTAAGGTGTCTTCATTGGCCAGAAATTCAGTGAACCACCTGCCCAATCATCCTTGGCTTCACTTTGAGAAGCAGATCGCTGAATAAGGGTGTGGGGTCCAACCGTGTGCAGACTTGGGGGTTAGTTGTGAAAGGTACTAGAGGGACAGTTGGCCAAGAAAAAGTGCCGGAACCAACAGTTTGCCTCTTTATTGATTTCCCTACCTCATCTTGGGTCCTTTCTTTGCCCATGAGACTATCAGAACTTAGACCTGCGTCACGACTGAACAATTTGAAAACTTTCCTGTCAAAGTTACTCCACCTGCTCTGAGCATATCCCCGAGAGACCCCCTGAGAATTCCTGGTTAGATGAATGGGGTCCAGCCAAAGTGGTCGATACTGATCAAGTTAGCCAATGTTTCACTTATCTAGTCTGAGGAAAACAGAACTTCTTGTGGACAGAGGCTACTTACTAGCCCTTGAATCCAAAATATTTAAGACGGCAACTGTTAGGTACTCAATACTTATTTGCCTATCTTCCACAGCTCAAAAGTCACTTCCTCAGCAAGGCTGTCTCACAGCCTCCAGGAGAGAGCAGCTAGCCCTGTTGTATATGCTCATACTCCTTACATACTGCCATCAAGGACTGTTTGTAAATACACATGTACATTTACTTAATTAACATCTACACTTCCCCAGTGGACTCTGGGCTCTGTTCGTGTACAGATCAGGCTTAGCAGCACTCAGTACATATTTGTTGAATGCTGTTGCCTGAAAGTGACGTACCTTGACTCAGAGCTAAACTGTTCTTTTGTAAATTACCTTCTGAATAAGATCCATACTTGCCCCCATACACCTGATAGCTTATAACGGCCACATAATCTGGTTAGTTTGATTTCTTCTTTGTAATTTATTTAAAGCATCTGGTGTTTTCCAGGTAGATGCCTACTGAAAATGAACTGCTATTTCTTGCACGTAAATATAACTGCAATTTCAAGCCAGATTCAGAGATGCAGAAGAGAAGTCAATAGAAATTGACACCCAGTTGGTCTGGCAACTCCTTTTTTAACTTTATTCACAATAGGCAAGCAGCCTTTCAGAAATGATAAATGGGTCCTGAAATGTAAACTTTAAAAGGGGGGGGGCGGGCAACTTATACATCAATGTTCATAGCAACTTTATCCACATTAGCCAAAAGGTGAAACAACCCAAGTATGCATCCATGGATGAATGAATAAACAAAATATGGTATATCCATGCAATGAAATATTATTTAGCTATAAAACAGAATAAAGTGCTGATATATGCTACAGTGTGGATGAACCTCAAGAACATTATGCTAAGCAAAAGAAGCCAAAAACAAAAAGTCGTGTATTGTTTGATTCCATCTACAGGAAATGTCCAGAAGAGGCAAATCCATAGAGACAGAAAACAGATGAGTAGATGCCTGGGACCGAGGGTTAGGCAGGAATGGAAAGTGACTATTTAATGGATACAGAGTTTCCATTTGGGGTGATGAAAAATTTCCAAATCCAGATAGAGGGGATGGTTGTACAGCATTGTGAATGCACTTAATGCCAGTGAACTGTACATGTTAAAATGGTTACAGTTACAGTGATTGATTTTTATCACTGCGTATATGTGTTTTACCAAAATAAAAAAGGCTAAAAATGAAACCAGAATCAAAATTCGCAGGCTGAAAAAACAAACAAATATACGAACAAACAAAAGGACATCAGTGGCCTTTATAAACAGAAACTATTAGTCCACGTTTTCACACACTGGGTTTGGTTACTATTACCACCACTGTGCTAGTATAGTACTATAGTACTTCTACAGGACATACACTGAGTTTCCCAAACAATTCAAGGGAAAAAAATAATGAGATGAACCTGAGACTCAGAAGCTCAGTTACTGTGTTTAAATTAGTTCTTCTAGATTTAAGGAGATAAGAATTTAAATGCCAAATTTACCAGGCGCCTGGGTGGCTCAGTTGGTGAAGTGCCTGCCTTTGGCTCAGGTCATGATCCCAGGAGGCCTGGGATCGAGTCCCACATCGGGCTCCCTGCTCAGCGGGGAGCCTGCTCCTCCCTCTCTGTCTGCCCCTCCCCTCCGACTGTGTGCACAGGCTCTCTCTCTCTCTGTCAAATAAATAAGTAAAATCTTTTAAAAATAAATAAATAAATATAGATGGCGTATTTACAAAGGAATACATTTCCCTGAATATTTCTGTTAATATTTCTAAGCACACCAGCCAAGAGACAAAGAACTAGTTTTGTGAGCCTAGGCAAGTCATTATCTACTCTGGCCCTCAGTTCTGTCATCTGTTAAGTGAAAGGGTTAGATGAAAGAATTCTGCATTTTTTAGATGACTTCCCAAGAGTTAGGAAATGAAATCAATAGTATGGATTTTCATGGCAATGATTCAGGCATTTTATCAGGCTACCCAATTAGTTAGGTCCAACCATTTCTAATAAAGGAAGCTGAGACCAAGAACAGCAAGCTCAATGAGGTATGTGGTATGTGCCTCTATAGGCCAGGCAAATAATTTAGTAAGGACGTTAGGTGGTAACAATGATGAACAGAAGTACTAATGCCCAATTGAAATGGGGCAGCCCCTGCTCAACTCTGGTTGATTATCGCTACAAGGAAATGTGGGCCCAGTGATGTCAGATCTTCCTGAAAAAGGAAAACCCAGAAGTTCAGATGTTTGCAAGAAATCATCATATTTCAAAATGTCTGCACAGAGTTCAAGTTTTCCTCATAAATGTGTGCAAGCCAAATTAACGTTTCTACCAGGCTGCTTATAGCCCGGGATCACCAATGCTCAACCTCTGGTTGAAATACTTATTAACCTACTTGGCTGGCATTGCTGATAGGAGAGCTCCTGGGTGCCCCTAGGCATATAGCTTGGCTCAATCCAGGTGCTCATGTATGTATTCGACACATATTCATTGAAACCTGTTGTGCCCCCGACACTACCAAGCACTCCGGCAAGACGAGGGTGAGCAAAAGCGGTGCAGTTCCTGCCCTCATACAGTTTACTGTCTGGTGGGGTAAATGAACCTTAATCAGAGGATCAGAGCAAGAGATGAGTCATTCTAACCTGTTCAGAGTGCTCTCAGGGAATGGTACCTGGTGTTAGAGGGACGTGTAACAAAGGGGCTCCGGCAGGATCTAAATTAGGGCATCAAGGAAGGCTTCCGCGAGCCACTGGCATCTAATCTGAGATCCAAATTGTACGTAAAAGACAACTGGGTAGAGGAGGGAGGGAGAGGGGATTTTTCTAGGAAATCTGCAGGTGCAGAGGTCCTGTTGGAAGACTGGGTATGGAGAGTAGGAGAGACAGAGGGAAGGTCTGAGTGCCTAGAGCATAAAGAGAAGAGAGGAAAGCAGAGGGGGTGGGTAAAGCTGAAGAGGATAGTAATGGCCAGCCCTTATAGGGCCTTCGAAGCCAGATGAACACTTGGTATTTGTTCTATGAGCCAGGGAAAGCCAGTGAAGTCTTTTAAGGAGATAACATAACCCTATCTAAGTGTAGAAAGTTTCACACAAGTCCCTGGCACTCAGAATGTACCAAAGTGAAAGACAGAGTGGGTTCAGATTAAGATTGTGTCCATGACAATGGCCAATTATGAGAGTGTTGGTAGCTTGTGGACTAGGGTGTAGAAATGAATGGGCTTGAGAAATATCTTAAGAAGTAAAATCAACAAGAAATTAATGGATTTGATATGGGGAATTAAGTGAGAGGATGGTTCAGACTGTTTCTCCGGCTTCTAGAATGCATATATGGAAGGCTGGTGGCACCACTTATGACAAAGAGGAACAGTTTTGGAGGGAAGACCTCATGAGTCTCAGTTTTTCAGTGCTGAGTTTGGCCTGTTTCTGAGACATTCGAGTGGACACGTCAAGGAGCCATTTAGATTTACAGCCCTGTTGCTCAGCAGAGAGGTGTCTAGGCTAAAAGTAGAAATTTAGGCCTCCTTAGTGTATAGACCAAAATCGGAGTTGGAGTATCTAATGGGGTCACCTAGAGAAAGCACATAGAGTAGAAACGAAAGAAGGCATAAAATCTCCAACACACACCGGGTTAGTAGAGGGGGATGAGCTAGAAAAGAAGACTGAATGGGAACAGCCAGAGAGATGAGAGGAAAACCAGGGGAAGTGAAGTCACAGAATCCAAAAGAGGAGGGCATTTTAAGTAGGGGGGGGGGCCTAGAATGTTGGATGCACCTGCGGCTTCAGGTAACTGGGGCCAGGAGAATAACCACTAACTCAAACAACATGGAAGGCACCGGTGACTTCACGAGCAGTGAAGATGGTCAACAGATGAGTGGGAATTGGGCGCATGGGAAGTGAAGAAACGATGGCAGTGATAACATACAATTTGTTCTAGAAGTCTGACCATGAAAGGCAAAGAGGGAGATGGAGCAATAGCAGGACAGTGTGAGGGCCAGGAATGGAGCATTTGGTTTTGGTGGGATTTTGTTTCTTAAGTACTTCCATGTTGAACAAAGCAGAATCGTCCACTCTGAGTCTTCCTGACCTCTCACCCACAGCTTGGCTACCTTCCCCTAAGAGGAATGCAATCCTGATGGATACTCACGCCTACGTCATGCCAAGTGTGGCTCACTTGCAAAATACAGCATTAGGAAAGAAATGATTATTAGGAGAAAAATGATTACTTCTGTTCTGCTTTCCATTTCCCATCTTCTCTCGCAATCTTCCTTTTTTCTAATCATTTCTCATATTACCTAGCCTCTCCTCTCTTTCCCAGCCAACCTAATACGTGCCCTCATTAATTCTTCCCTGGACCCTTATAACAGCCTCCTAAAACGTTATCGTGCTTTCAGTCTCGTGGTTTATCACTGTCAGGGTAATCTTTGCAAAAGGCAGCTCTGATTACGAGGCTGTCACTGAAATACTTTCGATGGTTCCCTGTTGCCTACCAAATAAACGAAACTAGCCACGTGGATCCTGCTCTGGAGATGTCACCGCCAACTAGAAACTTCCTCTGAACCCCACTCCACCTTCCACGTCAGATCTAAAGATGCTCCTTTTCACTGAAGACTCGTAAGTGGTAGTGCGGGGCCGGCACAGATGCACTGACATGGGACAGTGGGGACATGTGTGGCATTGCCTGATATTGTCATTCTTTGTACGTTTCCGATCCTTTACCGATTGTGCCAAGCTCTTGGAAGACCGGAACTTGCAAAATTCATTTTTGGATCTGCCATGGCACTCAGCCAGGGCTTGGCACAGAATAGGCCCTCAGCAAATATTTACTCACTGATGGATTAATGGAAGAAAAGAAGGAAGGCAAGGAAAAGGAAGAAGGGAGACAAGGGAGAAGGAATCCTTACACCAGGTCCTCAAGGCAAGAAGCAAGCAGAAAAGTACATTAAAAATCCTCAGGTGGCAATTCATTTAACCCACGACAAACCCTCTCACTCCTGAAACCCTCTCCAGGCTCTCCTAGCAAATTTCTTCAAATATTTGCAGTGTCCACAATACAATAAGATCTCTCTCAGGCAGATTAATTAAAGGTGACCCCACTCCTCTGGCTACAGTTAATAGCAAGCGACTTAAATGCGGGAAGATTCTTCTAGAGGGAAGAGGCATACTGAGAACAGAGCTCTGAGCCTCTGCCAAGCTCTGTTAAGTCACTCAGTTTAAACCCTTCCTCCTCACAGCTGCCATATTTCCACGGGCCAAGCTCTTGAGTCATTCCATTGACACTGGGACAGCAGCTCTGTAACTGGTTTACCTGGTCTCTGGTCTGGTCTGGTCTCCCCTCCAATCCATCCATTCTTTATTTTAGTCTATAATTAATCTTTCTTTAAATTTTTTTTTCTCACCACAGACCCATTAGAATAGCAAAATGCGGAAAAAAGACTACTGATACCAAGTTTTGACAAGGTTGTGGAGAAATGCATTTCTCATCCATCATCCATTGCTGGTCTGCGTATAAAGTAATGACAACTACTAAAGGTAATCGTATGACTACCCTCTGATTCAGTGACTCCTAGAGAAATGAGTGCACATGTTCCACAAAAGATGTGCAAGAATGTTCACAGACATTCTATTCATAATAGCCCAACAACCGGAAACAACCCACATTTCCATTCACAGGAGAATAGATAAACAAACTACTTATCTCGAAATGTTAAGTCGAGTAAAAGAAGCCACTCATAAAGGAAAATAGGCTGTGTGCTACAATTTATATGAAGTTTAAAAACAGCTCAACAATTCTTAATACTGGTTAAGAGGTGAAAGCGAGGCAGTTACTCACTGGGAAGGTGCATAAAGACTCCTTCCTCAGCGATGGAAATGTTCTCTGTCTTTATTTGGGTGGTGATTACATGGGTAGAAATTACCTGTGTGGTGGTGATTGCATTTGTAGAAATTCACCAAACTGTGCACTTAAGAGCTGACCATTATTTTTATGTAAATTGCACCTCGGCTAAAAATAAAAATAAAGAATGTCAAGTTAACCAGAAAGATAAAAAATCTTTTGAAACTGCCTCACCCTACTTTCCAAATTGAATCCAGTTCCAAGACATCTGCCTGACTGTCAAGGTCCTCCATCAGCTGGACCTACCTGATCAGTCGTCACCAGTCTCCCTTCACAACATACGTCTAAGTCTAATGGAAGACCGCCATGATCTTGCTCAAATCCTCCCACCTCTCTGTACTTCCCACCCCTTCTTTTCTGTGAGCCAGATCCTTTGGGTCAAGCACTAGATTCACTCTCTCCTGAGCTTACCCTAATGTCCCTTAGTTATCATTCCTTTGGCGTAACCACGTGTATCTACGTGACCCTGCTCTACACTGCCTTGTATATAACCTTAAAATTAACTTCTAATAAGTTACGGAATTAATCTCTGGGACTCCTAGCATATAGCTTTTCTCTCTGCTCTGTTATAAATTCCAGGAGCCTGGCAAAGAAATATCCTTTCCCTTCCAAGTTTCGCTTCTCTCTCCCAATGTCTAGTACAGTGCCACATACCCAATGCTTACAAGTGACCCTTGAGCCTCAAAGTCAAATTTTAAATGATAGTAAATATTAGGTAGGTGGAGTAGGAAAAGGCCCTCTCCTCAAATGTTAAAACTGCTGTATTATCTATTTGATATAAGCAAATATACATCATTTTTAACAGTAATCGCTATAGATTATCTTTTTTTGTTGTTGTTAGCTACACGGGCACAAAGTTTGGTACCTCAAATAGTTCCATGAGGCTTCTAAACAAAATAGGTTGTCCTCAAACACTCTAATTTTCCTCTAACTTCATTTACAATAAATAACCTCTTTCCATCACCCCTCAGGTGGGACAACTCAGAGCCACGTTCTACACCTTCTCTCACGGGTCCCCAGTGGGGTTTCCCACACCAATAACCTCATTTTTTTTCTTTCTTTGTCTCCCTTCCCCTACTAGTTCTGACTTGATCACTTCTTGAATATATTCCTTGCGCTCATATCCTTACCTTGGGGCCTGCTTCTGGGGAAACCCAACCGTGTGACTTTCTACTAGACAAGATCCTTTAGGGCCCGAAAGTCTTTGTGCTCACACCAAGCACAGCAGCATCTTGTACAACTAGGCTCTTTTTTTTTTTTATACCACAGTATTTTGAACTGTTTTTTTTTGTTTGTTTGTTTGTTTTTTTAACAACTAGGCTCTTGATGATGCCTTTTTTGCTACTCTTAAAATTGTATCTAATAGCTCACGAACTCAAAACTCTCCTCATACTCACTTGGCCTTTGTGGGAAGTTTTCCGACTCCAGTACCCATTGCAAAAGACTCCGGAGATGAAAGTGTTGTACAAAGGTTAAGTATTATTGCTTTAAATATCTTGGGGGAAATGTCTTATTTAAGACATTTATCACAAAAGAAAAGCTGAAAAAAGAAAACCAGGCAAGTGATACAAGAAGAAAAACATATCCTTAGTGAAAAAAAACAACGTGACCTTTCCTTTGTCCAAAATGACTCCGGGAAATCAGTGTAATCTGGCAGGTGAACTTTCTAACAGTAATAAAGGAATCAATTTGTGCTTTAAGATATATCAGAAGTTGCTGGTGAAATCAGAAAGCCTTCTAGGAGAGGAACAATTTTCCCAATCCTTTGTAATAGTCAAGAAAGGAAGGCCTGAAATGAGAATTGAAGAAATTCCACCGCAAGATATTATTTCCATGACCATCATTTTTCCCTTATTAAAAACCTACCTTTGGAAATTTTTAATACCGTGGAGTTCATGGTTAGTGATGTTTTCACTGTCCTACCATTGGTATTATTTTTTCCTCTGTTTTTCTGGCACTGTTGGGAACCAGTCTCACATAACCTAATGCCAGAAATAATTTTGTAGCCACTAAGATTAGTTTTTTCAGAGACGGATAGAAAAACCTACCAAAAAAATACTTGACTTTAAAAAGGTAAAACTTGGGGCACCTGGGTGGCTCAGTGGGTTAAAGCCTCTGCCTTCGGCTCAGGTCATGATCTCAGGGTC
This sequence comes from Procyon lotor, assembly GCA_028646535.1. NCBI lineage: Eukaryota > Metazoa > Chordata > Mammalia > Carnivora > Procyonidae > Procyon > Procyon lotor. The sequence continues at coordinate 71,762,848 of CM053612.1, forward strand.
TTGGGATCGAGCCCCGCATCGAGTTCTCTGCTCAGCAGGGAGCCTGCTTCCCCCCTTTCTCTGCCTGCCTCTCTGCATACTTGTGGTCTCCATGTCAAATAAACAGATAAAATCTTTAAAAAAAGTTATAAGGTAAAACTTTATTTTACTTTCCTATGAAAGTCTAGAAATATGCAGGCCAAGGCTAAAACGGCAACTTTACTCATAAAGTACCCAGTAATGCAAATTCCTTCCAACTCACTGCTCCACCATCCTGAGGATCTGACTCTTTGTCTTTATGAGCCAAGATGGTGACCCTTGGATTTTAGGAAACAGGCAGACAAAGGGATGGCAAAAAAAAAAAAAAAAAAAAGTTATATAATGCTTCTGCTTACAGCCCGTTGGTCAAAATGCAGGCACGTGGCCACACTGAACTACAAGGGAGCCTGGGAAATATATACATTACTCAAAACAACATACACCCAACTAAAAATCCTACTACACTGGAAAGAGAGAAAAGCAATTCAAGGATGACAATCTATCATTACTCCAGTTTCTTCCTTCTCCTTCCTCCAAATCCATTTTCAATAATTCTCTGAGATAGAGGTCCAGATAAGAGGTCAATTCCAGGCTGACCTTGACCTATGAAAGTGACCTTTCTTCCTCCAGAGTCACAGAATCTGCTGCCACCAGCATAAGACCACCTCTAAAAAATTGATTTGAGTGTATAGAGTAATAGAGACAACAGAAACACTATGATAAAGCAGAAACAGCTCTGGGAGCTGACCCCCAGGGCACAATTTGAGATAGGGCAGCCTGTTTATATGGTACTCTCCCACGCACGCGTAAACACACACATCCGTTCATTCACAGTAATGAATAAAACATAAGCTCTATATCCTCAAGACACTTACATATTATAGGAGAGGCAAATGACAAAGAAATAAACATGAAAATAAATATCTAATTACAAATTGCAATGCATACCAAGAAGGAAAAGAATACAGGCTAGAAGGTCAAAAGGAGGAGACTAATTTGGACAAAGGACCAAGCAAAGGCCATCCTGGATGAATGTTATTTGAGCTGCCATCCCTAGGCTAAGTGGATATTAGCCCAGCAGAGTGGAAGACAAGCTATTCCAGGAAGGGGGAAGGGTATATGCAAAATTCCTGCAGTGGGATCTGCACATTCAAAAAATTTTAAAGTAATATTGGTATGGATGGAACTTTTCACCAAAATAGGATTCATCCAGCACACTTCCTGGATTCATTTTCTTTTTATTACACAGCCTGAAAACCCACCAAATAGAGATCCACATATATATGTTTAAGAAGCTCATTAAGATTTATTTTTAAAAATATGCCATACTCCCCCAGTAGCTCAGAAGCTTATTCAGTGCAGGACTCTTTAGGGAAGCATCAAAAACATCCAAAGGAAAAGGACCCAGAGGATCCCTGAGCAGGCCCTGGACGCTGATACTGAGAGAAACAATCTTCATCAATGGGCTCCAAATGTGGACAAGACAGATCAGGAAAGTTAGTGAGGGACAGAACAACACTGGCTTCTGGAGTAAATGGTATATCAAGGCTTAGTGCTAGGACTGAAGAAATAAAAAGAATTCTAAATCTAAAAGTGTGGGAGGTTAAAGATGGCTACAAAGTTTTTGAGATGTCTCCCATCAAGAGGTGGGATCTGTTTCTCCACTTCTTGAATCTGGGCTACATCGTGACTTGTGACTCCTTTGACCAACAGAAGGTGGCAGAAGTGATGCTATGCCAGTTCTAGGCCCAGTCTTCAAGAAAATCAGCAGCTTCTAACTTGGTCTTTTGGGGTCTTGATCCACCACATAAGAAGTTGGACTGTGCTGTTGGAAAGACTCAGTGGAGAAGCTCAGAGACAAACTGGATAGTCTTCCAGCCATCGTCCCCGGAGTGCCGTCCATATGACTGAGACCATCCTGGACTTTCCAGACCAGATGAGCCATCGACTGAGTACCACCAAGTAACCGCAATCAATAAAACATGGGATGGGAGAATTTCCCAGGAGAAGCCTGCCCCAAATTTGGAACCCACAAAATCATGAGATGTAATAAATTTGTTGTTGTTTTGGGGCACTAAGTTTTGGGGGTGTCTGGTCCATAGCAGTAGATAGTGAAACACTGGCCAAAGATCTCTTCTGGGCTATGAATTTTTCAGGCTCTTGAGCCTATAGAATGCCTGGGATTTCTGGGCCTTTGTGGGTCTTCTATTTCTCTAGTTTGCATTACTAAAGCAGTACCTTTGGTTTAAAAGGCTAAACAGTTCCAGAAGAGAAGAATTAGGAAATGGGAACATGGTAGGTATATAATCAGGGCCAGCTGGATATTTGTTTGTTAGATAGAGACAAAAATGCCCTTATGCATAACAGCCCAGCCCTGTAAAGCAGGAACTTTGCACTCCAAAGTTATTCACCCTGCTGGATTTTTCTCTTGAGATGAATGTCTTTTGAGATACAGGAATGTATCAGATAGGGTTCCAGAAACGAGCAACCCCAAGACTCACCACCATTCATAGGCTCATTTGAGAACCAAATCCACTTGTAAAATGGTGACTGCCAAGTTTGGAAGCAAAGGCTGAAAACCACCATCATAATGCATTTCTCCCTAATCAAGCCAGTCTTTCATATCCTCTGTATCTGCTTACATTTTCCCTATATAAACATTTGGAATTGGCCCAGATTATTAATTATTCTTGGTAATTGGGTCACGAGTGGTAAGAATAATCACAGAGAAGTCTCATGCCTCAAATGAGTGTGTAGTTTCGAACCAAATATCAGAACTGCCTAAAGTGAGTTGCCCTGCCTGGCTCTGCCTGCCTGGAGAGAGTAGTTAAAAATAATGAAATGGCAGTGAAACAAAAGAAATCCAAAGGCAGACCAATATACAACAGAAGGCCCAAGGATCTACTATAAATGTGTCCGACAAGGAATCAGGAGACCCCAGTCCTCTCATTTTGCCAACGATTGGGAACCGTAGACAGACCTAACCTCCCTGGGTCTCAGTATCTTCTTCTGGACATTAGAGAGAAAATCTTACAAGTTTACAAGATTGTTGTGAAAATCTATGTGATCATTAATATGAAAGCACCCCTCCAACACACACACACACACACGCACGCACGCACGCACACACGCACGCATGCACACGGGGACATAAAAGTGTTCAGCAAACGTAAATTGTTACTTTAGAAAATTCAAAATGTATTTGTCACTGAAGAAGAAATGAATAGCTGCGTTCAGCTCCTCTATGGAGGTCAGCTAATAGAACCCATTTGTTTTGTAGACGACAAAACTCAGGTCTGGAAGGGTCAGTGATGTGCGAAGACGGCAGAGCCACTGCCTAGAAAAGTGTTCTTCTCACACAGAGGCTAGTGGTTTCTCAGTCCCCTGACTGCCCTTGAACACCTCTGAAGTTGGAGGCAATGTTTAGAATGGTCATCAGTGAAGCGGTTCTCAGGGCTTTACTGATCAAAATCAGAGATCACCCATCAGTCTCTGACTCCCCCAGCCAATCCATCACCTCATGCTAAGTTTACTTCCCCAGTCTTCCTGGAGATTCATTCCCTTCTCTCCAGTCATGCAGCAGTCCCTGAACCAAGCTTCTGTCTTCCCTCAACTGGTCTGCCCTAACTGTTCTCCTACCTTCCATTCTTCACCCCTCCAATCTCTTTTCCACACCACACAGCCAAAAGGACTTTCTCAAAAAAAGCAAACCTGACTGCATCCACCTATTTAAAATCCTCCAAAGGTTTCCCATAAAAAACAATGGCTTCCCAAGGCCCACTCTGGCCCCACACTAATCTTTTTAGCCTGATTTCCTGCTCTGGTTCCAGGGCCAGACCATGCCCTCTGCTAGTATACCTACCACCACTCCAATCCTCTTTGCCTCATTAGCACCTTTCAGTCACAAATCTAAATCAACTCAAATTTCCCCCTCCTCCAGAAAATGTTATGAGTCACCCCCTAGATTAGAACAGGGCTCAGAGCTTCCCATCATTTCCTTTCCATCTCTTTTCAGAGTTTGGCATTATATATTTATCCGTGTAAATATTTGATCTATGCCAGTCTCTGTTGTCACAGGCTATAAGGTCCATGGGGCAATCAATGCCCATGTCTGTTTTGGCCACTATTTGCTCAGTAGTCAGTGCCTGGCATTCAGCAGGTGCTCAATAACTGTGGATTGAGGAAAAGAATGAAGAAAAAGTTGTTAACCCCAAGGCACAATAACCAGCATTTTTTCCACTGAATCCTCTAAAAATAAATGAAAATGATTTTTTAAAAAGGAACCAGTTCTCATTTCATGAAGACCCTTGAAGCTGTAATGATTTATAAGTTCTGATGGAAAGGGGGTCTAACTTCTAAAAGCAATTCCTATTCTCAGTACAATACTCTATCTAAAGGTCTTCCTTAAAATTCCCCCAAAAGACTGTTATCTCTTCTCTCTCCTCACCATCAAGAAGAGCAGTATCCTAAGTCTGAGGTTGAAATGCATACGAAAATTTAAAAATAATGAAAAATACATTGAAGTTAAAATTTTCCAGTTAGGTAGAGAAAGGGATAGAGAAGATCAAAACCCTCCAGCATAGACTGAAAATCCAAAATCTTTTTTTTTTCCTTAAAGCAGGCAGTAGGGAGAAATCCATTAGTTACCAAGCTTCTACTACATTTCAAATGTGCACTAGGCATCATGCATATCATTTAATCCCACACCATGCTATTAGTTAAGCATTCTCTGTTTTATACATAAGGAAGTAAGCAAGCAGCAAGCCCAAGTTCACACAGCTTTATACGTTGGCACAGCTAGAATTCAAACTCAGAGCAATCTGGTTTTAAAGCTTACCTGCCCTTTCTTAAACCATTCCATTGTCCCTAAGAAAAATGCACAGAAGTTCTTCCCACCATAATCCAATTCTGTTCATTTTCTTCCTGCAATCTATCTTCCCAAACGAATTCCTGAGCATTTTTGGGAAACGGGCTTGAGGTAAGTCTCCTCCCGTACCTTCATTCATTCTCTGCACTTATGATCTTTGACTACTTGCTAAGGTTTGAAGCACTGAGATAGACACACACGTTTATTTACACCAGTCACACCTCCACATTTAGCCTGTGAGCTCCCTTGAGAGCAAGGGCCGTGTCTCATTCATCTTTGGAGCCCTGGTGCTGAGTGAAGTCTCGGGCTCTCAATAAATCTTTGTTAAATTAACTGGATGAACGTGGACTGATGCAGAGATGAATAAAACATGTCCTTGCCCCCAAGACATTTAAGATCTAATAGGAGAGAGAACACATACCAGAAACAATAATAGAAGACGGTAGTAAAAGTGTCACAGAGAGTTAAAAGGCCAAGAAAAGGCTTCGAGGACTCTGGGCATGGCCTTAAAGACTTGGTGAGATTCCAATAGACCAAATAAGATAAGAACCGGGTTCGTGGACAGTATCCCAGGTGGATGGAACAACATAGAGTTCCGGAAGAAAGAAAGCCTAAATATGACTCGGGATGCTCTCATTTGAATGGAGCATAGAGTTCAGATACGGGGGCTGCCTGGCAAGTAGGCTAGAATCAAATTAGAGAAAGGAATCTTAGAAGACAGGGCCAGAAGTTGGCCGGGGGGTGGCGGGGGAGATGAACAACACTCAAGGAAAGGCTTATTTGGGAACCATGTGCAAGATGAACAGAGAAGTTGGGAGAAGTTAGAGTAATCTTCACAGAGAGGTTTCATACAGCTCAAGGCAGATGCAACTGCACTCGCAGGCTCTCCTACTAACCCAGAGAACTTGGACATTGTAACGTAGTACCCACCACTTTCCTCCCCAAAAGATAGACTTAGCTGGAAGCAGCTGAGACTTACATAGGCACTGGTTCTCCTAAATGTGCCAGGGTTCCCATTTTTCATCCAAACCAGCAAGTCTCTCTCTCTTGCTTGGTATTTACCAGGAAGCTGGGTGAAGCAAGGCTCCAGGGAGTTGATTGCCCTGGGAACAGCCCTCAGTAGATGATGGGGAAGGAGTTGGACAAATACCCTAGCTTCCTTGCTGGGGCAACCCTCGAGCGTGTTCCATTCTGTGTCCCAGAGAAACTCAGTGGGTCTGAGCCCCAGTTGGCCATAGTAGTAACCTGCTCGATATATATATAACCCTTCATAAACTGATCTCTATTTCCTGTCTTACTTCTCTACTCCCTCACTGCTCTTTCCTAAGATAACCTTCCAAATAGATTATTTGCCCTCAGATCCTTGTCTCAGGGCCAATTTCTGGTGGAACCGAAACTAAGACACAAGGATTTGTGGCTTCTTTAGGATGGTGAAGCTTCTCCCACCAAAAGAAGGGAGACCCAGAAGGCACCAGATTTGGGACATTGTGGGGTGAAGTCTGGCATGGAGAAACCCCTCCCTGAGGCTTGGGATACCAGACCTGCCAGGGTCAACATAGGACGATGTGCTGCCAAAGGAAAGAACGACATCCAAGAGGTCGACCAGTTGGCAAGCCATGATGACTCCACTGACCAAGACTTTCCTCTATGGTCATGGCCACCACATTCAACAGACACAGCCAAAGAATACTGAAACTAGCATTTAGGTCCCCGTGTTCTTTTCCAGTCTAAATTGCTACTCTTGCATATCTGGAGTTTGCTCCAAAGCCTTTTATAGAAGCTTCCCAAAGGCCAAGGCTGCTGTGGGCTAAAAAAGAGAAAAAAGCAAAAGAAGATCCTGTATGTGGAATGTCAAATAACTCTGCTCATAAAACAAATTTGTTGCTGAAAGGAGAAGCCCCTCGGAAAAGGAAATCAGCAGCTAAGCAGATGAGGAGTTTCAAGTCAAGCCTTTGCTCCAGCTCAGAATCACGGTCAAGTTCTCTTTGGGCACAAACTCAACAAGTAAAGGAAACACCTCATTACAACCCAAAGGTAACTTTCCTAAATTGCATTAAGCTATATAGTGCCAAAATACCTATCCAATCCCTCTCTTGGGTGCAGGTCAGAAGCAGGGAACCTAGATGTCCTTCTAGATGACAAAAAACATACACATGAATATAGGTGCTCCCTCCTCTTCTGCTTTAAGAGCTACAGGCCTAGCATGTGTCCCTGAGCCTCATTGTCTATCATGGTGTTAAATTAGGTTTTACCACCTAAACACAACATCTAGGACATTTCAACTGTCCAACAAAAGAACGCAGTATATTTTCCTATTGAGAAGGCAGTATTCAAATTCACTAAGTCTCCAAGCCATTGTTGCTCATAGCCTGTAAGACTTGGCAAAGCAGAGCAACATCTTTGTTGAATAATATATCAAGGGACAAATTCCACATCTGGAATTTTGAACATACAAGTCATGAGACAAAAGGATCCAATAGTAAGTGTTGAATCAAAATATTTAGATGATTAGCACAAGACTCTGGCAGAGAGCGCCATGACAAAAGCATGCAATCTGAGATCATCTTCCAGATTCTTTTGGCTGCAAACAGTTACTTGTTTAATTTTCCCTAAAGATAACCATAACTCCAGTGACCGAAATATGCTGTAACTTCGGAATCCTGTGCAGTGAAGAAAAGACAATGACCAAATGTCATTTAAGGCATAGCGTGCAAGTCAGGGTACATAGCACATTGTGTAATTGTAAAGCACAGAACAGCTGCAAAGACCCTGAAACCAGATTATTATGTGACCTTGTTTTAGAGCGAACACACAGTGAAACACACAGGCTTACAGTTTGGGGCAGAAGTCTAGACTAAGTCTTCCAGTCTTTCAAATGTTAGTCCTCCAGTGAAAGCAATGCCACACTATGGAATAGAACATTGTCTTTCCATAGGGCTGGTAGATTCACACAAACCAGCGAGACCCAGTTATGGGTTTGACCCCCTCAGAGAAGCCAGTTAGCCCTGCATCTTTCTGCTCTCCTAGTGCTTGCCTGTTTCTCTTACCTCCCTATCCTACCCTTCAACCTCCTCTCCTTGCCCCTATCAGCATGCCTCCACCACCTCCTCCCCTCAAGAGTTGGACTTTGGCCTTCCTCTCTTCCATCTTCCCATTCTTCTTCCAGGGTATGATCTCATATATCTTGAATCTCCACCTAATAACAGATGCCTCCCAGACTTTCTCTGGGCCCACATTGCTAGTTATTTTAGTATATCTGTCCCACGACATCTTACAAATAAAGTATCTAAAAGTAAATTCATTGCTCTCTCCATTCAACTTCTATCTTGCTAGGCTTCCCATTATCGGAACTAAGATTTTTCAGTTACACATGTTCATCCCCTTCTCTTTCCAAATTCTCACCCTGGACCAAGCCTACTTCAATTCAAACAGAAATCACTGGGGAAAAGAAAACCCTTCTAATCCATTTCTCTGCCTCTATATTCTTCTATCTGTCTGATACTAAATACATATTGCATCCAAAATAATCAGTCTATTCTGACACACTGAATCAAATCCAAATATGTTTTGGTTTGCAGAGCTGACCTTTCTTGTGTACTCAATATATAGGCCTACCCATCACCACGTGTAAGAAAAGGCTGGTTGGCATCCTTCACATGAGCACTCTCAAGTGAGCCCCTTCCCCAGATATACATCTGGCTTCTTCCCTTCACAACTTGTATAACTTTAGACAAGTTATTGAATTTCTGAGTCTTGTTTTCTTAATTTGTATATTATAAAAGGGAGCAATTAGTTATACCTACTTCACAGTATTGGGGTTTTTTCCAGCTTTATTGAGGTATAATTGACAAATAAAAGTAATATATATTTAAGAAGTACAATGTGATATTTTGATATATGTATGCATTGTGTAGTGCTTGTCAAAATGAAGCTGATTAACTTATCCATAACCTCTGATAGTTGCCTCTTGTATGTGTAAAACGCTTAAGATCTACTTTCTTAGGAAGGTTCAAGTACACAATACAGTATGATTAACTGGAGTTAGGATGTTGTACATTAGATCCCTAGAACTTATCTTTTTTTTTTTTTAGATCCCTAGAACTTATCTTATAACTGAAAGTTTTTATGTTTTGATCAACATCTTCCCTTTTCTCCCACCCCCACCCTAGTCCTTGGTAACCACCAATCTACTCCATTTTTATGAGGTTCGCTTTTTGAAATTCCACACATAAGTGGATCATGCAGGATTTGTCTTTCTGTATCTGACTTACTTCACTTAGCATCCATCCCTCAGGTTCATTCTTGTTGTCGCAAGTCGGAAGATTTCATTCTTTGTTAAGGCTAAATAATATTCCTTTGTATAGGTTGTGTGGTTGTGTATCTAATTTTTTTTTTGTCCATTCATTCATCAACAGAGACTTAGATTATTTCCATATCTTGGTTATTCTCATGGTATCGTTCTGAGGTTGGACTGAGTTAACTATACATTAAAGTACCTAGAAGAGCATAGAGAAAATAGCAGAAGTTTAATTAATTAGTCTCCTTCTTTATTTCTTTTATCATCTTTCCCCCCATATCCCAACCTCTTTTATTATTTTGTTGTTGTTTTCTCTTTTGGGGGGGTTTATACGTCTCTTTTTTTAAAAATGGAGGTATAAGGGCCATACCTTATATGAGTTTCAGGTGCATAACATAATGGTTTCATATTTGTTTGTGAAATGATCATCACAATGAGTCTAGTTAACACCCATCACCACACATACTTACAAATTTTCTTTTTCTTATTATCAGAACTTTTTTTTAATTTTATTTTTTCAGTGTTCCAACATTCACTGTTCATGTACCACACCCAGTGCTCCATGCATTATGTACCCTCCTCAATACCCACCACCAGGCTCACCCAACCCCCCACCCACTCCCCCCACCCTGGTGCAGCCACTTTGGAAAGCAGTGTGGAGATTCCTCAAGAAATTAAAAATAGAGCTACCCTATGACCTTGCAATTGCACTACTGAGTATTTACCCCAAAGAAGCAGATGAAGTACAAAGAATGGCCACATGTACCCCAGTGTTCATAGTAGCAATGGCCACAATCGCCAGACTGTGGAAAGAGCCAAGATGCCCTTCAACAGACGAATGGATAAAGAAGATGTGGTCCATATATACAATGGAATATTACACCTCCATCAGAAAGAATGGATACCCAGCTTTTGTATCAACACAGACGGGACTAGAAGAGATTATGCAGAGTGAAATAAGACTGTGGACTCATCAGAACTTTTAAGATCAACTCTCTTAGCAACTTTCAAATAGTCAATGCAGTATTGTTACCTATAATCCTCCTTTAAAGCTGAGCTCAAAGCTCATAACTGTTGGATATCTTCACTGGGTAATTCCAAGACCTTTTGGTCAGCTTTTCCATCCTCTTTCAGGTAGAATTCTCAGTTTAAATAAGTATACCTTTATGCTAAAAATACTCTAAAATTATATATTTCTAAATTATACCATTATAAAAATCATAAAAAAAATATTCTTGGAATTGACTCATATTAAAGAAGTACACATTATCCGAAATTCAAACTTAACCAGGTATCCTTGTTTTGATTTGCTAAATCCAGAAAGTCTCCTTTCAGTTCTGTAATGGCCTTTTTTTTTTAATTTTTATTTACTTATCTGAGAGAGAGAGAGAGAGCGGGGGCAGGGGTTGGGGAAGCAGAGGGAGAGGGACAAGCAGACTCCACACTGAGTGTGGAGCCTGACACAGGGCTCCATCCCACAACCTTGAGATCATGACCTGAGCTAAAATCAAGAGCCAGGGGCTTAACCAACTGAGCCAACCAGGCACCCCCATAGTGGCTTTTTCTATTTTGATATTTTCTGTAAATTTTTTAGGTTAGAATCTGCTTCATGACCGGAAGCCTGTCTTTTACCCGTTTCACGTTTCCAACAGCAGTGAGTCTATCTGTGTGCCCGGCCTATCCTCCAAGACTTTGGCAAGGCCACCTCCTCTGTGAAGTCTCTCAGGTTACTGCAGCCACCTGCTGAGACCATGACCTCTTTGATGAGAGCATAACATGGTTTGTGTTGCCACCCATCTATTGCTTTTGTGACATTTTCTATGTGGGGATGTTCACCTTTCATGTGTTTCTTTCTTACTGTCCTGAATCGGTCAGTATATTTAGTTGTCAGGAACAGACACCAACTCTAACTGATTTCAATGGAAAAGGGATTTATCAAAAGCATGTTGGTAACTCAAAGAAATGCCCAGAGATCTGGAAAAACTGGTTCAAAACGATACCCTAAAGCGCTCCACAAACCAGAGAAGATTCTGCAGCTTCCACCCTGAATGTCAGACATTGCTGCTACACCAGCCACACTGCTTCCTGGGAAGCGAAGGCCTCCCCCCAGTGCCAGCCTCTTTGAGCAACTACTCCCAGGTCCAACGTGGAAGGAGTGTGTCTGAATCATTGAGAGGCAGCCACATGCCCATGCCTAGCTGCAAGGGAAGCTGTGAAAGTATAGATCAGGTATTTTAAGTTTTTCTACTGGGAGGTAGACCCTTCCTCCCACCAAAATTCATAAGGTGGGGACATC
>CM053612.1:71774425-71787734 GCA_028646535.1 Procyon lotor
TGCAAATCAAAACTATGATGGGACATTACCTCACTCCTGTCATAACGGCTAAAATCAAGTACACAAGAAAAAAAAGAACAAGTGTTGGCAAGGATGTGGAGAGAAAGGAACCCTCGTGCACTGTTGGTGGGAATGCAAACTGGTGCAGCCACTCTGGAAAACAGTATGGAAGTTCCTCAAAAAGTTAAAAGTAAAACTACTCTACAATCCAGTTATTGCACTACTGGGCATCTAACCAAAATATATGAAAACACTAATTCAAAGGGATACATGAACACCTGTGTTTATAGCAGCATTTTTTATAAAAATTACGGAAGCAGTCCAAGTGTCCATCCATAGATGAATGGATAAAGAAGTAGTGTGTGTGTGTGTATAGAATGGACTATTATTCATAAAAAAGAATGAAATCTTGCTATTTGTAACAACATAGATGGATCTAGAGGGTATAATGCTAAGTGAAATAAGTCAGTCAGAGAAAAGACAGATACCATATTATTTCACTCATATGTGGAATTTAAGAAACAAAACAGATGAACAAAGTGGGGAGGAGGACAAACCAATAAACAGACTCTTAACTATACAGAACAAACTCATGGTTACCAGGTGGGAGGGGGTAGGGAGATGGGCAAATACGTGAAAGGGACTGTAATGTTGCTTGATTTTGCTGTGAACCTTATCATGATGAATGCTAAGTAATGTATAGAATTGCTGAATCACTATATAGTACACCTGAAACTAGTGTAACACTGTATGTTAACTATGCTGGAGTTAAAATTTTAAAAACCCATTGCAGCTCTAACCTGGAGAATATTTGAAAGAGTTACATTACACATTCAATTGCCTAGATACTAGCATTACAAAGATGAATGAAGCAAAGTCTGAGCTCTGGAGTCTTCTAGTGCGGAAGGCCTACTGCGTAACATCTACAATGCAATCCGGTAAATGTTCAGATGTAGGACAAGGAGAAGGTACTATGAGAAATCATATAAGAAAGGCTCTGCTTGACCCAGGGGGCAGGGCGGTTTCACAGAGGAAATAACGCTGGGGCTCAGCTTGAGAGAAGGGGGTGAAGTTGCTCATCAGTATAGTGAAACCAGAGGTGACGATGAACTGGTCACACAAGTCAAACTCAGGAAACAATATCTGTGGAGGAGAGGTGTCCCTTGTGAGGGGTGAGGGCCTTAGGTAAGCTGGAGAGAGAAAATGTTTTGGTAAAACACACACACACATACACACACACACACACACACACACACACAATCATCCAATTTCTATAAATGAGACTTCAGAGGAATGTGATAATTCTGCTATGATATGTGACTCAGAGACAACGCCTGAGAAGGAGCCTAGGAGGCATTTAGAGTAAATAATATTCAGGAACGTGAAAACCTACCTGAGGGGCACCTGGGTGGCTCAACTGGTTAACTGTCTAACTCTTGATTTTGGCTCAGGTCATGACCTCAGGGTTGTGAGATCGAGCCCTGCAGTGGGCTCCATGTTCAGCACAGAGTCTGCTTGAAAGTCTCTCTTTCCCTCTCCCTCTGTTCCTCCCCCTACTTGCTTTCTCTCTCTCTCTCTCTCTCTCTCTCTCTCTCTCTCCTCTCTCTCTCTTGCTTGCTCGCTTTCTTTCTCTCTCAAAAATATAAATAAGGATAAAATCTTTAAAAAAAAAAAAAAACCTACCTGAAGTGCCCAGTCCTTACTGCACTTCACAAGACAAGGTCATTGCACAAAAGTGCAGAAAGCAGTTCTTCTCAAACTACTTGTAAATAACACCTAAAATGGTCTATGCCTACACAGTTCAATAAAAATATAATAAAGGTCACATGTATCATTTTAAGTTTTCTAGTAGCCACATTAAAAAAGTAAAAGAGGAAAACCCACTATTGTTAAGATGTCAGCCTTCCCAATTTGATCTATAGATTCAAAGAAATTCCAATGAAAATCCCATCAAGTTACTTTGTGGATGTCAACAAACTGACTCAAGTGTATACGGAGAGGCAAAAGATACAGAATAGCCAACACAATATTAAAGGAGAAGAGTAAACTTGGAAGACTGACACTACCTGACTTCAAGATATACTATAGAGCTACAGTAATCAAAACAGTGTGGCATTGGCCAAAGAATAGACAAATGGATCAATGGATCAGAATAGAGAGCCCAGAAATAGTCCCACATAAATATTGTCAACTGATCTTTGACAAAGGAGAAAAGGCAATTCGACGAAGAAAAGATAATCTTTTTGATATATGATGCTGGAACAACTGGACATCCACATGCAAAAAAAAAAAAAAACCAACTAGTTACAGATCTTACAAGCTTCACAAAAATTAACTCAAAATGGATCACAGATCTAAATGTAAAATGCAAAACTGTAAAACTCCCAGAAGATAACATACGAGAAAATCTAGAGGACCATGGGCATCAATACCAAATGCATAATCTGTGGAAGAACCCATTGGTAAGCTTGACTTCGTGAAAACTAAATATCTTCTGCTTTGCAAAAGATACTGTCCAGAGAATGAGAAGATGAACCACAAACTGACAGAAAATACTCATTAAGGATTGTTATCCAAACTATACAAAGAACTCTAAACAATAAGAAAACAAACAAACAAAAACCCTAAGTGAAAAAATGGGATGAAGACCTGAACAGTCACCTCGCCGAAAAAGATACACAGGTTTCAAAGAAGCAACATGAAAACATGTCCCACAAAACTATGGAGACAGTAAAAAGATCAGGGGTTGCCAGGGGTTAGGGACGGGGAGAAACGAGTAGGTAAAGCACAAAAGATTTTTAGGACAGTGAAACTATTCTGTATGATACTATAATAGTGGATATATGTCATTATACATTTGTTCAAACCCATATATAATCTACAACAATGAGTGAACTCTAGTGTAAACTGTGGACTTTGGGTGATAATAATGTCAGTGTAAGTTCATCAGTTATAACAAATGTACCGCTCCAGTGGGGGATGTTGACAGTGGGGGAGGCTGTGCATGTAAAGGGGGAGAAGGGTGTGTATGGGAACTTTCTGTAATTTTGCTTGATTTTGCTGTGAACCTAAAACTGCTCTAAAAAGTCAAGTCTAGTTAAAAGTAAAAGGAAACAAACAAAAAGTAAAAAGACACAAGCTATCTTAATTGTGTAATATCGTTTACTTAACCCAGTATATGTAAAATATTATCATCGCAACATGTGCAATCATTATTAATGAGATATTTTAGATTCTTTTTATCATACTGAGCCTTTGAAATCCACTGTGTCGTTTACATTTACAGACATCTCAGTTCAGACAAGCCCCGCTTCAAGTGCTAATTAGCCATGTGCAGCTAGTGGCTATCCTACTGAATAGTGGAGGTCTGTAGCCTGCTCAAGAAAATGAATTCAGCGACTATGCACTTGGGTGTCAAATTGCTATGAATATTTTTAAGCACTCACTCTAAATTTTTAACGTATCCTGGACCAGCAGTGAGTAGTTCACCCACCACACAGAATGGGCCATACTCTGAGCAGCTATGGATTAGAAAGCTCCATTCTGCTCCAGGGAGCAGGCAATCAGTAACAAAACTCAATACATGATGGACATGGAGTCTCTTAAGAAATTTTGTTCAAGGGCACCTGGGTGACTCAGTCATTGGGCATCTGCCTTCGGCTCAGGTCATGATCCCGGGGTCCTGGGATCGAGCCCCGCCTCAGGCTCCCTGCTCCGCAGGAAGCCTGCTTCTCCCTCTCCAACTCCGCCTGCTTGTGTTCCCTCTCTCGCTGTGTCTCTCTCTGCCAACTAAAGAAATAAAATCTTAAAAAAAAAGAATCATTTGTTCAGGATGGAAGCAAACTACGGCTTGCAAAAGGGCCCTGTGTTGGGGAAGGGTAGGAGATCACGTGCAGACATCTTTCTTCCTTTCCTCTGCCAGTCCCACAGAAACAGAAATGGAAAACAACAAAGGAAGCTCAAAACAAGGGGTTTCACCCAGCTATGGCCATCTACCACCAAATCTTCCCAGGCACTTGGAAATAGGTAAACACAGCTTAAAGCGAGATTTGAATAGGTAAAGCAAAAATCAATTATTTTCAAATATAGGTTTGAAGGGAGACAAATAAAAGAATTCTCTTAAGTAACATGGTAGTTCTGGAGAAATGGCCTTGTTTATAGATGTATTAAAACCATCGGAAACCTATAGGGAATCATTTTTCTGAGAAACAGTTCCCTTGAAAATAAATAAATAAAACTTATTTATTCCGAAAGAGGAGGCAAAATTCACATAAAACAGCTTCAACCAGCAACTTTTCAACCTAAATGAAACAGAAGAGCTTCATCTCTGAAAACCAGTCATAACACAGCAAAATCAGTGCTCAGGAAAAAAAGTTTGAAATACAAAGGAAATTTGAACAGAAAACAGTCACAAAAAGATGAAGACTTAAATGCCCCACAAGCAACCACTAAAAAGAAATCTCAAACAGAGAATAACCAAAATTAACAGATCCTGAGTCTGCAGACTTCAGAACGTCAAGAGCAAGTCAACATCACTCTGTACACGTGTAGTTATATATAGTTAAGTCTTAAAGAACTGGTGAATTACAGAGTGAGTGATTTGCCTAACAGATTACCTGAGACTTGCATAGTGACACAAGAGCCAAAATTCAGTTCAGACAGTAGATTATTATGGACTGAACTGCTCCTCCCCCCGGTAAAGTTCATGTGTTGAAGCCTAGGCCCTAATGTGCCTATATTCAGAGATAGGGCCTATAAAAGAGGTAATTCAGGTGAAATGAGGCCATAAAGATGGGGCCCCAATCCAATAGGACTACATGCTTATAAGAAGAGGAAGAGATAGGGTGCCTGGGTGGCTCAGTCTGTTAAGCATCCAACTCTTTTTTTTTTTTTTTTTTTTATTTGACAGAGAGGAGAGAGATCACAAGTAGGCAGAGAAGCAGGCAGAGAGAGAGGGGGAAGCAGGCTCCCTGCCGAGCAGAGAGCCCGATGCGGTGCTCGATCCCAGGACCCTGAGATCATGACCTGAGCCGAAGACAGAGGCTTTGACCCCCTGAACCACCCAGGCGCCCCAAGCATCCAACTCTTGATTTCAGCTCAGGTCATGGTCTCAGGGCCATGAGATGGAGCCCCATGTTGGGCTCTGTGCTCAGCACAGAGTCCACTTGAGATTTCCTCTCCCTCTGTCCCTACACACACACACACACACACACACACACACACACACACCTCTCTCTCTCTCTCTCTCTCCACCCCTCCCATCCTGAGCATGTGCACAGGAGAAAGGCCATCTGTAAGGTAGGAAGAGGGGCCCTCACCAAATAACAGTCTGCCGGAACCCTGATCCTGGGCTTCAAGCCTCTGGAAATGTAAGAAAATAAATTGCTATTGTTTAAATCCCCCTGTCTGTAGTATCTTATTATGGTAGGCCGAGGTAACACAGATAATTTAGAAGTCCACAATATACAAAGAAATTCCCAGACCATCCTTAAGGAGCAATTAGTATACACAGCAGCAGCTAATTGACTCAGCTTCCATGATGTTGAATGATCAAAGTGCATGTGCGTGTGCGTGTGTGTGTGTGTGTGTGCCTGTGCTATCCAGCGGTGATGATCGGTCATGGGGGTTTTTGGCCTAATCAATCAGTATGAACTTGGCCTTGCAAGAAATAGGGGAGACCATTCCTGTCAACTAAAAGCTCACTATTTAGTTAGGAAGAGAGAACTAATGTGTGTAAAATAATTATTCTTACTTTGTTCTTCATGCAGCTGGAACTTTCTTTTTAAAGACACGGGATCAGTGTTTCCTCTACAAGGAGCTGGCAACAAAGGAATATCATTCAGTGCCATTGGTCCGGAAGCTGTCCCCAAAGATTTTCTTCATGTAATTCTTCTAATTACCAGAAACACCTGATACACAGAGCACCGGGATAGCCAACGTAGCTCATTAAAACCAAGGTGATGAGAGTAAGAATACTAATGAGATAAGAATTAATGGTGTGGTTGTGTTCTGATGCGGTGAATCACCACCAAACGTTAGAAGAGAACTTTAAAACATTGGAGCTAAAGGTAAAGACCAAATGGCCCAAGCTCCCGATTTCCCAATCTGGGCTTCTAAGTGCTTGAAGGACTATTCGCCAATAGTAAGGGTACACAGGTTCCACACTGTGAAAGGGGAGAAAACTTCTTGAGACAAATGCTGGAGAATGAGGAACAAGGAAGAAAAAAGAAAATGATGCATATCGAGCATCTACAAAGAGCCAAGAGGCACCATGTTAAATATCTGACATTAGTCATCATATTTAAATTCTCCAATGTCTGCTTCGACACCAATTAATTAATTCTCTTATGTACCCCCTTAAGGGGAAAGGTGTTATTCACACCATTTTACAGATGAAGAAAAAGAAGCTCAAAGTGCGGAAGCGACTTGCATGGGACTATACAAATGCAATGGCCAGAACCAATATTCCAGCCGACATCTCCAGCCAAATCTGAAGATGTCCCTCTGCTTCTCCAGCTCACACACACCTCCAGCCTAGTTCTTAAGCATACCTTAGAGTCAAAAAGATTTCCACTGTAGGCATATCTAAAAACATAATAGTCTCCAGGAAAATCACGCAGATACCCCTTGAGAGCCAAGGCAGTTGTGCCCTCATTGCTCGGAGTATTGGTTGCTAAAGATTCCCAGCTGAGTCCTTCCCCAGGATTTGACCTTGGTAGGTAGGAACCGCCCAAAGTTATTCCCACTCTCTTGGGGGTAGCCACATCCAGGGGCTGGTCAGTGGGTGTTGGGTACAAAGGTTCAGCCCCCTTGCCACATTTTGGGGTAACTCTGAAGAACCATGTCAGTTTCAGAGCTCCCCACTGCACCTGCTGAGGCCTCTGTTGTGACCACATTACAGCTTCCTCTGCCCAATCCTACTTCCTTCACCCTCTTATAAATGCCGATCCTGAGGGCACCACCGCTCCAAGAAAAAAATTGGGAAACTGACCTAGGAAATACATCATTTTTAATTTTACCAAAAATTGTACATAATGCATCTGAAGCAATATGGAGAAAATGTTGTTCTCTTAGCAGCTGATACATAAAAATCTCTTTCCTACCTAATGGGAAAAAAAATCTGTTGATAGGTCTCTTGGGGGGGTGTGGCTTGAGAACCTCAAAGAGCATGGCTGGTTAACATATTAGGGTCACTAATCGGCTGAGATAGAATGGGACAATCAAGGACTGGGAAGAACCTGGTGAGATCGAGAGCCACGTGTAGGAAGAACTAAAAGAAGACCTTGGACATTGGGGAAACAGCGAGAATAAAGACTGGAACACAAAGGTCAGCACAGCACCCCATGGAGATGAGAGTCATTTGCGGTGAGGTGTGCAAGGTCAACTCCTTCCTCTGTCTGCCCTGCAAAATCATCAATGAATTGAACACTTTACTTCGTGTGAGTAGATTTCCCCCTGGGGAGTTCAGAGAGGTTGCTGTGGAGATACCTGATACCTGGACTTGACTTTCAATGAAAAAGAGTTAAGTTCTAGCTCCGGAAATGGTGACATGAACTCTCAGCATCCAAGGAGACCGATATAATGTGCCTCTCTGATTCTAAGGATCTATAAGTGCAAATAGGGGCACCTGGGTGACTCAGTCTGTTAAGCATCCGACTCTTGATTTCGGCTCAGGTCATGATCTCAGGGTCATGAGACGGACCCCCCCTATAGGGCTCTGCGCTCAGCAGGGAGTCTGCAGAGAGATTCTCTCTCTCTCTCTCTCTCTCTCTCTCTCTCTCTCTCTCTCTCGCCTTCTGTCCCTCCCCCCACTCTCTCTCCTTCTCTCTCAAATAGTTTAATGAAATAAATAAAAGGGCAAGTAAAAAAACAACAGCATGCCATTTTCGCTATCAGCTTAGCAAAGTGATTTTTAATGAAATTACCAATACAGGAACAGAAAGTGCATAGGAACGGACCCTCCTACACTATTTGAGAAATTGTATGTTGTTATAACCTTTCTAAAGGGCAGCGTGGTGATACAGAGCAAGAAGCATGTACACATTCATGCTCTTTGACCCGCTAATTAGCCATTAGGAAACACATCCCAAGGAAATGGTGATAAACACAAAAATTTATGTTCATGAAAATACTTTGGAACATTATTTACAGTAGCTAAAAACTACTCAACAGTGGGAAAATGTTTAAATAAATTATGCTACATTACCATCCATTACTGGAAATTCTTTCCTCAAAGAACATTTAATGAGATGGGAAAGTGCTTGTGATAATGTTAAGTGAAAATATATGTACATCAACTTCTTCTACACTAGCCTCCTAATTCCATGAAAAAGATAAAGCTATAAATCTTTCAACTATTTGGCCCAGGTAATGTGTGCATGTGTAAATGAGTACCTAGATCTACATTTGTGAATTCAGCAAAATGGGCATGTGTATTTTATAAGCAGGAACAAATGGCATAAAAAGTGAAATCCAACTAAAAAACAAAATGCAACACAAGGGCACCTGGGTGGCTCAGTCCGTTAACTATCTGCCTGCAGCTCAGGTCGTGATCCCAGAGGCCTGGGATGGAGTCCTGCATTGGGCTCCCTGCTCTGCAGGAAGTCTGCTTCTCCCTCTGTCCCTACCCTCACTTGTTCTCTCTCTCTCTCTCTCTCAAATAAAAAAATAAAATCTTTAAAAAAAAAACACAGGGGTGCCTGAGTGGCTCAGTGGGTTAAAGCCTCTGCCTTCGGCTCAGGTCATGATCTCAGGGTCCTGGGATCGAGCCCCGCATCGGGCTCTCTGCTCAGCAGGGAGCCTGCTTCCCCCTCTCTGTGTCTGCCTCTCTGCCTACTTGTGATCTCTGTGTATCAAATAAATAAATAAAATCTTTGAAAAAAATACAATACAAAATCTTAGGTTTTATGTCCTTCAACGTAAGAGGAATTTGCTTCTTCTCACTTATATTATTAAACAAACAAACCCATTTGAGCACTCAAACTAAGTCCCTGCTCGGTTGGCTGTGTAAACTATAGAACTAATAAAATCCTTCCTCCATGTTTTCCCAGGACATGAAAGAGACGATACCTATGAAGTCCAATTGTTGGATTGTCTTATTTAACAGCATTTCACTCTATAGTGAATGTGATTATGACCTTCAAAGGATAAAGAGCCTCGGTCACTGTTTTCCTGTGGAGAAACCTGCCTAGTCTACCTCCAAGGCTTAACTCAAGGGTTTTAAGTTCCTTCCTGGCATGATGAGCATGAACAGAGAGGTTTCCTCTCTGCCTGGAAGGTTTGCTCTTTGGCTTTGCCCTTCACTTTCCTATGAAACATGTGAGGGCTCAAACTTTACATAGACAAAAAGACTCTCCAAGTGATGAGCCTTTTGCTCTAAATAAAACATCAGCCTTCCTCTATGGACAGACGTGCTACCACCCTTCAGGAATAATACAAAACAAAGAAAAAATATTCTTAGCTTTAAAATAACACTTTGTCACACGCACAAAAAGTGAGATGTGATACCACTTCTCTCCTCCAGGACCCATAGTCTACTAAGGAAATTCAACATGTAAACAATCTCAACATAATAAGAGAAACAGGATAAAGTAGAGATAGAAGGTGGAGGGGCCATAATGAGTTTGCTTCCATGTTCTTCTCAGCGCCCAGCTACTGGCTGACAAGAAGTACCTGATATATTTTCTTTGTACATGGAGGAATGGATGGCTGAATTAAAGGATGAATTAATGAATAGAATAGGGAATGCTTGCCCATGAACTTGAGCTTGCCATAAACATAGCCATGAGATTGAGTAGCTCACCCATTAAAACGTGGAGTCTATTTCCTCAACCCCTTCGATCTGGACTGATTTGTGTCCTGCTTTAACCAATGGAATATGGGAGAAGTGACACTGAGTTCTAGAACCTACATCTCAATGGGCCTTGCGTCGTCCACCTTTAATTTCTTCGAATTCTCCCACCACCATGTAAGGAAACCTACGCTAGATCCCAGAATGATGAGAGGGCCAGCACCAAGAGGCAGTGCCCAAACCCCAACAATGTGAGCAAGGCCATCTTATACCTTCCAGCCCAAGCTCAGCTGCCAGGGGTCTACACGAATGAGTCCAGATGAGACCACCCAATTAACCCCGCATTTGTGAAAACAACAAAATCATCATAGTTTTCAGCCAGTAATTCTTGGGGCGGCTTGCGACAGAACAATAGAAAACTAAGACTCAGGCACTGACTAAGAAAGGAAGGAAGGACAGAGGGAGGGAAGGGAAAGAAAGAAGGAGAAAAGGAGAGAAAAGAAAAAAGTGGGGGAAAGGCTGTTCTAAACAGAGGCAAGAGCATGCAGAGAGTTCCAGAGTGTGCAGCAAGAACACCGCGTGCTGAGAAAAACCACGTGAACAATTTGAGTCAAGCATTTCAAGGCCCCAAACATAGAACTTGGAATTTCATACACAGAAGGGACCTGAAAATTCACTGAGGCTTTAATCTCCTCCTTTTATAGACAAACAAGTCAAGGCTCAGGGAGGTTAAAAGTTTTGCCCAAAGACACACATTCCGTGTCATGAAGGTTCGTTCACCAAATCCTACATTACCAAGATTTTTTTTTTTATTCCTTCTCTTACTTGAAACTATATGAATATTTTAAATCCCCAAACAAGGACAGCAGTTATCTGGGGAAGACCCCCAATAAAGCCCCACGATGGTCTGTGCAGTGCACACAGCTCTAAAGGAGACCACATCCAATCACTGACATCACATAGCTCGGCTTACATTCTACAGAAATTCCCTGATAGCAGCAAACACTGGGCTCAAAGGGCTACCTTATTTTGAACAACATTCAGAACCAGAGAAGGGAGGAGACAGAAGCCATCACCTATCATTTGGGACAAAAGGCACAATCAGTGGGAAACTCTGATTTGCAATCATTTAAAAGGGTATTAAAGTGAAAGAAAGACCTGGAAAGATGTGTCTGAGGGGCTTTTTTTTTTTTTTTTAATGAAAACAGCACATGGTGGGCTTAGCTACTCTATAGATTTAGATCAGTTGTGATGAACATGAAAGACCTGTGGCTCACTGATTCCCTTCATTCAACCCCCACTCGATATGATTTTATTAGCTTATTATTGATCTTTTGATTCGTGGAACAGTGTTAAAATTCAGTACATGAGCATGAACACAGTGGAAGTGATTATTTGAACAACAACCAAAACAACACCCTAACATAAGGATAATCTGGGTGTTACCACCAAGTCCCCATACCATCACAGTTCTTTTTTTAAGGAAATAAAATAGAAAAATAAGAGTGGGGGGAGCGTGGGGGCTGGGTGAGTCAATATGAGAAAGTTGAATAGAAATAAATATTTCTTTGGGTTCTTTCCTCAACAGAAAGCATATTTGTCCCCAAATTGATTTCAAAATTAATTATTTGGAAATTAAGTAGCTAAGAAGCTTAAGACCTCATGAACAGCCACAAAGGCTTTGGCATACAGGCCTCACTGGAGCTTGGCTCAGGGCTTGCAATAGAGAGAGGGAAGAATGGATTGGTCCTCCTTTCTTCACTCATACACCTGTTAATCTAGACAAGCAAGACTAATCCATTCTACTTTCTCCCCACCACATCATCCCTGCTAGTTTGGCCTTTGTTCATGAATGTTGAAGAGGAAAAGAAGGAAGCAGCAGCAGGAAGAAAGCACGCAAGGGAAAGCAAAGATGAAGCTACCAAAACAGTTAAAACACCCGATCCCAAAAACTTCACCCTAAAAATAGTTATTCCATAGTCGGAAGACCAGGCTATCATATGCTCATTTGCTCTTATGCCAAGGTAGGACCACATTCCATGCAGGTTCTCAGACATCCATAAACATGGATTATGTGCCTGTGGCAAAAATGGTTATCTGTCCATGAAAAATTCTTGTTCCCCTTCATAGTAGAGACTTACTATTAAGACACAGAGAACTACATTTCCCAGTACCCCCTATTATCTAGGTGTGGCCATATGACTAGTTGTTACTAATAGAATGCAAACAGGAGTAAAGTACATCATTCTGGACCAAGACTTTTAAGAAATAGGACTACCTTCTCCATGATCTTTTCCCTTTTCCATGATTAGTTGCAGATAATGAAGATAATAAGGTCTTAGAGAATAGTGGAGCCACAAGATAGAAGGAACCTGGGTTCCTGAATCAACACGTGGAAGAAAACCAACCATGATGAGAAATATGCAATTGGAATGTTATCTGAGCAAGAAATAAACTCTGTTATGTTAGGGCCATTATATATGTTGTGGACATCTCACAGAAACAGGATGGACCTCCCCCAAAAGTCAGTTTGGACATTGAGACTGATGATGCCACACACAGACCATTAGCATCTGAAAAGATTATTCAGGGACGCCTGGGTGGCTCAGTGGGTTAAAGCCTCTGCCTTCGGCTCAGGTCATGATCTCAGGGTCCTGGGATCGAGCCCCGTATTGGGCTTTCTGCTCAGCAGGGAGCCTGCTTCCCCCCCCCCCCCCCCCCCCGTCTTCCTCTCTGCCTACCTATGATCTCTCTCTGTCTGTCAAATAAATAAATAAAATCTTAAAAAAAAAAAAAGATTATTCATATAATGAGGCTTTCTGGAAAGAGAAGGGCAGGGCCCCAAGGAGGTCCCAAAATGACTTGAGAGAGCAGGAAGGGGCAACTGGTTTGGAGTTTAATGGTGGTTAGGAGGCAGGGCTGGGGTGAGGGTTCCCACATGAGAACCAAGGCTTGTATGGTTTGATCCTCCCTCCAGCACCAAAGGAGGCTTAAAAAAGCCTGGGCTTTTTTAACTGGCTAGCAGTTGAAGGGAAAGAGGAATGGGTGGGCTTATAAAGCTATCAGCACTCGCATATCAAAAATTGAGCTAGAGTCTATTACAATTACTCTTGATGTCTGATTGATGGCTGAAAAGTTCCATGTTTCATTTAATTGAATGAACTTGCATAAGTAGGCCATTAGAGTGCTCTATGAAGCCTAGAGCCCATAAGAGAAGTAAAAGTTCTTTTGAATGTCTTATCCAAGAGCTCAGTGCTGTGTATTTTGAGAAGTAAAATGAGCTCCTTGGGGGCACCTGGGTGGCTCATTCAGGTGAGCATCTGGCTCTTGGTTTTGGCTTAGGTCATGATCTCATGCGTTGTGAGATCAAGCCCCATGTGGGGCTCTGAGATCAGAGGGGCGTCTGCTTGAAGACTCTCTCCCTCTGACCCTCCGCCAACTCCCTCTCCCTCTCTCTCTTCCTCTCTCTCTCTCTCTCTCATAAATAAATAAATACATCTTTTTAAAAATTAAAAATAA
>CM053612.1:71793858-71810599 GCA_028646535.1 Procyon lotor
AAGGCAGACTCTTAACCGACTGAGCCACCCAGGTGCTCCTGAAAGACATGTTGGTTGCTTCCAAGTTTGGGCAATTATGAATAAGCTGCTAAAAAATATTTGTGTGCATGTTTTTGTGTAGACATAGTTCTTACTTATTTGAGTAAATACTAAGGAGCATGCTTGCTGGATCACATACCAAGAGGATGTTTAGGGGCACCTGGGTGGCTCAGTGGGTTAAGCCTCTACCTTCTGCTCAGGTCATGATGTCAGGGTCCTGGGATCGAGCCCCGCATCGGGCTCTCTGCTCAGCAGGGAGCCTGCTTCCCCCTCTCTCTCTGCCTGCCTCTCTGCCTACGTGTGATCTCTCTCTCTCTGTCAAATAAATATATAAAATCTTAAAAAAAAAAAAGAGTATGTTTACTTTGTTGTGAAACTGCCAAACCGTCTTCCAACATGGCAGTATAATTTTGCATTCCCACCAGCAATGAATGATAGTTCCTATTGCTCTGCATCTTCACCAACATTTAGTGTTATCAGTGTTCTAGATTTTGGCTTTTCTAACAAATATGTAGTGGTATCTCATTGTTGTTTTAATTTGTATCTCCCTAATGACATATGATGTGGAACATCCTTTCTTATGCTTATTTGCCACTTGAATATCTTTTTTGATGAGGTGTCTGTTCAGGTCTGTTGACTCTTTTTTAATTTGCCCCTTTTCTTACTGAGTTTTAAGAGTGTTTTGTATATTTTGGATAACTGTCTTTTATCAGATGCTTCTTCTGCAAATATTTTCTCACAGTCTGTGGCTTGTCTTCTCATTTTCTTGATAGTGTCTTTTGAAGAGCATACATTTTTTAGTTTAATGAAGCCCAGCTTATCAATTATTTCTTTCTTTGGTGTTATATCTAAAAGTCATCACCATGCCTAAACTCATATAGATTTGTCCCTATGTTCTAGGAGTTTTATAGTTTTGGATTTTACATCTATTTTGAGTTAATTTTGTGAAGGGTGTAAGACTTCTGTCTAGATTCATTTTTTGCATGTGGATGTCCAGTTGTTTGGGCACCATTTGTTGAAAAGACTATCTTTTCTCAGTAGTAATGCATTTGCCCCTTCGTCAAAGATCAGTTGACTATATTTCTGCAGGCCTATCTAGGTTCTCTGCTCTGTTTCATTGATTTGTTTGTCTACTCTTTTGCCAATACCAAACTGTCCTAATTACTGTAGCTTTAGAGTAAGTCTAGAAATGGATAATGTCAATCCTCCAACTTTGTTCTTTTCCTTCAATATTGTGTTGCCATTCTGGTTCTTTTGCCTCTCCATAAAACTTTAGAATCACTCTGTCAATATTATTGGTAATTTGATTTTTGACACAGATGTCTAGACCATTCAATGGGAAGAGGATGGTCTTCTCAGCAAATTATATTGGGAAAACTGGATATCCACATGGAAAAGAATGAAGTTGGATCCCCTTACCTTATACTATATATAAAAAAATTAATCCACAACAGATCAAAGACCTAAAATATAAGAGCTGAAACCATAAAACTCTTAGAAGAAAACATAAAAGAAAAACCTATGACATTGGATTTGGCAATGATTTCTTAAATATGACATCAAAGCCATAGGCAACAAAGGAAAATATAAATTGAACTTTATTAAAGTTAAAAATTTGTACGCATCAAAGGACACTTAAGAAAGTGAAAAGACAAACCATAGAATGGGAGAAAATATTTGAAAATTATATATCTGAAAAAGGGTTAATATCTAAAATATACAAAGAACTCCTACAACTCAACAATGACAACCAAAACAAAAACAAAAACAAGGGGCGCCTGGGTGGCTCAGTTGTTAAGCGTCTGCCTTCAGCTTGGGTCATGATCCCAGAGTCCTGGGATCAAGCTCTACGTCAGGCTCTCTGTTCAGTGGGAAGCCTGCTTCTCCCTCTGCCACTCGCCCTACTTGTGTTCCCTCTCTCACTGTGTCTCTCTCTCCATCAAATAATAAACAAAATCTTCAAAAACAAAAACCAATTCAAAAGGGGCAAAGGACTTGAATAAACATATCTCCAAAGAAGACATACAAATGACCAATAAGTACATGAAAGATGCTCAACAATATTAATCATTACATCAAAACCACAATGGATACCAGCATGAGGATGACTATTATCAAAAAAAAAAAAAAAAGCAAACAAAAGCAGAAAATAACAACTGTTGTCAAGAACATGAAGAAATTAGGACTCCTGTGCATTGTTGATGGAAAAGTAAAATTGTCATTATGGAAAACATTTTGGTGGTTCCTCAAAAAGTTGAACATAGAATTACCAAATGGTTCAGTAATTCCAACTCTAGGTATATACTCCAAAGAATTGGAAACAGAAACTCAAACGGATACTTGCACATCAATGTTCATTTGGCTACTATTCAAAATAGCCAAAAGGTGGAAGCAACTCAAATGTCCATCAACAGATGAATGGATAAACAAAATGTGTTCTACACCACGGAATATTATTCAACCCTAAAAAAGAATCCATGCTACAACATGGATGAAACTTAAAGAGTGAAATGAGCCAGGGACAAAAGGACAGATATTATATGATTCCATTTATATATCTAAGATGAGCAAATTTGTAGAGACAGAAAGCAAAATAAAAGTTACCAAGAGCTGGGGGGTAGGGGAGTGGAGAGCTATCCTTTAATAAGTGACAAGTTCCAGTTTGAGATGATGAAAGAATTCTGGAAATGGATAATTGCAATAGTTGTACGCTTTGCGAATATACTTAATGCCATTCAATTGTACTATTAAAATGATAAATTTTATATTATACATATTTTACTACAATAAAAAATACTTGTATTTGAACTTGGATCTCAAAGTATCTGAGACATTTGTTTAAAATTATAGTATCCATGGGGCACCTGGGTGGCTCAGTGGGTTAAGCCTCTGCCTTCAGCTCAGGTCATGATTACAGGGTCCTCGGATCGAGCCCCGCATCAGGCTCTCTGCTCAGGGGGGAGCCTGCTTCTCCTCTCTCTCTGCCTGCCTCTCTGCCTACTTGTGATCTCTCTCTTCCCTGTCAAATAAATAAATAAAATCTTTTAAAAAATAAAATAAAATAAAATTATAGTATCCTTATCTCATAGATGTATATCTCAGAATAGACCTAGATAGTAGAGGTACAACAACACATGCTTGAGATGAAAGACACTACAGAATTTATGGTTAACCAGTGTGTCTGCCTGGGCAACATACCTAACCCCACTCCCCGGTGTGGCCACACAGTCCAGTCTTTTGTTTAGAACTTCTCCCATTGCAGCAATATATTGAGTGCTAGGAATTGTGCTAGTCAAAGTCAAATGGCAAATGTTCTCTGCTCTAGGTTAGGCATGCTGACTAGCATGCTAGATGCCATAAAAGAAGTGAGCATTGAAACACAGAGGAAGTCCCACTGAGACTGCTAAATCAGACTGGGCCTGATCAGAAGAGGATGTGGTATTTGATGCACAGTTTACAGGAAGTAGGAGCCAGCCAGGTGAAAACCTGAAGGAAGGCATTTCACAGAAATAAAGAAACAACATATGGGCACCTACAAATGTAACAGTCTAAGACTGGCATGTTCCAGAAGCTACAATAGTTCAGTGTGCCTAAAGCAAAGGGCATTCCTAGAGCAGGGGAGTAAGGAGAAGTAAGGTAAAGAGGCAAGAGAGTAAGGCAAGATTAGCAAGGAATTTTTCCTTGACCTTGGAAGTCAGGGAAATTTACTGAAGGAATTCAAGACAAAGAGTGACAGATGATCTG
Source organism: Procyon lotor (assembly GCA_028646535.1). Lineage (NCBI taxonomy): Eukaryota > Metazoa > Chordata > Mammalia > Carnivora > Procyonidae > Procyon > Procyon lotor. Next base: position 71,797,642 of record CM053612.1, read on the forward strand.
AACTTCAGAATTAGTAGCAGCAACAAAGAGGGTAAACTAGAGGGGACTGGATAACCATTAAAAGACTCTGGCTATCATGGAAGTGAGAAAGTAAGGCAGATCCCATCTAACTAAGGCAATGGCAAAAGGAGGAGGAGAAAGGGATAAAGGATATAAAGAAGGAATAACCTCTAAGATTTTATGGCCCTGTGGATATCTGGCATGACAGAGAGGGACAGCTCTAGGATTCATTCATTCATTCATTCATTCATTCATTCATTCACTGTGTTTATTGAGTGTCCAGTAATGCCAAGCATACTATTCTAGAATAACCCCTAGGCTTAGGTTGGATTATCCACAATAGATATCTCTTCTTCACAAGAGATTGATAAGAACCTGCTCTCCAGCAAGGCTGGGAAAGAAGTGGGGGAAGCAGGACAGAGATGGGGAGGAAGGCAAGTCCTTCAGAGAGTAGTTGCATTCTGACCCTGAGGAAGAACCCCAGAGTGTGAGTTACACCCCAGAGATGTCTATATCTAAGGAAAGGGAGCTAGGCTCTGGTATTCCTAAGTGGAACTCCCACACTGTAACCTTTCTAAATGTATCTTAGCTCCTTTTTTAGAGTCTCTATGTATTTTTTAACATATAAGTTGTTGTACATAATTTATATATACAATAAGTATGGTAAGTCTGGAGATAAATATGCACCCATGAAACCATCACCATAACTTACATCACAGACTTACTCCATCACGTCCAAAAATTTCTTCTCAAAAAACTAAAAATGGAGCTACCATATGATCCAGCAATCCCACTTCCTGGTATATATCCAAAGAATTGAAATCAGGATCTCAAAGAGATAAGTGTGTCTTAAGTCTTAACCTATTTGTCTTCCCTTTTCAATTCCTAAGAGAGACCATTCTACCTCATTAAATGATTTTCTCTCCTTTCCACCCCTAAACTCATCCTTGGTAATCCTATCACTCTTTAAAGTTTTCTTCCCTACCCCCTCCACTAAGCTCAGGCTACCTGCTCATTCATTCAACAGACATTGATATAGACTTGCTATCTGCCAGTCACTGAATTAGGAACTGGAGGTAGGAAGAAAAGTAAAGACAAATAAGGCTCAAGCGCTTAGACAGCTTTAGCCTCTGATGGCATCATCATGTTGTAGTAAGACCTCTAACTTTGTACTCCGATAGTCAGGCCTCCTTACTTACAGACAATCTTGAACCAATTCATATAACCTCTCTAAACCTCAGGTTTCTTAATCTGTAAAATGGGAATACTAATTCCCAATAATATCTCTCCCAAAAGATTTGAAAAAGATGAAACAATGTATGTAAAGCACCCAGCGGTGTCTGGTACATTAAAAGTACCCAGGAAAAAGTTTTGTTGATTGTGGGGAGTTTGGGAAAAGGGAAAACGCTCTGTTCCCTTTCAAACAGCTGCAGCAACTACAGTACAATGGAAAAATTAATCACTGACTTAGAAGATCTGGGTTTGAGCTCAACTCTATGCTTACTTACCAGTGTCCTTGGACATATACACTCCACTTTCCTCATGGTGATCAATTTATATTGATGGTTTAGAGGCATTCCAGCATCTGATCCCCTTTCACATTTGGCAGAGGGCAAGGGGCCCCAGTTGTGTGAACCTCGGAAGAAGCAACTACAAAAGTCACAAAGCCAACGCTGGCAGCTAGGACACAGGCACAGGACAGGCTCAGCCAACCAGAGATGCCCTCCTAGGACTGAAGCAGCCAACAGAGGATTCTGGGACCATGGAACATACCATTTGGTGCAAGCAATGACAGTGGCATCCAGTACCCCCGGCAGTGATGCCAACAGAGATGATTCAGGGTTTGTGATCCAAAAAATGCCCAGGATACCCTCTTCTGAAAATGAAAAGCATATCTATTTCACAGAGTTTGGGGGAATATTGAGTAGGAAAAAACTGATCACAGGGCCTGGAGCATAATAGATGTCTAATAAATGTTTCTTAAGTGTGTTTAGGAGGCTTTCCCAAGTTTCTCAAAAAAAGGCTGAGAGTTTCTGGACTGGCTCCACCTAAATAAACATAGAGTTCCCAAGGACAATTTTTTTTTCCATTTCCCATCCGAGTTATGTATTTCTCATCCCAGTTATGTATTTCTCCTTACTCTCCACTCCAAGTTCAAAGTACGCTTAGCTCTGATATGCAGAAGAATTCCATTCATTATCTTCAGTATTTGTACATTTTGTCTTGCTCTCTGGTTAAAAAGTAACTAGTTTATCTGGTGCTTTCTGAAAGGTAAGATTGGAAGGCTTTAGAAATAGCTTCTTGCCTTCTAGTGTAAGGTCTATGTGAAGGAGAGAAAACCCACAATCACAGAAATCATCTCAACAGCTACAATGAAACAGAAAACTAAGTGCTGGATGTGATCTATGCCAGCAAATATCATCACAAAAGAAAAGTCCTACAAGACAATGCTCTGTGCACATGGGCATTCGCTAGGCTCTATTTTCTGACCCTCTTCCTTAGCTCCTTAAAGTTGTTTTTTTTTTAAATGGGAAATCTCTTTCTTTGTTTCAGTCCCAGCCATCCGCTCCAAGCTGGTGGCCCTCCAAGCCACAATGCCCCCATTTCCACCCACCTACTGTGCGCCCCCACCTGGTTCCACCTGTACCTCTACTCAGTAACTAAAACATTGAACTCACTATCTTCCTACCTATCCCTACCTCTTTGCCCAAACCACTCCCTCTTCTGATTTTTTTCTTTCTATTTATGATTCTACCATTTTCCCAGTCACCCAGGCTGCAGTCCTTGGTGCTATGTCTATTTCTTTCTCCTCCTTCTCCTATAACCCATGCTTTGTATGGACATTCATATCTATCCCCCCACCTTTCCATTCCCACTGCCACCACCCTGGTTAAGGCCCAGATGCTTTTTTTTTAACCTCTCAGTAATAACAATAGCTTCCTAGTTAGCCTTTAGTTTCTCCCTTCTTCCCTGGCTATATGCTCTCCTCCTTGCTTAAACGACTGAACATTGTCTATTCAATCCGATGAACATTTATTGCAAACCTAATTGTGCATAAAACTATTCTAGGTGTTCTGTAAGATTCAGTAATTGAAAAAGATAACCCTTAATTGGAAGAAAACATGGATCGTTTTTAAATTAAAGTTATTTTTGTATTTAACAACTACCTTGAGAAAAGTATACACACACACACATACATCCAAAACATTATCAATGTTTAAAGAGAGGGATAAATGGATTTGGTATAAATTTTAAAAACAAACTTAAAGAACTCCACTTCTACGGACTGAATGTTTTCTCCCAAAAGTCGTATGCTGAAATTGTAAGCCCCCAGGTGATGGTATTAGGAGGTGGGGACTTTGGGAGGTGATTAGGTCATGAGAGTGGAGCCCTCGTGAATGAGATTAGAACTTTTATAAAAGCTATTTCAGAGAGATCCCTTGCCCCCTCAGCCATGGTTACAGTGAAAGGATGGCCATCTAGGAATTAGGAAGCAAGCCCTCACCAGACAATGAATCTGTCAGCCTCCAGAAGTTGGACTTGATCTTGGACTTTCCAGTCTCCGGAACTGTGAGAAATAAATTCTTGTTATTTATAAGCCACATGATCTATGGCATTTCTGGTATACCAGCCCAAAGAGATGGAGATATCCATCATTTGTATGAGATCTTTGAGTATGAATAGGATTTTGACTGGTGGTGTTGAGTAGAAGGGTATTAAGGAGAAGGGGGGCCACATTACTAAAGATCTTGGGGTAGGAGCATGTTGGGGGGGTGGGTATTTCAAGGAACTGCAAAGTCCAGTTAGGATAATTAGAGAGAAGAAGGAAATTACTGAGAGGTGAGCTGGGAAAAGTTGGGAGGGCTCATATAATGAACATCTTTGAAGGTCAACCTGACAAATTTATATTTCACTCCGTCTACACTGTCTAATAGATTTGGGACGTTTTGCTTGTTTTTAAGGATATTGGAGATTTTTCGATCATGGAAGTTACACAGGCAAAGCTGTTAGTCTAAGTCATGGTCCATGGGAGGTTTGGTGAGAAGGGACTGGAATCAAAGAAGTGAGTTAGGAAGCTTTTGCACTGTCACAGGTTCAGAGGCAATGAAGACCTGACCTAGGGCAGTGGTTGTGAAAATGTAAAGAAGAAAAATGCAAAAGGCATCATGAAGGTAAATCTGCAAGACTCAACAAATCATTCGAGGTGAAAGATAATGGAAAAGGAGAGTCCAAGATGACTCCAGGTTGACTTTGAGAGTGGAAACACCATTAACAGACATATGGGTGTCAGGATGTACTCAGGATTTAAGACGCTGTGGGTAGGGTGATATATCAAATCTTAGCTTGGCATTTATGGCAATAGAGAGTCTCAGCAGGAAACAGAATTCATCCAAATTATTCAAATGAAGAGACTTAATGAAGGGCCTATTTACAGACATGTGGTTAATGTCAAGGGAACTAGCAATGGATGTTGAGACAGAGACTAGCAACAATGAATGGGAAGCGGTTAGCACTCCCTAAGGCTGAAGGGACAAAAGGAAGCTACAGTATTACCAGAGCCTACTGAGACCTGGAACCACTGAAGAGTAGCTGTCTGGTAGGAGCTGAGGTTAAGGAGGTATGCAAATATTGCATGAAAGCAAGGAAGGAGTAGGGAGAAAGCCCTGAGCCCCCTTTTCCCTCCTGCCAGTCTCTTCTTGGTGCCTTCCATTGGAGCTTTGGAAAGAGAGCCCCAGGGTCAGCCTCCCCAGGCACAAAGCAGGAAAGAGAAGAGAAAAAATTAAATTAAATTAAAAAAATAAAACAGGAATAAAAATAATAAAATTTAAAAGAAAACAGGAATAAAACAGAACAATATAGAGAAAAAGTCAACACAACAGTTTTCCAAAATCTGCCTTTAAGTATTCCCTACTATGCTTTTTTACTTCCCTACTTCCTTATGTTTGTTCATGCTGTTCCTTCTGCCTGGAATATCTTCTTTCTCCCTTGAAGTCGTACCTATCCTCCAAATCCTAAACTCGAAATATCTTCCTTCCAACGATACTTTCCAGATTAGTTCCAATCAGAGGTGATTTTTCTTGTCTCTAAATACTCAGACTCCTTGTACTGTTCCTTCTGTGTTCATGGAAGTCTACCTTGAGTTAATTACTTATGCCCATCTTTTACTGTCTTAGAGAAAATAAGCTCCATAAGTATACAAACCCTGTTTCATGCATCATATCACTCCAAAAGTCTACCATAAAGTTTTATTCATGGTAGGGACTCAACAATTTGGGAATACTGGAGTAGGAACTGAACTCTTAGCTTTCATCTCACTCATTTGAGTTACAATTGCCCTTTACCACCCCCCTTATTCTTTCCCCTCTCAAGTATCCACTAATATAAGCTGCAGGCCACATATCAAATCTAAAAGCAAAACAGAACAGATCAAAAAATATCCAGGAACCTGGAAAAGGACATGGTTAGAGTAAATGCTGAGTAGGTCACTTCCTGTTTCTTTTATTGAAGGACTTCAGCAAGAGCATCTAGCACAATGGTTACACAGAGTAAGCACCCAATAAATATTAGATGGCTGAATGGATGGATGGGTGGTTGAAAGAGTGGATGGGGGAGGAACAATGCCAAAGAATTTTTTACTTAGTAATTTAGAGAGGCTGGCTATCAATTCCCGTTCTTTGAATCTTAAAAATAAGAATGTAACTTTTTATTTATTCATTTTTAACCTTCATTTCAACCCAACAACTGAATATTAGGCAGGGCTCTAAGGATCTTAGTTTCTGTAAAAATGAGTAGATCCGGAGAGCCTGCCAAGACAGAAAGGGTTCAGGGTGAACATTGAAAAGACGGTCAACAGAGGTAACATCTCTGTCCTTAGCAGTCAGACTGAGACACTCAGGAGTAAAGGGGTCATTCCAGTGGAAGAAAATGGTGACAACAGCAAAGATTGCTGTGCTCTCTTGGTTGCCCGGAGGCAAATGCTATACAGAATATTCAAAGCCGGAAACGTCAGCGGGGCTCCTAGGCATGGAGGTAAGCAAGTGTCAGTTGCTAGATTACCTCTTGGGCAGTAGGGATCTTAGGTTAAGAATTTTAGAGATCTTTTTCAGAAGTCCCCATCCAATGTTCTGCTTCTTTACATGATTTACTGCTCAAGATTTAAATGTTTCATTTGCATTCCATGTAAGGCTTCTTGCTTCTCGTGCATTTGTTCTCTTACTCTCACGCATCTTTGTATTCATCAGAAAACGCCCTAAATTTCTGCTTTATAAAGAAGATAAGATTCTGACTTCCATCCGGTAGACACTCTACACTAGGAAATGACTTCATGGAAACACTCTAAACTAGCGGTTACACACAGCAGAATGTGCGTAAGTGGCTCTCTCCGTGGGTGTTAATTGTAACATGTCAATGAAAGACCTGGTTCCTAAGGCTGACGGGTTGAGCCTCCCGCTGCTGCCAAGTGCTGTAATGTTCAACAGGGACATAATTTTTGACACTGGCGATTTAGAATTCCGTGGCAACCCTCACTAGGGGATTCAGAAAGTCATAAAATAAGAAAAATACGCTGAATTTATTTAAAATGTATACCATCCATTAGAGGTAGAATGGAGGTGGATAGGACACCAGATGAAAACATAGATGAAACAACAACTCTGTGTTTTGAGGGGCAAGTGGCCCATTGAGGCTGAAATATCTGCAAGGGGTAGGGAAGTGCTGGAGATGAGGCCAAAAAGGTAGGATGGGATTCTGTTCTTTGGGGACTTGAGTACCAAGGTGAGGAGCTGGCACTTAATTTGACAGACGATGGGGAGCCATAGATGATGGGATGGGTTTGTGTTTTGTTTTGTTTTTGAGCAATTAAGTAATGTGATTAGAGCTGCTTAATTAATTATCAATGCATGGGCTAGATTTAATTAAGGAGATAGAGGAGACCAGAAAACAAATTAGCAGAGTATAATTAGAGACGGCGAGCTAGCTGACCAATAAAAATCTATCCATACCTTTTATGGTGTAGAACGGGTGTTGGAGGATGGCTACCCAGCTGGACTACATTAACTAGTACCCCCTGCAGGCTGCGTGGAGAAGGGGTCATGTGATTAATCCTGGCCAATGGCATGTAAGCTAAGCTGCTGATCATCACTTCCAGATTAAGGGGGTTAAATGTGCGTGATCTTCTATGCTTTCTTCCTCCTGCCCCACAAGCCCCTTGACATGCTGGCAAATCTGAAGCAACAGGATGGTAAAACTGTAAGATGGGAGCAGAGACCTTTTTAAGATTCTGGAGAATTTTTAAATGAATGGGAACTTGTTCGGGACCACTTAGTTTAGTGACAGCATGAAGCTCACAGGCCATAAATCATAGATTTCACTTGTAGGGAAGCTAATTTGTTTACACAGAGAAACACTGAAAGCTACCTACTTGACATGCCTATCTTTCTCTGTCCCAGGTTTTTCTTATTATCTCTCACCCTAACATCTTGTCCCAAGGAGGACCTGATGAGGTCATGTGCCTCTGTCATTTAAACTCTTGTAGAATTTAGAGAAGAATTGATTATTTTTTACTCATTTATGGCAGAATAAGGAGTCAGTTGAACGATTCAATGGCCCATGGGGAGATCTCACCCTAAATACCTTCCCTATATTATCTGAACTTCAAGCACCTAGAGATTCATTTGCTTAACACACACACACACACACACACACACACACACACACACACACACACTTTCCTAGGCTAAATTTTGATGGGTCTGCCCCAATTTCTGGAAAAATCTCATGGCCTACAGCAGAAGAGCTGAATCAAAATGGCCTTGTACAATACCACTTATCAATATAAGTGAGTTGGGCAGGACCCTCAAGACCAGCAGCTTCAAGCCGAAATTTCCTAAGCAAATCAGAGTGCCTCACTCCATAAAGGCACTTGGAGAGCCCTGAGTGCCTGACAGTATCATGGGAATCAAAAAGTCAAAAGGAGGGCAAGAATAGGTAAGAGCCAAGTCAAGGCAGATCCTTGGGCGAAGCAAAGATGATGCATAGGAAGGAAAGAATTGCAAGAGAGATTTTTCTCCTAGAACCCGATCCATTGCTGATGTGTTTCTACTCTTCATTTCTAGTGCTAGAATATCCAAACAATAAATTCCCCTTTTCTTGGGGTAACTTGAGGGAGTGAGTTTAAAAGTCCAACTGCCACAACATTTAAACAAGCTTACAGAAAAGGCTGCTGTACTTGAATCACCAATACTAATGTACCTCTATATTCCCTCCCAGGGGTGCCTGGGTAGCTTAGTCGTTAAGCGTCTACCTTCAGCTCAGGTCATGATCCCAGGGTCCTGGATTCAAGCCCTGTGTCAGGCTACCTGCTCAGTGGGGAGCCTGCTTCTCCCTCTCCAACTCCCCCTGCTTGTGTTCCCTCTTTCACTGTCTCTCTCTCTCTCTCTCCTCTCTGTCAAGTAAATAAATAATAAAAAATTCCCTCCCAATTTTTATAAATATGCAGATTATATTTTTTACTTAGTTGTAACCAGTATAAGCATTCTATTCTTTGTCCTTTTTTGTTTAATGTTGTCTTATATACATATTTCCGAGTAGCAATATACTCACATCATTTTTTCCATCTATGTATCATGCTCATGTATGTCTAGTTTGAAATTATTTGGGCAGTTTTCTACAAGTCATTATTATGAATAAACAGTGCTATGTACCTCTTTGGACAAGTTTCTTTTTTTTTATTTCACTGGGATTTCTTCCCAATGGGGGATAACCAGGTTAAAAGATACAAACAGTATTTTCATTCTTATGATTCGGTGCCAAATTACTCTGCATATAGATACACATCTTGTTGAAAATGTAAATAACCCAAAATATATTAAATTTTGCATTTAAAAGGAATGGAGGTGTTTATAAACCTATCCTAAAGAAATGATCAAAGATACACACAATGATTTATGAAACAAGATAGTCATCATACTATTTATAACATCAAAAACACAAAAGCCAAAATATTCAGACCACTTGGGAATATCCAAGTAAATTACGATATATCTACAGAGAGAGTACATAGGTGGATTTTTTTTTATTGCTATAAAAGTGATGTTTTCAGGGAACATTGAATGACCTAAGAAATGCTTATGATATAAAAGCAGGGGGAAAATGCATTACCAAACAATATCCGTTATAATTCTAATTGTATAAAGAGAAAAAAAATATCTGCAAACATATGCATACAAAAAAACTGCAAACAAATATACTATAATATTAATAGCAGAATTCTAAGCATAAAGAGAGACAAAGCAATAGTGAAGTTGGACAGGCTCTTGGTCAGTCAAATATGAGTGTGAACTTTCTTTCTAATTTAACTGGAAAGCCTGGGCATGTTAGGGCTGTAATAGGAGCATGAAGAAGATCCAGGACACAGGAGAATATTTCAGAGCTTGAAGAAGAATGGTCTAGTGGGCGAGCTCTAGACCAAAGACTTTCTTTTGTCAGTAAGCTCCAACAATTAATGTTTTGACCTTTGTCATTTACCATGATATAATAAAGAATATACCTGGTCTTTGTCCCCCATTCCCAGCCTAGAGGTTCAAAAATCCTTGGAATTTCCTGATAAGAGTGTCCTTTCCCATATTTAAGTTGCCTCTCTCATTCTTACCTGAGTTCATGTTAATGAAGTGACTCATGGTGGGTCTCTAGATAACTTCAGCATGTGACTAGTGACCAGAAAGACCAAGCATATGATTAGAGGATTAGAACTTCCAGCCCCACCCCAACCCACCTCTAAGGAGGGGAGGGAAGCAGGAGATTGGGTTCAGTCATGTGACCAATGATTTAATCCATCATGTTACATAATGAAATGGTGAACACATGGTTGTTCCTGGAAGGTAATGTGCCCTGATTCTACAAGGAAAGGGTGTAGAAGCTCTATGCCACCTTTCCCCAAGACTTGTCCAATTGATCTCTTTCATTTGGCTGATCCTGAGTTGTATCCTCTACAATAAAACTGTAATCATAAGTGTAGCACTTTCCATGAGTTCTGTGAGTCATTCTAGTGAATTATTGCACCTGAAGGGAGGAGTGGTCAGGGGAACTCCCGTATTTGTAGCTAGCCAGGCAGATGTACAGGTGGTTTGGGAACATCCAGGATTTGTGAAGTTGGCGTCTGAAGTGGGAGAAGCATTATAGGATTGAGCCTCTTAACCTGTAGGATCAGGGCTAACTCTACTTAGTGTCAATTGAATTGAATTGAATTGAACACCCAGTTGGTGTCAGAGAACTGTTGTCAGAATATAGTCACCATCTACATATACAGAGGACAAAACAGTTCTCAAATATATTTAAGGAAAATTATATTAGTTAGAGTGGTGCTAAAAGAGGGAAACCCCATAATCTCAGTGATTGAATATAGTAGACATTTATTTATTTATAAGAACACTTGAGTGTATGTTCCTGACTGAGTGGGTTTTCACATGGTCACTCAAGGACCCAGGCTACTTCTATCTTGGGTACTCTATATTTTTTTTAAGACTGTGTTTATTTATTTGAGGGAAAGAGGGGGAGAGAGGGAGAGAGAGAGAGAGAGAGCGCATGCATGAGCAGGGAGGGGGCAGAAGGAAGGGCAGAGGGAGAAGTAGACTCCTAGACTCCCCACTGAGCCGGGAGCCTGATGTGGGGCTAGATCCTATGACCCTGGGATCCTGACCTGAGCCCAAGGCAGACGTACGTTTAACCGACTGAGGCACCCAGGAGCCCCTTGGTACTCTATATTCCTCCTAGGCCTCAGAGTCCTCCACACTTGTCCAACAAATAGAGAAAAAGCATGGGAAGTCATCCATGAGAGGTATCTGTGAGCCAGCCCCTGGCAGTGGCACACTCACTTCCATTGACCTTTCATTGCCTAGAACTTGGACCACCTCTCACTGCAAAGGACCTTGGGAAATGCACTCACATCTAGAAGAGGAAATGGGTGTGATGAGCAAGCCAGTGTGTACCACAAGGATCTAAAATAATTTCTTTATTTCTGAAAACAATAATCATATAATCTAGATTTGAACCTTCTCAGTAGCCGAGAAGGACAGCTACAATGAGATAAGTTCTTCACTGTCAAGTGCCATGCTAACATATTTCCAAATGTTTCAGAATCACAGGGTTTCAGGTCAGTGTGAGAAAGATTTCTTCAGCAAAGGGGGTACAAAGGTGACCAGACTTAGTCCTGCCCTGGAAGACCTTACCATCTAATAGAGAAGCTTATAGAACACTGAAACTTTCTTTTCTTTCTTTCTTTTTTTTTTTTTTGTGACTTACAAAAGTTCTATTTACACATCTGAAAAATGTGGACCACTTCACAAATTCACTTGCCATCCTTGGGTAGGGACTGTGCTAATCTTCTCTATATTGTTCCAATTTTAGTATACGTGCTGGCAAAGCAAGTACTGGAACTTTCCATTTTGCTTTCGTCCATTAAAACATTGTACAATCAATGCAGACGAAAAGTCTTTAGCAGGTAGGAGAAGAACAGTTCAAAAGTAGAAATGCTTTAATAAATACTATATCAGTAGCACCTCAAAAATGAGCACACTATTTAAAGTTGATGGGCATATTGATGGATGAATGAACAGAGGTTCTAGTATAATTTCAGAGGAAATTATTTTAATTGATATAAAACCACCTGAAATAAATGTTTTGATCTAAAAAAAAATAAAAATAAAAAAAAATAAAACCACCTGACATGTGATTTTTGAAAAGTATGACTGACCAAGAGGAAAGCCACTTTTCTTTTCAAAAATTTTATTTATTTATTTATTTGACAAAGAGAAAGAGTTCACAAGCAGGCAGAGAGACAGGCAGAGAGAGAGCGGGAAGCAGGCTCCCTGCTGAGCAGAGAGCCCAGTGCGGGGCTCGATCCCAGGACCCTGAGATCATGACCTGAGCCCAAGGCAGAAGCTTAACCCACTAAGCCACCCAGGTGCCCCAGAAAGCCACTTTTTAAAAAATGAAATTCTTAGCTCGCAGAACAGGCAGTCCCCAACACAGGCACTGGATGTGTTTGTTTATAAGTCAATTATTTGGAACCCACACTGCATTTTCCCTTAGAAGCAATGTCATGAAAGGTTGTTTAGATTCCCGGGCAAAAACAGAGCTGCATGCCTCTTTAACTCATATTGTACCTGAAGGATTGCACTGCACTAAGGGTTCTAGTCTAACTGTAACTGAGCGCCATCGTCATTTCTACCAGATAAGGCATCTGGTCTCCAACTCAGAAAGCTGCTCCCACCATTCCAGCAGAAGCAGATGAAGAAGAGAAGATACTGTAGTCCAGTTGTGGCTGAAGCCGCAACAGATTCCTTAAGATACCACAATTCATTACAGAAAAAAGGGGAAGTTTCCATCCTGTGGACAGGAAGTCACAAGGGGTAGATGTTTCCTGCGCTTCTGTAGCCAGTTAACATCCATAGCTCCAGTATCTTTTGAAAGCTGGGAAGATGTCACTTCACATCCTCACACAGCAAAAATCAGCTCTTGGGTTCACCCAGTCCCCACCCTATTCTTAAACTTGCTCACTGAACTTGTTTAAGTTTCCTATCCAGCATGGTCAGTGGTGTTAAATGCTACAGAGAGCTAACATAATATAAAAACTGGAAAGCCTGGGGCTCAGTTAAGTGTCTGCCTTCAGCTCAGGTCGTGATCTCCAGGTCCTGGGATCGAGCCCCACATTGGGCTCCCTGCTCAGCGAGCAGTCTGCTGTTCCCTCTCCCTCTGCCCTTCTTCCCTGCTTGTTCTCTCTCTCTCCCTCTCTCTCTCCCCATCTCCCAAATGAATAAAATTAAAAAAAAAAAAACTGGAAAGCCCTAAATTTACAGAGATGGGGTATAAAACTGAGGGACTCCATCCTGAGCATATATCTGTTGTCTCTGAGGAGTTGTAGGTTCATTCCATCTCTTGAAAATAGAGCAGAGGAACTGGG
>CM053612.1:71810699-71821968 GCA_028646535.1 Procyon lotor
CCCCCCCCCCGCGCTCTGCCTGCCTCTCTGCCTACTTGTGATCTCTCTCTGTCAAATAAATAAATAAAATCTTCAAAAACATAGATTTTTATCAGAGAAGGTACTTCTTGGAAAATCATTTCCCAAAATGTCCAAATTGGAGAGAAAAGGGCAGCTATATCCATCCAAAAATGGAAGAAGGAAGATACACAAGATTTTTCTTCATAAGCCAGCACCACTTGGTCTGTATGGGTCATTTTTTAACTCAGAATTTCCTTTGTTAGATTTTTAATCTTCCTAGGCAACTTGAACCAATATTTCACAGAACATGACAGACCTATGGAAATAAAATGAAGTTAAATTTTTTAAAATGAACTATTGTATCAGAATGACATGGGCTAAAACAGTTTTTTTGGGGGGTGACAAATGTTTCATTGGAGACTGTTTAAATCTTTTGGCAGTTTCATGTGACTAACATTTTTTTGGAGGAGAAACTGCTAAGCAAAAATGATCAAAGGTTTCCTCTGGGATTTTTCCCAGAAAAAAAAAAATGAGTATGACACAGAAACTCAGAAACTATGTTGAATAAAGAACTTTAGCAGAGGGTAGATTACTGAGGAATCTAGATGAAAATTATGGTCAAATGAAAAAGCCTGCTCAGATAAAAATGACTCCCAATTTGTAACTGGTTAATTTTAAGTATTTTGTTTCCTTTTGTATTTGTGTCCATTGTATTTGTGGGCAAGGAAAAATAAAATATCTAAATAAATTATAAAGCATAGGAATATAATAAAATTCAATGAAATCACTACCTAAACACTATAAGATTGTAAACCACCTCTATCTACTTATGCTTTCTTTCCTAACTGATCCTTCTACCTCTCTACCGAAGTATTTACTATCCTGCATTTGGCTCACCTTTCTAGTCCTCCTTTATAGTTTTATAAATAATATGTATGCACCTAAACACTATGCCATTGAGTTTCCTTGTTTTGAGTATTAAAAAACTTAAAACTGTTTACCCATATGCGAGCTTTGGAAGTTGATTTTTTCACTTAAGATGATGCTTCCAAGAATAATCCACATTGTTGCTTAAAGATACAGTCCATTCATTTTCACTGCTGTATAATATTCCATTTTAGACACATAACATCCTTTAGTCCATTCTTCTGTAGATCAATATGTGGAGGTTTGGGGGATTTTTTCATATGTGTATATACCCTGTAGTACTCTGTTTCTCTTTACCATTTTCCATCTTTATCTAATACACTGTTTAATCTGCCACTGAGTTTTTTTTTAATCTCAACACAATTATATATAAATAAATATATATATATACACATACACACATTTTTAAAGATTTAATTATTTTTTAAAAGATTTCATTATTTATTTTGAGAGAGAGAGCAGAGGGAAGGGCAGAGGGAGAGAGAATTCCAAGCTGACTCCCTACTGAGTGCAGAGCCCAATGCTGGGCCCAATCCCACCATCCTGAGGCCATGACCCAAGCTGAAATCAAGAGTCAGTTGCTCAACCAACTGAGCCACCCAAGCACCCCTAAACAATTATATTTTTTATTTCTCAGATTGAAATTTTTTTCTATTTTATCTGGTCATTCCTTTTTTTTTTTTTTTAAGATTTTATTTATTTATTTGACAGAGAGAGATCGCAAGCAGGCAGAGAGGCAGGCAGAGAGAGAGGGGGAAGCAGGCTCCCTACTGAGCAGGGACCCTGAGATCATGACCTGAGCCGAAGACAGAGGTTTTAACCCACTGAGCCACCCAGGTGCCCCTTGTCTGGTTATTCCTGATAGAATCTTGTTGTATGCTTGGATTTACTGTGGGGCCCTCTATTTCCTTAAACATTTCATACTCAATTATTCTATACTCAATATCTGGTGATTTAATATCTATGTCCTTGAAGGGTCCAAATCTATTATTTGTTGTTCCTGCTGGTTTTTGGCCATTCTGAACTGCCTTCCAGTGGATTTCATAATCTTTCCGTGGGAGGCCTTTGTTTCAATTTCATCATCGGGAGTTTGGTGGACAAAATTTGGCAAAGCTTTTCTCTAGAGAGTGTTTGCTTCTGCTTCTTCCGGAAGCCAAGAGCTTACTTCAGCCTGAAGGGCTTGGCTCAGTAGGAGTTTCTGGATCATCTTTCCTACCTTCTCATTGTCTCAACGCTCAATATCCCAGCAGCAATGCCTCTATTACCACATAACCTCAGGGAAAATCTGCCTCTCACCATAGCTCACTTCCCTGGTCCCAGTTCCCTGCCATTCCAGCTCCAGTTCATGGTATACTGGGAGTGCTCCCTGAAGATATCCCTTCCTCTAGAAAAGACAAGCTCTGTCTCCAAAAGTATGTTCTATGCAGCATGCGATTGCTCTGAAGCAGCAGGCTTCATCAAAGCTCTTATTTAGCCATAATGCCAGAAACAGACATCAAAGTGATTAATCATTTTCAACAGTCCTTTGTTAATTCATACCAACTAATTCAGTTCATCTAGCATTTATGAATGCATACTATGTGCCAAGCAATATTCTAGGTGCTAGAGATTAAAAATAAAATTGTTTATGGGTAAACTACTCTATAAGCATCCCTCACTCAAAAAGCATTTTTTTCTTTACTTTTATATATTTTAAATTTATTAACCTACTTGAAAACTATTATTAACAGGGTAAATATCATGTCTAAAGTTAAACTCTTTTTTTAAAGATTTTATTTATTTATTTGACAGAGAGAGAGATCACAAGTAGGCAGAGAGGTAGGCAGAGAGAGAGGGGGAAGCAGGCTCCCCACTGACCAGAGAGCCCGATGTGGGGCTCGATCCCAGGACCCTGAGATCATGACCTAAGCCAAAGGCAGAGTCTTAACTCACTGAGCCACTCAAATGCCCCAAACTCTGTCTTTGCTAAACTGATTCCTTCTCCATTACTCTACTTTCTGCTCATGGTACTGATATGTATGTATGTGTGTGTGTATATATGTATATGTATATGTATATGTATATGTATATGTATATGTATATGTATATGTATATGTATATGTATATATTTTGCAGAGAATAAAAATCTCAAGAGAACTTTGACTCCTTCCTCTCCTTCCCTCCATACATCAAAGTAGTCCCTGAGACCTTCCTATGAATTCTTCTCTGTCAACATCTCTCCCTCTGTCCCTTCCTTCCCATACCCATGAGCTCTTACTACCACACACCTGGATTCTTGAAATCACATTCTCCCTCCTCTCCCTGTCTTTTCTTTTTCTAATAATCACTCCATACTGTTGCCAGACCAGTTTCCTTAGGCACAGCCCTAATCACCTGACTCATATCCACAAAATTCTCCAGTGCGTTCCCATTGCCTACCTCAGTATTTCTCAAATCTTAGTAATGCATGGATAACCCTTAAAGGAGGAAATTTCTTTAACCATTTTTATCAACATTTTGCTTACAGAAAATACAGAAGTGTCATCAACTCTTTAGGTTTAGGTGTGCCTGGGTGGCTCAGTGGGTTAAAGCCTCTGCCTTCAGCTCAGGTCATGATCTCAGGGTCCTGGGATCGAGCCCCACATGGGGCTCTCTGCTCAGCGGGGAGCCTGCTTCCCCCTCTCTCTCTGCCTACTTGTGATCTCTCTCTCTCTGTCAAATAAATGAATAAAATCTTTAAAAAAAAAAACCTCTTTATGTTTAGATTTCTTATACAATCCTAAACTAAAATAACTTTACAAATGAAGTAAAACTACCAAACCAATAAATGTCAAATTAACATGAATTTAGGGACGCTGGGCTGGCTTAGTCTGTAGAGCGCGCATGAGTTTGACATGACCAAAGTAGACTCATAGAGCCTACTTAAAAAATCAAAAGAATAAAAAAATTTAATTTCATTTAAAAATCCTTTCAAACAACATGAATTTAACATGACCAATGATGACTGGCTTAAACTAAATTACCATCTTTAACAGAAGGATGGCACGAATGCCATGGCACAAGTCTGGTTGGTTGTTGGCGCTATTGTGGTTTGGCACATCTATATTGCAACGCACCTATGATGACTAAATCTTCCCACTTCTGTATTCAAAGTCCTGGGACATTTTCACCGTACACTGGTGATGTCATTTGGCTTCAACTGGGGCAAAACATCAGGATCATTTACTTTCTCCAACTGCCTCCGATTGCCCAGGGAATGATAATAAAACAACCCAGCAGTACTATTTGATACTCTCTAATCACTGAAGCCAACATAGTTTTGAAATGTCATGACTGTTCTCAGTCTAAAGGTGAATATTCAGGTCATCCAAATTACATCAAAATTTTTTTAGATGATAATCTAAAAAACTAAAACTTTCTCAGTTCTCATAGACCTTATTTGGCCAATGATATGCATCGCTACCGAACAAAAGCTTTAAATGATATGGCATGACTTTCCATATTCTTCTTCTGTCCTGCCAACCAGAGATATTCCAGATGGATGCCATAGTAATAGCTTGGGTCCTAGAGGGAAGCAGAGCCACAGCAGACCCATAATGTACATGTAATATTAATGAGAAATAATCCATTATAATTACAAAAATAGTCTAAAAGAAAGGACATGAATCCTCTAGGTCTGCAGATCTCATTTTAAGACCCACTGGCAAAATAATAATAATAATAATAATAATAAGCAATCACATAGCATGTTTTAAAAGGTTCATGTCCAATCAAGATTTTCCAAATACCAAATACTCCCTTTTCACTCCCTAAACAAGGCCTATATTTTCTTTCCATTGAGCTTTTGTTCATGAAATTATCTCCGCCTAGACATTCCTTTCCTCCCTCCTCACCTCCACTCCTATATACATTCAAAGAATCCCTCTTCAGCCACACCAGTGGAATATCTACTGTACATTATACCCCTTTGAGGACACGTATTCCATTTTTCCTTCTATTTTTACTTTTTTCTTATGTGCCTTCTATTCCCTACCAGATTCTCTTCCTGAGAGTTGCAAAGGTTTTTTGTATCTTTTATTCCTGCCAGTGCCTAACACAATGTGTTGTTTATTCTAACTGCTCACTAAACTGTTGTTGAATAAGTGAGTTTGTTTAATTCTTATTAATAAGAGTTTAACAGCAAAAACATTAAGATTGCTGAAGATGACAAATCCAGACCATGCAACTTTCTTTGTAATGCAGCTGCAAAAACTGCTGTCTTACAATGACTGATTATGTTTTTGAACAGTTGTAAAACATTAGCTATGGAAAACGCCACAAAGGCAGAACTAATTTATCTGGTACTTAGTTAAAATTCCACACAGCATGAGGCAAGAGAGGAATTATTCTAAAAGCTCATTCTTATGAATTAATTAATTAGCCCTCTCTACCTATAGAACAAAATTAATTTAGACATGAATATTGCTGGGAAAGTTTTTCATAATGCAAACTTTTTCAAAACTAGAAGTATGTTATTAAGCTTCCTAAGGCGATTCAAAAATAGTGCAAAACAGTCCCCTTAAGCATCAAGGTAATTTTACATCAGCCACCTTTGGGAGGTGAGGTTGGTGCGGACAAGCTGGGAAAGACAAATCTAGAAGATACAAGAGGCATTAGAGACCAGAGTCTTCAACTCTTTCCTCTCCCAGTCTTGCTTCAAAGCCCTTGACTGCTCTCCAACCCATGTCCGTCTAGACCCTGACTTGTCTTGACCTTGGTTAATGGCTAGCCTGTCCTCCAATGCACTGCCCTTACTCACTGTTAGCTTCATGAGGCTTGGGGCAGGAGCCAGAATAGAGTTCAGTCTTGTGCTACATTTTTTAAAACACTTCACTGAAGCTAGCCAACACTCTGCTGCGCTGGGTTCACCTCCAAAGCCACAGGAGACTAATGCATTGACCCCCTTAGAGTCTCAGCAGACTGGGAATTAGCAAGAGGTCCCAAATACTCATATTCTGAGGGCAGTCTAGGGCATAAAGCTGGGAACAGGAGAAGGAGACACTAGCGTTATGGGCAAAGAAGCATCACGTGTACAGGTAGAGAGTATTGTTATATTTAGGAGGTTGTCACACGCTCAGTACCACTGGGGCATGGATAGAGGTGGAGGCGCGATGAAAGACAAGGCTTAGGAATATCACTATCAGATTTTTGTTTTGGAAAGGTCATTCAGAAATGGGAAGAGGCCAGGGAGATCACTCAGGAGAAGATTGCAGCCATATGGATGAGAAGTAATTTGGGGAGAACTGGGCCAGCAGCAATGGGGAAGAGAAAAGTGGACAGATCTGAGAAATTCATGAAGATACAATGGAGGAATTAATCACTATGTTGGGAGGCGAGGGATGCCACGTTAAAACTAGGCTGAACAGTCAAGTGGAACAAAACCAGTGTGTTAAAAGGCATCGGATTTTGGACATGCCATAGGAATAATTTCCCTCAGTTAGTCAAGTCTGATACCATTCTGAATTGAATTAACTTCCCCAACCTAAGTGACAGATTCAGAATATTTGCTATTCCATCCAAGTCTCACCAACGCTCTAACAGCTCCACTGTGCAATCACTTCAACTTCTGGTTCTTGATCCTCCTCCAGTCCAGATCTCTGACGCAGAAACCTCATCTGTACCCACCGTTTGCCCTGGACCCTTCCCCACCTCAGCCT
Source organism: Procyon lotor (assembly GCA_028646535.1). Taxonomy (NCBI): domain Eukaryota; kingdom Metazoa; phylum Chordata; class Mammalia; order Carnivora; family Procyonidae; genus Procyon; species Procyon lotor. The sequence continues at coordinate 71,817,302 of CM053612.1, forward strand.
GGGGAACAGAAAATGCTGATCTGCTTAAGTCAGCAAAGGCCATCCTGGAGCTTGAAATGGGGCCAGTTATCCTCAGCGTACTGGCGCTGTGCAGGAGAGGATGCAGTTGGAGGAAGGGGGAAAGAGAAATGTATCTCTTATGAATATTCTCCCACCTGTCCATTAAAATTTTACTCGCTCTTGGGCACCTGGGTGGCCCAGCCAGTTAAGCGTCTGCCTTCAGCTCAGGTCATGATCCCAGGGTCCTGGGATGGAGCCCCACATCAGGCTCCCTGCTGGGTCTAGAGCCTGCTTCTCCCTCTCCCTCTGCCTGCTGCTCTGCCTACCTGTGCTCTCTCTCTCTGTCAAATAAATAAAGTCTTTAAAAAAATTCTACTCGCTCTTCAAGATAAGACTCAAATGCTACCTCTTTAAAGAAGTCTTCCTAGGGGCACCTGGGTGGCTCAGTTGGTTAAGCAGCTGCCTTCGGCCCAGGTCATGATCCCGGAGTCCTGGGATCGAGTCCCACATCGGGCTCCCAGCTCCACGGGGAGTCTGCTTCTCTCTCTGACCTTCACTCCTCTCATCCTCTCACTTTCTCTCTATCAAATAAATAAATAAAATCTTAAAAAAAAAAAAAAAAGAAGTCTTCCTAGATTCTACCACCACCCCACCCCCAAAACTTCAGGTGATTCTCCCTCTTGTATATATTTTTTAATGTTTTCTAACCTATGTTCACATAGTTTCATAGTCTATATTTTAAAATAGCCTTATGACTACATGTGTTCTATATCCTACTAGCTTATAAATTTCTAGAAGCTAAGAACTAAGAACTTCCTAATCTCTCATTTATTCATTCAAGAAATATTTGAATGATTAAACAAACAAAGGAATGAATCTCTCTTTGCTCCCTAGTTCCTTATATATAGCATACACTTTCCTCAACAAATCTTTCCACAGCTATTAAAAAGCTACTTTCTATAATCATGATTATCACGCCCTTCTTCTGGGCTAGGAACAAAAGTGCAAATAGCCAAAATAAAGAATTGAAATAGTAAAAAGAGGAGTTTGGAAGAAGGGGCTTAGACTCAATTGATGTTCCTCTTTCTTTCACATTGCTTTTTCCATTTTTTAAAAAGTAATTGCTTTGAACCTCTGATAAAAACCCAAAGGCTTCTGGATTTTTATAGCCCAATTTGAGGTAAACAGTTTTTCTTCACCCTGTCAAATCTCTTCTCTATAAATATATTAAATATATTCACCTTATTTTTCTTCTCATCAATATAAGTGTAAGTAAAATGATTTACAGAACAATGGTCTATAATGGTTTGCCAATATGTGACACATATTTGAAGCACTGTCATAATGGAATTTTTAAGTAATTAAAATTATTTCATGACTAATTAACAACAGTTTAAAACCCCATAAAGCATTCCAACTTAAGCATTTCTATTCATACTCCATCTGCCAAATATTAAGTAGAACAGTACAAAAATAGGAGAGGGGAAGCCATTTCCAATTATACCCCTATTTTTTACTTATTTAGGGCAGTAGCTTAACTCAGATTACTTCTCTTGATTAATAGCATTTAATATATAAAAATGACTATAAACATTCATTATGAATGCAGAAGAAACACAGCTTTTTCTATTGAAAAAGCAAAATGGAACTATCCTGACTTTTATATTTATCTAAACCAAGACCAATACTAGTTAGAGAAAACATCTGTCTGAATAAAATCAGAAAATTCCCAAGGACATACTTAACTACTTCTAAACATGCCTTCAGAACAGACCCACCCATCCACGTATCTTGCAGTCCAGATGGAATAAAGAAATTTCCCAGCCCCTCTTGGCATTTATTTAAGTGTTTGGCCATCTAGATACAAAATTCATCCAACAAATGAGAACGACTTTTCCAAAAATAAGTGATTCAAGCCATCCTCTTACTTGTAGAAGTAACAACTGAATTCTTCGTGTATTAAGTCAAACTGTGCTAATGTTATTTTTGTTCTAGAATCTGAAGACCTTTGTTCATTCAACAAACAGTGACTGGGCTCCTGTCGTGACCAAGCAGGTGCTAAGTGCTTCAAGTACAGAAAGATAAATAGGATATATCCTTCCCTTCAAGGGTGAAGTGTCTTGGTAAGAGAGAAAGAATTACTGTGAATAACTATAATGCACTAGCAGGAAATTGCATGAGAGAAGAGCAAAGTTATTCAAGTAAGGGTTTATTTTTTTTAAGATTTTATTTATTTATTTGACAGAGAAAGAGATCATAAGTATGCAGAGAGGCAGGCGGGGAGGGGGGGAAGCAAGCTCCCCGCTGAGCAGAGAGCCCAATGTGGGGCTCGATCCTAGGACCCTAAGACCACAACCCGAGCTGAAGGCAGAGGCTTTAACCCACTGACCCACCCAAGCGCCACAAGTATGGGTTTAAAACTGATGCTCTGATGGTAAACAGAACAAGCATCATTTATAGCTGGAAAAATTAAGGAAGAATTTCTGGAGGAAATACTATTTGACATAGAATGTGAACATTGGTTGAGATTTCAATAAATAGCAGTATGAGGGACAAAAGAACAAAGACAGGAAATACAAAGTATAAATGTGAGATGCATGACCTTTTACAATACTGTTTACAATATGTAGCAGACACCATCAGCACCCAAACCATATACCCTTGGGACTCACTGTTCTCTATGCACTACCCTCAGACACAAAGGTAGGGAAATTGATTGATAAGTTCCTCAACTTCCTCACCTATCAAGTAAGATGTTCTATACCCTCGCCTCGAGGTCCTCAGCAAGGCTGATCCCCAATTACCAACATTAACACACTCTCTATTGGCTATTTTCTCTTTCCTGTCTCACTTCCCTATGTCCCTAGTAGTGCTTCCTGACGTTATGTCTCAAATAAAATTCTCCACTCAGACATACTCACAAGATATGTTTTAAGGGGGATCAAAACCAAAATGCAATAACTCAATCAAGTGGGGATGTCATTGATGACTGACAGAACGATCTGTTATTTCTTCACTCACTGAAATAGAACAATACTTCAATGACTGAACAGCAATCACTAGGCTATCTGTGACCACTGATTTCCCCTCCTTGGAGGTTTACAATACATATTAGGATAAAAATGGCACTGAGAAGTCAAGCAGCAAAACAAAAACCTATTTAACATTGTTTAAGAATTAAATAAATTTATTTAACACCCTTATTAACCTTCCAATTAAAGCCAGTTTGGAAAGTGCTGGAATTAATACCACGTATTACTAAAATTTATGAAATTTCATTTACTTTTCTTTCATGGGGACCCAGAACCAACTAAATCATGTTTGCTGGTGTAATATTAAGAGTTTAAAGCCAAATTTTCATTTTAGTAAAGTATATTTTAGCTTTTTTGCTGATGGCAAACTGATTTTAAAATGCCTTAACCTAAACAATATTTAATACTGTTCAGAACCTCAGCTCACATGGTTTTCTATGCACCAATGGCCTTGACCTAGTTTCCTGTGGGCAACACCTATATTCAGAGGTGAGAAAAAGCTCAGGGTTACCATAAACCATGGTCCGAGGCACAGTCAGGCCACTGCTCTTCAAGCAGGGGCCCCACAAGCAGCAGATCCGGGGAGACTCACCTTCCAACTCCGGGAGGAATGGCTCGGGAGTGCACTGCAGGAATCGGCTGCATTTGGAGACTCCAGACGGGGCCGCACACCAGAGATAGAAATGCTGGGTCACAAGCCGGCTAAGCTCGGAGCTCGGCTGGAGACCAGGGAGACGGGAGTGACTGACTGCTTTGCTTCGAGGGCGCACTGAGGAGCAGGGCCCGAGATCTCGGCTCCTACAAGCCAGAGACTGGGAGGCCGCCATCTTCATTCTCTGCCTCCAAAGTGGTAAGGAAAGCGCTCAGGGAACAAAAGCTCCTGAGAACGAACAGGACCAGATTGCCTAGCCCAGCCCATGGCAAGGGCAGTGTGATTCCGCCTCCGGCAAAGACATTTGAGAATCACTGCCACAGGCCCCTCCCCCAGAAGATAAGCAAGAGCATCCAGCTAAGACCAAGTTCACTGATCAATGAGAACTGCAAAACATTAGAGCTACGGTAATACAGCACATAGAATTCAAGGCTTTTTCCCCATTATTCTTTAGTCCTTCAAAGTTAAATTTTTAAAAAAAATTTTTCTTATTCTATTTTTTAAATTTTTCCTCTTTCCTTTTTTTAAGATTTTATTTATTTACTTGACAGAGAGAGAGATTACAAGTAGACAAAGAGGCAGGCAGAGAGAGGAGGAAACATGCTCCCCGCTGAGCAGAGAGCCCAATACAGGACTTGATCCCAGGACGCGAGATCATGACCTGAGCCAAAGGCAGAGGCTTTAACCCACTGAGCCACCCAAGCGCCCCTTTTCTTCTTTCGTATTTTAACCTTTTTAAACTATTTTATCTTCTCAATACTTTTAAAAAATCTTTTAAAATTTTCATTGTTATAGTCATATTCTATCCCTTTATTGTATCTAACCTTATTTTTTGTATACATTTAAGTTTTTAAGTTTTTCTTTCTTTAAAATATTGGGATACAGTTTCTTCTAACATCAAAATATACCCTAAATCTAGCATATGGCTTTGTTCTAGTCTCTAGCCTGATCATATTCTCTCCTTTTTATTCTTTTTTTAACCA
>CM053612.1:71822468-71849018 GCA_028646535.1 Procyon lotor
CTTCATGCCAAGAACCATTTAAAAGCTGGTGCAAATACACAAAGTATTTGTGTGAAATCATTGAAAAATAACAAGGTACATAAGACTCCAGGCATCAAAATTTCAGAGGTGGGAGGTACAGTGAGGTGAGGCCCTCATTTGCCTTTGACTTTTCCTTTAGTACATTTGCTAGTTTACTGCACTGGGAATAGAGGCCTAGCAGTAAACAGTGGTCAAGGCTTATGGAAATCTCTTAGGGTTGTAGAGAACAAAATCAAAATATGGTGTTGCCAAGGAGACCAGAAGTCAAATAGGAGCGAAGTGAACCAAAAAAACTTGAGAATCAATTTCACCTCAAGATGTTTACTGATTCCTAAGTTGTGTGCATACTCAAGATGAGAGTCCCAGAAAAAAACAAGAAGAAATCAAAATCGGAGGAGCTGAAAAGCTAATAAAATACATCAGAATTCTTAAGGAGTGTATGTGATGTAATGAGCACTGAATGTTAAACACAACCAACGAATTGCTGAACACTACATCCAAAATTAATGATATTGGTTAACTGAATTTAAATATAGGAAAAGAAGACATTAGTTTACAAAAATAAAAAAATAAAAATGATTCTATCTTCATGAATGAAAAAAATACATCAGAATTCTGATAGGGTTAGGGAATTAGAAAATGAAGTTCAAGCTCAACTAACCAGGGTAGACCTTTTAAACACAGAAGGCTTTAAATTGAGACTCCATAAGAAAAAAAGCCCTAAAACTAAGGGTGATGCTCTACCAGTAAAAACAAACTAGGAATAGACCAGGCATGACAAAGGCTAACAGCTGCCATCACCTAGATCAAGGCGATCTTCCAGTGCTATGTTTACCTGCCAGGAGAAATTTAACATCAGCTGAAGTATCTACAGTTTTTAATATACACTGCCCTGCATCCAATTACAAGAAATTTTTTAACATGTCAAGAAATGTGAATAAATGCCTAAAATCAAGAGAAAAGCCAGACAATAGAAGGAGATCAACAGATAACTCAAATATTGGAGTAATCAGACAGGGAACATAAATAACTATGAATAATGGGCTTAAAAAAGCAGAGAAATGGGGAGGTATTTCACCAGGGAATTAAAATCTATATATATGTATCTAAAGGGTCAAATGGAATTCTAGAACTGAAAAACATATTCACTGAAATTAAGAATTCAGTAGATGGATTTATAGCAGAAGAGAAGACAGGTGAAGTGGAATATAGGTCAATATAAAATATCCATAATTGACAGAAAATTAAAATATGGGAAAATGCAGAAAATAAACACATGGAATAAGATTAAAGGATCTAAGGTGTTTAAGTTGGAGTCTCAGGAAAAGAGACAAAACAAAAACAATGCCTAAAGAAATATTGTCCAAGATTTTCCAAAACAGAAAATGACATGAAAATATCAATTCAGGAATTAGTATAGACTCCTAGCAGGATAAATACAAAGTAACTTCGTAAGTCTCCTAAAAGTCTAACCCCTTTCCAAAAGGAAGACATTAAAAGCATCCAGAGGGGGAAAATACATATTGTTATCAAAATAGCAATATCACCAACAACTATCTTTTCAAAAGAAACCATAGAAGCCAGAAGACAATGGAATAACATCTTTATAAAATAGTTAAAGAGAAAAGTACCAACATAGATTTCACCCAGTGTAGCACCAACTACACTGGGTAAAACTATTTTTTTTTAAAGATTTTATTTATTTATTTGACAGAGAGAGAGATCACAAGTAGGCAGAGAGGCAGGCAGAGGGAGAGGGGGAAGCAGGCTCCCTGCTGAGCAGAAAGCCCGATGTGGGGCTTGATCCCAAGACCCCGAGATCATGACCTGAGCCAAAGGCAGAGGCTTTAACCCACTGAGCCACCCAGGCGCCCCTGGGTAAAACTATTTTGAAACATAAAGTAAAATAAATGTTATGATAAATAAGAATGTTTATTAAATTATTAAATTTCACTTATTTAGTGAAGCAAAACTTCACTAAAAGAAATACTGAAGGGAGTTCTTCAAGTGAAAGTAGAATGATCCCAGATGGAAGTAGACTAATGCAAGAAAAAAATGAAGAGCACTGGAACAGAGAAGTATGTAACTAAATCTAGATAAATATACTGTCTTTAAGGTTTGAAATAATACTTTTAGATTTAAAATACATAAGGAATTAAATATCAACATCAGTAACATGAAAAGGCAGAGGAAAACAAATACCATTGAAGACTTATAAAGTTCTTACAATATTCAGAAAATAATAAAAGCATTTGTTTAAACTATAATTTGTCCGTTGTATATGTTATAATCTATAAGATAGACAGTTGTCTCTTTCCCTGTTCTTTTGTGGGAAACCAGTTGGCTTACACTTTAGCTTATATCTCCAACAAGCCTATCAACCTTCTCCCAACTGACTTTTACCACAGCTTCCACTGTTTTGTGAGTCTCTTAGGCTGAAATTTCTTCACATCTCTTGTAAATCAAACAGGATCCTTTGGAGGAAGATTCGAAGCTCTCTGCTCTACGGTCTGTTCCTCTTCCCTACCCCAAATTCTGAACCAAGACTCTGGTGCTGAGTACTAAGAGAACATTCTTTCTCAGTGACACCACTGCTTTAGGAACTGAGCATTCAGAGAATGGAAGAGGGGTGCATCAGCTGGCATCTCTCAGCATAGAACCCCAGTCCCAAGAGCCAGGGCAAAGGTGATCTGGGCCCCAGTATCCTAAGGACTACCATACCCAAGCTAGAGCTTCAATTCCCATGAGAGGAGCTGAGCAGAAGATGGGAGCCGCACCTTTCAACCCCACTCATTGCAGAACTTAGTTTCAGCAACAGGTAGCTAGGAGCAGAATGAAAAATGTTGACACTTTGACCATCCTTGGAAGATAACCATCTAAATGGAAGCTGAGGGGAGGGGGAGCCACGTGTTCTCAACTTACCAGTCTGGAGTGGAGTTTCCCTCTTGCTAAAGTGGGAAAGGACAGCACAAGTCATGCTTCAAGTACCACAGACTCTTGCAGTTCTTACTAAGTTTTAGATAATTTTCTTAAATATATGTTTCTTCATATACTCTGTACCCACTGAACCATTTCTTGAGGTTCTAAATGATTGGGTTATTTTTATAATTAATTTCATCAATTTTACTGGGATATGAGTCATAGAGCTCATCACATCATCATACTCAGAGTGAAACTACTAAAATAAAATCGTAAACTATATAACTAACAAGCTAACAGACACAGATGAATGGACAGAGTTCATAAATTAGAAGAATTAATATTGTTAAAATAGACATACCACCCAAAGTAATCTATATATTCAGTGCAATCCCTATAAAAATCCCAAAGACATTCTTTACAGAAATAGAAAACAACCCTAAAATTCATATGGATTCACAAAAGCACCCTAAATAGCCAAAGCAATCTAAAGCAAGAAGAATAAAGCTAGAAGCATCACACTTCCTGATTTCAAAATATATTATAAATCTATAGTAATCAAAACAGCATGGTACTGACACAAAAACAGACAGAGACCAGAGACCAGTGGAAAAGAATAAACAGCCCAGAGACAAAGCCACACATCTATGGTCTACTAATATTCAAAAGGGTCAAGAACACATATGAAAAAAAAATAATCTCTTCAATAAATAGTGTTGGGAAAACTGGATAGTCATAAAGATAGTCATAAAGACTATGAGTCATAATCTCATGTGAAGAAATTTCATAAATAAATTTACACACTTATCTCACACCAAATACAAAAATCAACCCAAAATGGTTTAAAGTCTTAGACATAATACCTGAAACCATAAAAGTTTTGGAAGAAAACATAGGGAGAAAGCTTCTTTGACATTGGTCTGGGCTATAATTTTTTGGATATGACACTGACAGCACAGGCAACAAAAGCAGAAATATATATATGTGATTGCATCAAACTAAAAAGCTTCTGGACAACAAAGAAAACAATCAACAGAGTGAAAAAGCGATTTACAGAATGGGAAAAATATCTGCAAGCCATATATCTAATAAGAAGCTTATATCTGAAATACATAAGGGATTCATACAACTCAACTGCAGACACAGACAAAACAAATAACCCAATTCAAATATGAGCAAAAGTCCTAAATAGACATTTCTCAAAAGAAGTTATAGTAATGGCCAAAGATATATGAAAAGGTATTCAATGTCACTAACCATCATGAGAATACAAATCAAAACCACAATGAGATATTATCTTACATTTGTTAGAATGCTATTATCAAAAAGACAAAGATAGCAAGTGTTGGTGAAGTTGTGAAGAAAAGGGAATGCTTGTACTGTATTGGTGGGAATGTAAGTTGGTACAGCCATTATGGAAAACAGTGTGAAGTTTCCCTCAAAATTAAAAATAGGACCTTGTGATCCTACATTCCCACTTTTGGGTATAGCTCCAAAGGAAATGAAATCAACACTTGAAGAGTTACCTGCATGATGATGTTCATTGTAGCATTATTTACAATAGCCAAAATATGGAAACAACCTAACTGTCCATTAGCAGATGAAGGGATAAAGAAACTATATATATAGTCAGAGTACAAAATTTTAGTTATATAAGGTGAAAAAGCTTTAGAAATCTAACGTATAGCAATGTGAATATAGTTAACAATATTATATTATATACTTGAAACTTGCTAGGAGGATAGATCTTAAGCACTCTCACCACACACAAAAAAATGGTAACTATATGAGGTGATGGATAGGTTAATTAGCTTCCTTGTGGCAATTATTTCATCATACATACTTATCAAAACATCAAGTCATAAACCTTAAATATATAAAATTTTATTTGTCAATATATCTCAATAAGGATAGAAAAATATAATGAGGATATCAAAAGCAATCATTTTAGAACGTAATTTGGCAATATTTATTAAAACTATAATTGCACACACTTTTCAACTCAAAAGTCCTATTTCTTGGACTCTATCACATAGAAATAAAAATGCCAGCATGAAAAGCAAATCTTTAGTATGTAAGGAATACATAGAGATATTTACTGGAGCAATGTTTGAAGAAGCAAAATTAATGTCAATCAATTGGAGCACAGAATATTAGGCAGCCATAGAAAAGAACGATGCAAGTACAATGGGAAGAGGAAGATTCAGAGAAGTACATTACAAAGAGCCTATTTTTGTTAAACAGTTCGTGTGTGTGTGTGTAAAATTATATGATTACAGAGAAATTTCTGAAGAATAGACACCAAGTTATTTACATTGGTTACTGGGGATGTCAGTAGGAGGTGAGGGTGTCAATAAAACATGAAACAAAAGTCAGTTTTTCAAAAGTATAATTTAAAGAAACCAGCATATGTAGTGTTATCTCATTTAAGTAAAAGTACAACTGTGAATATGCATGCATACAGAAATGGATGGTCTTCCAAAACATTAATGGTGAGAATCTGGGGTGGTGAGATTTTAGAAAATTGTTACTTTCTTTAGCACATTTTCCTAAACCGTTTGAATTTTTTGCAAAGGAAAACTCAATAAAGCTATTTTCATTGCTAAAAACAATAAGTGACAATAAAGGTGAAAAGTTAATGAGAGGGACTTGATAAAGAACCCAAAGTAGAATTAGAAATTGAGCCATGAATCATCCCTAGGAAGAGGGTCTGTCTTCTTTGATTGGAACTGGTCATCATGACGCGAGAGTCAAGAGGATCCCAGATAATCTCTTCTTTATTGTTCCTTAAATCACTTTCACCTATACCTGAACCAGAGATGATTGATAATCTACACATGGATGATTATCCTGGGTCCCTCTGTGAAGCCAGGTGGAAAACCCAGTACACAGTGTTTCTGGCAGGTTCCCTTGCTTTGTCAGCTTTCCCAAGGTTCTACTTAGTGTGGACCCATGTAATTCTTTCCTTAGATTTGCTTATTCAAGATGACATCATGGTCCATTACACCCAGGTACCAGGTTCCATTATCCAATCCATCAACTTCTCTCCATTCTTTGTCTCAGTATAAACAACTCTGCCCTAGCCACTGCCAACCCGGGCTACAAAACAGGTTTCAGGCTTTCACAGTGAATCACATCCCTGAGATGTTAACAGGAACTTGTTTTTCCTAGACTGACAGGTCTTTCCCTGAGGGTGACACCTTTCATTTTCCACCCACACACCACCCATGAAAGTTTTTTAATCATCTTCAGTTCTATTTGCTCTGAATAAATCTCCTATGCAGTTCCTGCTGGGAATATAGGTTAGGAGGGTGATACCACTTTTCCTTTGTCCAATGACAATAACTACTTTCTCATTCATAATGACTATTCCTGAGCTTTTCCTGAGCCGCTGAAATCATGTCCCATTAATTGTTTCTGAATTCTCTCTACTTCGTTCATTGTCATGTTGGTCCAGCCAAAGATCTTGAAACCATGCTTGACTCCTTGCTCTTTCATATTCCACATTGATTCCATCAGTAAATCCTGGCTCTGCTTTGCTCAACAACATTAGTCGTTAAAAATGCAAATGAAACCACAAGGAGATGCCACTCAACATCGGCTAGAATGGCTAAAATAAAAACACCAGTAATACCAAATGCTGACAACGCTGCAGAGCAACTGGAACTCTCAGGTCCTGCTCGCAAGAATGCAAAGCAGTATGCTCTCAACGGAAAATACTTTGGCATTTTCTTATATACTTAAACAAACACTTACCATACGTACCAATCACACTCCCAGATATCTACCCAAAAGAAATGAAATTTATGTTCATCCAAGAACCTATTCATAAATATTTATAGCCGCTTTATTCATAATCACCAAAACTGAAAACAATCCAAATATCCATCAGTTGGTGTAAATGAAGAAACAAACTGTGGTACGTCCATGAATGGAGATCTACTCAGCAATAAAAAGAAATGAACTATTCATTCACACAGCATCAGGGATGAATGTGAAATGTATTTGTTCAAAGAAGAAGCCAGATCCAAAGGTTCCATTTGTGTGAAATTCTGGAAAAGACAGAACTATAGGGATGGAAATGAGATTAGTGGTTGCTAGCAATCGGGGTTTGGGAGGAGTGACTACAAAGAAGTAGCATAAAGCAATTTTTAGAATAATGGAATGGTTCTATGTCATGCCTGGACTAGTAGATACATTAATATATGAATTTGTCAAAACAAAACAAAACCCTGGTCCAAGCCACCATCAACTCTCCCCTGGACTCCTACAGTAATCTTCTAAATGCTTTCCTACCTCCACTCTTGCCCCTTTTACAGTGCACATGATAGCCAGAGTGTTACTTTCAAATTTAAGTGATATCATGTCATACCCATGCCCAACAGGCTTAAAATTAAATCCAATATTCTTACTGTGATCCGTAAGGCCCTACACGATCCAGCCCCTCCCTGCCTAGTTCTCTGATTTCATTCCCTAATACAGCTCCTTTCATAGTCCAACCACAATGGCCTCCTTGCTTGTCCACGAACAGTCTATGGACATTCCAACTTCAAGGTATTTACTCTTGCTGTTTTTTCTCACTAGAACGTTCAATGCCAAATACCTGCATGGCCTGCTCCCTTGCTTAAAACTCTCAATGGCACTCCATTGCCGACAGGATAAAATTTAAATCCCTCAGTGCAGCACTTAAGACTCTTCAGGAGGTGGCTCACACTCACCTCTACATCTTTATCTGTTACACATTGGGTCCCAAACACAGTGGGCTCTGTTTCTGAATTCTATCCACTTCACCTTTTTTGTCTGGTACATAAATATCTACTTATTTTTTGAAACTCAGCTCAATCATCACCTGCAGGAAAAATAGACAGCTCCCTCATCGTGTACCCACCACGCCCTGTGTGGACTTCCATGGTGGCATGTGTTTTAATCAAGCTCTCATGGTGATTCTTAACACAGATTAAAGTTTGAGATTCACTGGCCCAGCACATATTTCATGTGTATTATGTTTGATTGTATGTCTGTCTCTACTGGCTGGACTGAAAAGCCCTGGAGGTCTTTTATTTTTTTTTTAAAGAATTTATTTATTTATTTGACAGAGAGAAAGAGAGAGAGATCACAAGCAGGCAGAAAGGCAGGCAGAGAGATAGGGGGAAGCAGGCTCCCTGCTGAGCAGAGAGCCCAATGCGGAGCTCGATCCCAGGACCTGAGATCATGACCTGAGCCGAAGGCAGAGGCTTTAACCCACAGAGCCACCCAGGCGCCCATGCCCTGGAGGTCTTTATTCCATCCCCACAGCCTAACACAATGTCTAACTCCCAATAGGGATTCAGTAAATGTTAGATGAGAGAACAATTGAATGGATGGATGCACATGCTTCCTCTCTTTCTACTTCCATGTTCCTGACAAAACAGAGTTCTCTCCCCGTGTTGACCATGTGCCCTATCAGAGATCAAATGGTACAGAACTACATACTTGCCCTGTGTTGTCAGAACCAGACTGTGAGTCACCGTCTGCTTTCATCCGCTGGCTTACTAGGCCATTACAAACTTACTCAGGTTGTTGTTTATTTAGGTAGTATTTACTCACAAGACATAGCCCCCGAAATCAAGTTTGAGGGTTACATTTATTAAGTGGACAGCTTCAGTGCAAAGGTCTATGATCACTGTAGATTTTTTTAACTATAGCAATTATTTCACTGACTACATCTCCATCTTTATTGAGAGGAAGCCATTCCTTCTACGTGGAAAGTTTGATATATTCATGCTGAACACTTTTTTTTAAGTTGTTGTTTCATGGCTACTGCTTATGGTTAGAGTTCACTATTCTGGGAAATAATGCTTTAAACAACATCTATACCAATGTTAATTTTCTTTTTTAAGTTTTACTTTATTTAATAAAATAAAATAAAGGGAGAGAGAGAGAGCGTGCACAAGAGCAAGGGGGGGAGGGTCAGAGGGAGAGGATCTTCAAGCAGACTCCCCTCTGAGCACCGAGCCATCTAAGACGAGATGGAGCGCCGCAGCTCCATCTCACCACCCATGAGATCATGGCCCGAGCCAGAACCAACAGACTGAGCCATCCAGGTACCCCACCAATGTTAGTTTTCTATTGAACTTAATTTGTACAAAGTACTTTAATCTGTAAAGTCTTTGACCGTCTCAAGTATTTACTGAAAGACAGCAGAGGTTCTCTCCACCCACCTGTCTTTCAGTAGTATCACAACTGTTCCTTTCTTGATAGGGATGATGTATTGCTGCACAAGGCCCTTGGCAATAAGGGTAGGGACACATGATATCTGTTCCAAGCAGTACCATCAATCCCGAGAACTACCATGAGACTTTCTTTCTTTCATCTAACATCTTATCTCTACTGTTTCAACCACCAACTCCAAATCTAAGTTTCCCCAGTAAGGCGAAGAGGTAGAAGAAATGGAAGATGGGAGGGAGAGAAAAGGAGAAGAGGAAGGAAGTGGCTTTCTGATTGCTGTGTGGAAAACAGGCAACCAGGAACGGAAGGAAGGGGCTCCCCAGACATTTTGCTTGGAGTTATGTACTCATGCCTACATCAGCCTGAATATTAGGTAGGTGTGGTCCAAGGAAAATACAAGGTTTTTAACTAATGTGGTAGTGACTCACTACCACCCAGTGTACGTGAATTAACGTTCCACTGACTTTTTTTTTTCAAGAAAAAACAAGATTTATGGCAAGATGTCATTGGTCATCTGAACTGTGACTCAGCAGTTTCTATCTCTGAAACTCAAACCGCTGCGTAATATATGTTTCCCTCTAATTTTGTTAGGACGTTATATGTTTTATCTGACAGAGTTGCATCAAAGTCTCTAAAAAGCTATTAGATATATGTGAGTTTGCCAATGAGTTTCTGACAGTTTCTGCTTTATAAATATTGATACTAAGCACTGAGTAAGGTGTAGAATTGTTGAATCAATTTGTTGTACACCTAAAACTAACATAACATTGTTAATTATACTTAAAAAAATAAAATAAAATATATTGATACTAAGTCATATGGCATAGAAAGTTCATAGGTGTTATATCTTTGCTCTATATAATGCTCTTTGCCTTGAAATCTGCTTTGCCTGAAATTAATATTGCCAATTCTTGTTTCCTTTTGTTTGCACTTGCCAACAAAAATGAGTTTTTGTCCACTTTTAATTTTTAAGATCCAGTGTCATTCTGTCCCTTATAAGCAATATATATGTAAATTTTATAATTTAGATTATTTCTATCTTAATCAGTTTTAACAATTTGTGTTTATTGTTATAGTTGGTTTTTCATTGCCTTTTTTGATGTTTGTTGTTTGCTTAAAGACACATATATTTTATACATTGCTTGTGTTTATCCCATTAGTCTTTTAGAAAATATTTTAGAATTTTAGAAAATATAAACATTAGAAACCTTTGCAATCTACACAGCAAACGTTTACACAGATATACTAGGTATTCAAGTTACTTTTCAAAAAGTAACATGGATGACATGTTTTTTGAGTCTGTAATATTCAAATCTCTCTGTTGCCTTCATTCAGAAATAGATTTGAAAAAAACCTTTTTCTCTCCAAATACTTTGGGCATTATTCTATAGTCTTTTAGCACTTATTTTAAAAACACTGAAGTTAGCTCCATTTTTCTGTCCTTTATAAATAAACTAATTAAACAACAATGTAAGAAATGTTTAAA
Organism: Procyon lotor; assembly: GCA_028646535.1. Classification (NCBI taxonomy): domain Eukaryota; kingdom Metazoa; phylum Chordata; class Mammalia; order Carnivora; family Procyonidae; genus Procyon; species Procyon lotor. The sequence goes on from CM053612.1 coordinate 71,833,102, forward strand.
TCTTTATGATTCAAAATATGTCTACATAAGAATTTCTTTTTAATTTTTTGCACCTGGAAGATTCTGGACTTTCAATCTGTACAATCAGTTCTTCCATTTTACTCAGGAACATTTTCTTCAATTATGTCTGATTATTTCTTGTGTTCGGGTCCTAGCGATATGTCTTTCTCTGCTATATCTATAATTTTTAGGTTTGATAATTTTTCTGATTAGTCATATCTTTTCATCTTTTTATTTTACCTATTCCATGCATTTCAGGGAAATTTTTCATATTTGTTTTCTGCATAACCAATTCAGTTTTTTAGTGTCAATTCTTCTCTTTTTGATTGCCAGGAAGGATTTTTGATTTTGCTATTGCATTTCTAGTTCTTACAGTTTCTTTTTTTTTTTTTTCTTTATCATGACCATTTTCCTATTATTCTCCTACAGTTGTCTTCATTTCTACTACTTTCCCTGAGGCTCTGCTCCCATTTTGCCGAAGTTTCATCTTCTTGCAATCTTAAGGATACGATTTTCTATTGGTTTCAATAGTAAATCATTTCACAGTTGGCATTCTTCTCCTGAGTCTTCAGGGGAGTGTTTTGCTCGTTCTGCCAAATTTTTCGAAGACCTCCATGTAAACTATTTCTATTTATTCATCCCAAAAATGAAGAGGGATGTAGCCTAACCCAGTTCTTGCCATATGACAAACTTTGTTTGTCTTCATTTTCCCATGGGCATTGCTCACTTTGCATTCTGAGATTTCAATGATCTTGATGTACATTCCTCTCAATCCAATTTCCAGTGCCCAGAAGATATTCAGTTTGAGCAACTCTGATGTACCAAATTGGAACCTTCCCCCATCCCATGACTTGGTTTTATGATGCTCTAAATCAATAAGGAATATGTAAAACTGTAATCACTATGCACCATGGCAAAGATTCTCCTGGTCTCTTCAACTGCAGAGAGGTAGCATCAATTACCTCTCTATGTTGTTGCAAAAAGCTTTCTGGAAGATTTCTGGTCTCTTCTAAATATAAGATATATACTAATAGAAAAGGTGATAAGTAAGAGTGTCACGGCTATCTCATAAAAGCTCCCCACTAGTAAGCAGATGGCTGCTGTGTTTTCTGTGAGGCCCACATCTGATGATTTTTTGAGCCACTGAAGCCTTCTATTTTGTAAAGGAAGCATAAAATGACCTCTTTCATTACACTGGCAGATTATTTTCTGTAACTGACAGCAATGCACCTGTAGATCACAAATTGTATTTTTCAAGCAAGTGAATCACCCTTCTAATTAGGTGAGATTCTAAACAGAGTTGGAAAATGACAAAACATTAGTTTCGATTTGATTTGTTATTGTGAGACTTCATCATTTTTTGTGTTCAAATCATTTTACCTACAAGTTAAGAATTACAGCATCCGAGACCACCAGCTAGATACCACCGTAAGACAGAAATTACACCTTGATTACCACACACCACCCCCGAAAACCCTCCCCACAACCTGCTAAAAAAGTAGAATCAAACCTGATTATGTGACTTTTGCTCACCAGGTTTAGCATGGGATGACATTAAGTTGTTTCTAAAAAGTTAACTCACCTGCAAAAAGCAAAGTATTGGCAATGTGGATTGAATCAAAACGCAGGCCAATCAAAATGCAGAGCTCCAAGGATTCTTTGAGCCATGGTTGTATTAAAAGAGTGAGTTGAAGACTTTCCATGAAACTATTCTGAAGAGAACTGTTCTCATTTGTATGCTGAAGTTCTAGTGAGTTGTTAAAAATTCAATCACATTACTTTATAGCCACACCTTTATCTAGGTGTTTCTTTCCCACTCAGATACTGCCTCATTAACCACCATTAATCAAGCACCCATGTTGATGTTCTTGGCCTAATCTTAACTTCCTTTGGGGTAAAAATTTTACTTTTCTGAGTTTCCTGATCATCTAAGTTTGGTATGCCAGTGATTAAGCTATTCTTTCTCAGCTCCAAACCCAATCTTCTATAGTTTGCTTTATAGTGCTGGGACTGGGATTTCTAGCTGCTCCCTTTTAAGGCTTTGTCCATAAAGGGTGCTAGAGGGAGATGCGAGGCTGGAGGAAGAAGAGTCATGCTCCTTCCTGTTTACTTCCTGTTTGCTTCTTGGGGTTCCCTATCTGCTTCCTGCTCCTGTGAGAGTTTCCTTGACCTCACTTCTTAATCCAAGAAGTGGCAGTCCCTTCCTGTAGCAGCAGCTGAATATAGTTTGCAGTTTTGCCAACACTTGCAGAACCCGTCTCCTCATGCTCCCCACCCCAGGAACACTGGCACCAGACCACAGTACCCCCTCTTGAGGTAGCTGGGTCTAGGCCCCCATGAGGTGTCTTCTCTCAGCAGAGACACCAGGGCTGCTCAACGGATGTCCATTCCTCAAACACCTGTGTTCCATCCTATGCTAGTCTCTATGGTTTAGTAATTTCAACATCTTTCTTTTGTTCCATCATGCCAAGGAAGGTAGCTACTTCCTGAAGTTCCTACCTCCATGAGACCTCACATATTTCTTTTTCCTCTTCAGGTACTGTTATGAGCTGAATTGTGTCCCCCCCACCCTCAAAAAAGAGGCTGAAGTCCTAACTCCTAGTTCCTGTGAATGTGACCTTACTTGGAAATTGAGTCTTTGCAGATGATTAAGTTAACATGAGGTCATTACAATGGGCCTTAATTCAACAGAAGGAAGACAATGTGAATACACAAGGAGAACACCATCTATAAGCCAAGGAAAGCCTGAGGCTACCAGAAGCTAGGGTAGGGGAGAGGCATGGAATAGATTCTTCCTCATGACCCTCAGAAGGAATTTCCTGTGATGACACCTTGATTTAGACTTCTGGCCTTCAGAACTATGAAAAAATAAATTTCTGTGGCTTAAGCCACCCAGTTGGTGGTACTTTGGTATAGTAGCCCCAGGAAAACTACTAATACAGATACCTAGTTAACAATTTTATACCTAACAGACAATTTCTACATTAAATTCTCCTGTCAAAATGACTGGTAGGGTTTCTGTCTCCTGACTGGACCCTGACTCATACACTTAGCTTTCCCCCAGAAGCAGACCCCACAAAAACTATATGAATCAATGCAAGTGGTTTATTTGGGAGTAATTTCTTTTGGACGTGAGTATGAGAGATGGGGAGGGAAAGGAAGGAAATGCAGGGTGGGTTAAGGAAGTTACTGCTGTGAGCAATTAGGCCTTAATGCTATCAGGGACCTTTGGGTGGCTCTGTAGAACATGCTTCGAAATTGTCCCATCCAAGGGGTGATGAAACTGGAGTATTTATCCATCACCTCCCGTCCTTCGTTACCTGAGTCCTGGAAAGATCAACTCCCCAGCATTTCCAACATTCTTTGTACACAGACCAAGCATGCTCTTGTGATGAGAGAAAGCCCTCAGGCAGAGGGTTGCAGGTGCTTATGGCAAGAAGTTGTGGGCATACATGGGAGTGGTGAAAACAAGAGTAAACATGGGTACCAATAGCATCTGCTGCACCAATTGTTAAGTCTTCAAGGTCTAGCTACTCAATGCCCAAAGACGCCTTAAGAGGCACAGGAGGTTATGAAATGTGGGCACCTTTCATTTTGCTAAAGAATTGCAATGAAGCAGGAGCACTATTGCCCTTGCAAATCAAGAGCATCAGCAGAGCTGTACAACACAATATAATGAACCTCACTTTGCACTTGCTGTCTGAATTCATCTAATGTATGAAGATAGATTATGAAGATATATTTAAACTATTCTGTTTACAGTTCTTATCCTGTAACCACTCTTCAATGATTTGACAGAACCACAAATTTATAACAACTAGACGAGGCCTTGGAGCTAGTCTGCAAATTAAAAAAAAAAAAACAAAAAAACATAGACTCAGAAACCTTTGTGCAAATAAAATCTTACGATATAAAAAACAGATGAAAGTGAAGTCATCTGATTGACACTTGTGAAGAGCAAGGGTTGAAGTAGCTTTTACCTCTTGGTTGCCTTCTCATCCCACTGGCACCCCTGAAGGGAGGTCACAGACAGTGCTCATACAATCCAATTTGAAAAAGCAGTGATCTACTCCCAATAACTTCTTATGTTAATGGAGAGAGAATTTAGATTTTTCTGTCCCCAAAGCATGCAAGATAATATCCATGCTACCTAACATTGACTTTAGCTTTCTTTTTAAAAGTCCTAGTAATTTGGATCACATCAATTCAGAGTGGCTTACTGGGCATTCACTTGAATGCGACTACAGAAAACAGGATTCAAAGCAAATTCATTAGATTAAAATAAAAAGGTAAGCTGACCACTTGAAACTCATTCCGATCACTTTACAGAATGGGCTTTCTTTTTTTTTTTTAACTGGAAAAAACATTTAAGTGGAGGGGCGGAACTGAAGAATGGGTTAGTAGAAAGAACTGGAAGATATAGATGTAGCAATCAGTAAGTAGATCTTGAAGAAAAAGTAACTTAACATCATATATTTGGATAAGCCTCCTGAAGGTATGAAGTCCAGAACGAAAAGAGCAAAAGCCACAAAATGGGGCTTAGAAACCAACTACAGTTAATGAGGGAGAAAAGTTAACAAAGACACAGAAGAATCAAACAGATAAGAAAAAAACACAAATCAATGTAGTGTACTAGAATGTAGGGGAAGAAAGATATTTAGAAGTTAAATTATTTAACATAACACAGCTGAGTAGCTAAGAATTAAAGTTGAATTAGTACCACTGACTTTGGCCAATGGTATTTAGTCCTATGGTGCTCTTAAATGATGCAGTTCTAACGAATAGTGACATGGATTCCAGAGATTTCTAAAGAACATAGCTATGGCCACCTACTGAGATCTCCACTAATTAAAAAAAAAAACAAAAAACTAAAAAGCAACTGGTTTTTTATGAGGTTACCTTTGAGGAATCCTCTGTTACCTATAGGCTACTTTTTCTCTTAATTTTTTCTTGTAGCCAATTGTGATGAATCTCCGATTCATCTTGAGGCTCTCCTATTTTATTTTATTTATTTTATTTTATTTCATTTCATTTCATTTTAATCTTTGAGGCTCTCCTATTTACATCTGCACCACTAGTTTTCTTGGTACGATTATGTCATAGAATGTTAAGACTGCTTTTTATGAGAGAATTATCTTGGATCCTCTGAGAATGGCCTAATTCTGAAAAAAAATTTTTAATCTCATAATTTTTTGTTTTGTATTTATTGAAAAGTCCTAATTGAAGTATATAAAAAGGCCCACAGCAAGCATTGGTGGTAGTTTCCATTACTTAACAGTTTTTCAGAAGAATTTGATATGTTGGAATGCATCCTTCATTGGCACTTCAATGTGCACATCTGTACTCTACTTTAGCCAAGTGACGATAATACTTTTTTTTTTTTTTTAACATATAATGTATTATTTGTTTCGGGGACACTGGTCTGTGAATTATCAGTCTTACAATTCACAGCACTCACCATAGCATATACCCTCCTCAATGTCCATAACAAAGCCACCCTATCCTCTCCCCCCACCCCCTAGCAACCCTCAGTTTGTTTCCTGAGATTAAGAGTCTCTTATGGTTTGTCTCCCTCCCCGGTCCCATCTTGTTGCATTTTTTCCCTTCCTACCCCCCACGGCCCCCTGCCCTGCCTCTCAAATTCCTCATATCAGAGAGATCATATGATAATTGCTTCCTCTGGTTGACTTATTTCATTTAGCAAAATACCCTCTAGTTCCATCCACATCATTGCAAATGGCAAGATTTCGTTTCATCAATGGCTGCAAAGTATTCCATCGTATATATATACCATTTCATCTTTATCCATTCATCTCTTGATGGACGACTAGGCTCTTTCCATAGTTTGGCTATTGTGGACATTGGTGCTATAAACATTCAGGTGCACATGCCTCCTCGGATTACTACATTTGTATTTTTAGAGTAAATACCCAGTAGTGCAATTGCTAGGTCATAGGGTAGTTCCATTTTCAACTTTTTGAGGCACCTCCATATTGTTTTCCAGAGTGGCTGTGCCAGCTTCCATTCCCACCAACAGTATAAGAGGGTTCCCCTTTCTCTGCATCCTCGTCAACACCTGTCATTTCCTGACTGATTAAATTTAGCCATTCTGACTGGTGTGAGGTGGTATCTCACTGTGGTTTTGATTTGTATCTCCCTGATGCAAGTGATGTGGAGCACTGTTTCATGTATCTGTTGGCCATTAGGATGTCTTCTTTGTAGAAAGATCTGTTCAGGTCTTCTACCCATTTCTTGATTAGATTATTTGTTCATTGGGTGTTGAGTTTGAGAAGTTCTTTATAGATTTTTGATACTAGCCCTTTATTTGATATGTCATTTGCTAATATCTTCTCCCATTCTGTCAGTTGTCTTTTGGTTTTGTTGACTGATTCTTTTTCTGTGCAAAAGCTTTTGATCATGATGAAGTCCCAATAGTTCATTTTGCCTTTGCTTCCCTTGCCTTTGGTGATGGTTCTAGGAAGAAATTGCTGCAGCTGAGGTTGAAGAGGATGCTGCCTTGTTCTCCTCAAGGATTTGGATGAATTCCTGTCTCACATTGAGGTCTTTCATCCATTTTGAGTCTATTTTTGTGTGTGGTATACGGACATGGCCTAGTTTTATTCTTCTGCATGTGGCTATCCAATTTTCCCAACAATATTTGTTGAAGAAACTGTCTTTTTTCTATTGGACATTCTTTCCTGCTTTGTCAAAGATGAGTTGACCATAGAGTCAAGGGTCCATTTCTGGGCTCTCTATTCTGTTCCATTGATCTATGTGTCTATTTTTGTGCCAGTACTATACCATCTTGATGATTACAGCTTTGTAATAGAGCTTGAAGACTGGAATTGTGATGCCTCAGACTTTGGTTTTCCTTTTCAACATTCCGCTGGTAATTCTGGATCTTTTCTGGTTTTATGTAAATTTTAAGATTATTTGTTCCATTTCTTTGAAAAAAAATTGATGGTATTTTGATAGGGATTACCTTAAATGTGTAGACTTCTTTTTTTTATTTTAATTTTATTTATTTATTTTTTTCAGTGTTACAAGATTTATTGTTTTGCACTACACCCAGTGCTCCATACAGTACATGCCCTCCTCAATACCCACCACCAGGCTTCTTTAGTAGCATAAACATTTTCACAATATTTGTTCTTCCACTCCATGAGCATGGAATGTTTCTCCATTTCTTTATGTCTTCCTCAATTTCTTTCAAGAGTACTTTATAGTTTTCTGAGTACACATTCTTTGCCTCTTTGGTTAGATTTATTCCTAGGTATCTTATGGTTTTCGGTGCAATTGTAAATGGGATCGACTCCTTAATTTCTTTCTTCTGTCTTGTTGGTGTATAGAAATGCAACTGATTTCTGTGCATTGATTTTATATCCTGACACTTTACTGAATTCCTGTATGAGTTCTAGTGGTTTGGGAGTGGAGTCTTTTGAGTTGTCCACATGAAGTATCATATCATCTACAAAGAGCGAGAGTTTGACTCCTTCATTGCCAATTCAGATGCCTTTTATTTCTTTTGTTGTCTGGTTGCTGAGGCTAGGACTTCTAGTACTATGTTGAACAGTGGTGGTGATAGCCGACAGCCCTGCAATGTTCCTGATCTTAGGGGAAATTTTAAAAATTTTAAAGAAAGAAATATATATATATACACACACACACACACAAATATGGGGTAAACACGATGGAGGGATGGAATATGACTGTAAAGATGAAAATTAAAAAGATTTTAGAAAAGGAATTGATAAGAAGTTGGGAAGTTGGTTAAAAAAAGGAAAAAAAAGGAGAAAAGGAGAGAATATGATCAGGCTAGAGACTGGAACAAAGCCATAGGCTAGATTTAAGGTATATTTTGATGTTAGAAGAAACTGTTTCCCAATATTTTAAAGAAAGAAAAACTTAAATGTATACAAAAAAATAAGGTTAGATACAATGAAGGGATAGAATATGACTATAACAATGAAAATTTTAAAAGATTTTTTAAAAGGTATTGAGAAGAGAAAATAGTTTCAAAAGGTTAAAATAGGAAAGAGGAAAGGGGGCTCCTGGGTGGCTCAGTGGGTTAAAGCCTCTGCCTTCGGCTCAGGTCATGATCTCAGAGTCCTGGGATCGAGCCCCACATTGAGCTCTCTGCTCAGTGGGGAGCCTGCTTCCTCCTCTCTCTCTCTGCCTGCCTCTTTGACTACTTGTAATCTCTCTCTCTCTGTTAAATAAATAAATAAATAAAATCTTTTTAAAAAAGAAAGAGGAAACTTTTTAAAAATAGAATAAGAAAAAAAATTTTTAATTCAACTTTGAAAGACTAAATAATGGGGGGAAAGCCGTGAATTCTATGTGCCATATTTCCGTAGCTCTAATGTTTTGCAGTTCTCATTGATCAGTGAACTTGGTCTAGGATGGATGTTCTTGCTGATCTTCTGGGGGAGGGGCTTGTGGCAGTGATTCTTGAACGTCTTTGCCCGAGGCAGAATTGCACCGCCCTTGCTATGGGCTGGGCTAGGCAATCTGGTCCTATTCGTTCTCAGGAGCTTTTGTTCCCTGAGCGCTTTCCTTACCACTTTGGAGGCGGAGAATGAAGACGGCGGCCTCCTAGTCTCTGGCCGGTAGGAGCCGAGAGGTCAGCCCTGATCCTCAGTGCGCCCTCAGAGAAAAGCAGGCAGTCACTCCCAACTCCCCGGTCTCGGGCCGCACTCTGTGCTCAGCCGGCCTGAGACGGAGCATTTCTCTCTGGTGCACGGCCCCATCTGGAGTCTCTAAACCCAGCTCAGTGCTCGATTCCTGCAGCCACTACCGCACCGCTCCTCCTGGAGAAGGAAGGTGAGTCTCCCCAGATCTCCTGCTTGTGGGGTCCCTGCTCGAAGAGCACTGGCCCAACTATGCCTCGAATCAAGGTTTGTGGCAACCCCGAGCTGAGAACTCACTGCTCATCTCTGTACCTGTAGCCGGCTTCCCCTCTCCGATACCTGGGAGCTCTGCTGCACTCAGACACCCCCGGACTTTTTGTGACCCCACGGGTCCTGGGACCACACTGTCCCCACGAGGGCTCCACCCCCCCACTTAGCCTTTGGAGCAACATCCCTCAGTGGAGCCGACTTCTAAAAGTCCCGATTTTGTGGTCTGTGGAGCTGTCCCCCCTCCCCCCTGTGGTCTCTCTTCCCATCGCTTTGGATTCACTTCTCCGCATGTCTTACCTTCCAGAAAGTGGTCGCTTTTCTGTTCCTAGAATTGCTGCTCTTCTTCTCTTCCATCTCCTGTTGAGTTTGTAGGTGTCCAGAATGGTTTGATAACTATCTAGCTGAATTCCTGGGACCCGCCACGAAATTTAGGTCTCCTACGCCTCAGCCATCTTGCTCCTCCCCCTGACAATAATTCTTGGGGGCGGGTCAACCCTTACTCAGAGTCAGCCTGGCTCCAAAAAATGGATACTTTAGTACTTTGAGAATTACAGTGGTGCTCCTCAAAGTTCTAAGAATGGTTATAGGGAGCCAAATGCCAACCAAGCCTTTCACCAAAACAGAAGGGCTCCCTCATTTTCATGCTGCTCCATGGAGGAATGATCATTCTTCTTTTTCTCTTTCCCTGCTTCTTCTCCATCTCTGCCAATCTGCATTCCACGAGTAAAGAAGCCCACCATTTTCCTGGCTCTCATGGAAGAGACTCTGGAATGATCCATGCCTCTTCACTGCCTTGCCTCCCTGCGGGTGTTATTAAATTCTGTTTCTTCTGCTTTCACAGTTATTCTGGTTACATATTGCTGCATAACGTAATATCCCAAACTTGGTGGCATAAGGCCAAAGACCTTTTAACACTCCCAGATTCTGTGGGTCAGCAATTTGAACTGGACCCAGCAGGGATGGCTAATCTACATGCTACGGTTTGGGGGCACATAGATTCAGCTGGAGGTGACTCAAACAACCGTAGGTTGGAATTTTCTGGAGGCTTCATCGCCTGGGTGGGATGACTCCAAGACTGGGCTTGGTTGGAACTGTTGACTGGAGCATCTGTGCAGGCCTCTTGGTGTGGCTTGGTCTTCTTCACAGCATGGAGCCTGGGTTCCAATAGGCATTAAGGGAACCAGGCAGAAGCGCATGGTCTCGTTTGATGCAGCCTCAGATATCATGCAGGATTACTTTCATTACACTCCTTTGATTATAGGCAAGTCACAAAGGCCAGCCCAGATTCAAGGAGAGGGACTTCTTGATGGTGGAGTGGCAAGTTCTCATTGCCAAAGAACTTGTGGGATGGGAGATACTGTCGTCACTATCCCTAGAGAAGGCAATCTGCGACAACACTTTTGATGGTCATTTTTCTCTGTTTTCTTACTACTCAGCAGAACTCCTCACCTGAGCCCTGGCTGTCTTCAATCACAGAGCAATAGCCACCTCCACCACAGCTTATTTCTTTCTTTTTTTTTTTAACACAAACACCATTTTGTAGTTCTGTAATTGCAACATAGGTCTCACCAGGCTAAAATCAAGCTGTCTACAGGGCTGTATTCTTTTCTGCTCGTTCTAAAGCAGAATCTATTCTTTGTTCCTGCAGGTCGCTGGCCAACTTCAGATTTTTGTGGTTAGAGGACTGAGATCCCATTTCCTTGCTGGATGTCAGCCTGGAACTGTGCTCAACTTCCAGAGGTCTCTTGAATTCCTTGGCTCACAACCCCCTTCCCCTATCTTCAAAGCCAGCAAATTGTGAATGGTTTGGTCCCTCTCACATGTTGAACGTCTCCTGCCTCTTCTTCTACAGCATCTCCCCAACCTCCTTCTTCTGCCTTCTTCTTCCATTTTTAAGGTCCCATGTGATTACATTGAGCCCACCCAGATTATCCAGGATAATCTCCTTATTTTAAGATCCATAAAATTAGGGGTGCCTGGGTGGTCCATTCTGTTAAGTGTCCAACTCTTGATTTTGGCTCAGGTCATGATCTCAGGGTGGTGCAGTCAAGCCCCCCTCCCCCACTTTCAGGCTCCACATTCAGCAGGGAATCTGCTTGAGATGTTTCTCTCTCTGTCCCTCTCTGCCTCCCCACCACCCCCTCTCTCTAAAATAAATAAATAAATCTTCTTTTAAAAAGATCTGTAAAATCAATCCATCTGCAAGGTCCCTTTTGCCAGATAATATAACATACAAACGTAGAGCACCAGGAACTAGAGTTTGGCCATTTTGGGTTAGGGGGCAGCATTATTCAGTCTACCACGGTGATTCCAGATGACAGCACTATATCTCTCTTTCATTTTTTTTTTATTGCAGGAAATACATATATAACATAACATTTGCTGGTCTCAGTGTACAATTTAGTGGCATTAAACACATGCACAAAGTTATGCGCCCATCGCCAGCATCCATTTTCAAAAGCCATTCATCACCTCAAACAGAAACTCTGTAACCGTTAAGCAATGACTCCCTCCCCCAGGTAATTGCTAATTTACTTTTTGTCTCTATGAATTTGCCCATTCTGGATATTTCCTAAAAGGGGAATCATACAATATTTGTCCTTTAGTGTCTGACTTATTTCACATAGCATAATGTTTCCAAGATTCGCCCATGTTGTAGCATGGATCAGAACTTTATTCCTTTTTATGGCTGACTAATAGCCTAATGCATGTATGTGCCACATTTTTTTATCTGTTCATCTGTGATTAACACTTGGGTTCATTCCATCTTTGGGCTATTGTGAGTCGTGATGTAATAGATATGGATGTGTAACTATCCAATTGAATCCCTGAGTTCAATTATTTTGGATAAATACCTAGGAGTAGAATTGCAGGGTCATGGGGCCATTCTGTATTTAACTTTTTGAGGAAAGGCCAGACTATGTTCCACAGCAACTGTACTATTTTACATTCTCATCAGCAATGTGTGAGGGTTCTAGTTTCTACACATCCTCACCAACACTCCTTATTTTCCATTTTTTTTAAAAAAATAACCATCCTAGCAGGTGTGAAGTGATCTCTTATCGTGGTTTTGTTTCACACTTCCCAAATGACCAGCGATGTTGAGCGCCTTTTCGTGTGCTGATTTGTAGGTCTTCTTTGGAGAAATTTCTTTTCTAGTCCTTTGCCCATTTTTAAACTGGGGATGTTTGTCTTTTGCTGTTCAGTTGCAGTTCTTTATATGTTCTGGATATTAAATTCTTATCAGATATATAATTTGCTAATATATTTTCCCTCATTGTGTGGGCTTCTTTTTCACTCTCTAGTAGCATCTTTTGATGCACAAAATTTTTAAGTTTGATGAAATACGACTTATCTACTTTTTTCTTTTTTTTTTAAGATTTTATTTATTTAACACAGAAACACAGCGAGAGAGGGAACACAAGTAGAGGGAATGGTAGCGGGAGAAGCAGGCTTCCTGCCGAGCAGGGAGCCTAATGCGGGGCTTGATCCGAGGACCCTGGGATCATCACCTGAGCCGAAGGCAGCCGCTTAACGACTGAGCCACCCAGGCGCCCCTCTACTTTTTTCTTTTAACACCCTTGTTTTGGTGTCATATTTAAGAAATCATCGCCAAATGCAAGGTTATGCAGAAATTCCCCTATGTTTTATTCTAAGAGTTTTGTCATTTTGCTCACATTACATTTCAGTCTTTGATCCATTTTGAGTTAATTTTTGTTTATGATGTAAGATAGGGTCCAGCTTTATCCTGTTGTGTGTAAATAGCAAATTATCCCCCATTTGCTCAACAAACTATTCCTGCCTCCATTGAATGATATTGGCACTCTTGATAAGAATGAATTGAATAAATACTTCTCTGTTTCTTGAGAAACTTTGTTGTTGCTGTTTTAATTTTTCTCCCTTATTCTCATTAACGATGTTAATACTGTCCTCAGAACATCATGGTGGTTCCTCTAAACTAAGGTCAAGGCTCTTTCTCTCAGTGACTAGTGTTCAATCCATTCGGTCTCTCCCCAAGTCCCATGATATTGCCATGCAATTCTTCACTGTACTATATACTGTTGATACAGTCTGTAAGTTGGCCTCCTACTACTCCTCTCTCGATGGCCATTTAAGAGATCCCTCCCCCTGCTTTGTTATAAAACTAGCTCAGAGAACCTTTCCAGGCCCTGCTTCTTTTCTTTCTTTCTTTCTTTCTTTCTTTCTTTCTTTCTTTCTTTCTTTCTTTCTTTCTTTCTCCCTTTCTTTCTTTCTTTCTTTCTTTCTTTCTTTCTTTCTTTCTTTCTTTTTTCCTTTCTTTCTTTCTTTCTCTTTAATTCTAGCCCTGCCTCTTATTCTTCTCCCAACGTCATGGGTTCCACTTGAGGCCTTAAGTTAAAGATTCATTATTTCATTCATTCAACAAATACTTGTTAAATCTTTCTAAATGCCAAGCACTGGGTTCAGGCTAGAATTTTCCATTCTCTGCCCAATTTCTTTGGAGTGGTATTTCATTCAGATTAGCTTTTTGGTTACCTTCTCCACTTCTGCCCCTGGTTGTAGTGTTTTAAATGCCTTAGACTCCTATTATGCCTGAAGAAAATGCCTATTTCTTCAAGTGCCTGACAGTCTACCCTGGACGTGAGCCCTGCGTCCCCTGCTTGGCTAGAAACAGAGATTACCTAATTTTCCTAAAAACCTTATTCTTCTCTTCCTGATAATAAAAATGGCCATCTTGGATTGACTCCTGCTGTGGGCTGGATGTTGTGCTGGACACATGACAGGTTATCGCTAATGCTTCTTCTCCCAATCACTCTTCCAGCCACCAGGAACACAGCGGTCAATGAAACAAAGTTCCTGCTTGGAAGGAGCCTATGTTCTCTTAAAATCTTTGACATGATTCAGCCGGGTACAGAGAAATCAAGTAACCTACCCAAAACACAGCTCTGAAGGGGCAGAGCTAGAATTGGAATTTAATATTCTGATCCCAATGCTTATACTCCTTCTCCTGCATCTAGCTACCTCTCAAAGTCTCATTCCAATTGGTAACTCACGTTTTCTAACACAAAATTTCTCAATGCCAGACTCTCACATTTTATAATCTATTAAAACCTTGATGAATGATAGCAACTACAGAATGTTTATTAGGGTACATGTAATTTGGAGGTTAACGAGCAAATTTTCTTCATTTCAACCTTAATTCTTAACATACTTTTAAAATATATTAGTTAACTTTCCTGCTTTTGTTAGACTAGTAATCATTCTCCCTTAGAAAATTCATAGTTTTCCTTTATCTTAAGGTTATTATTCTAAGTAGCACTATAGAGGGGGAAAAAATGGAGTAAATCAGGTTAAAAATTCACTGACCTTAGGATATGTATTAAGAGGTAATTTTAAACTTTTTATTACACACTTGTTATAAACCTATTTTGTCTTTTGTCTTTTTCCCAAAAAGGGTAATGCTGAAAGAAATGTGTTTAAGTATAAGTTAATAGACCTTGACTTAGTAGACAGTATTCTACTCCTGGCTCTATTGCAGTGAGATGAACTTGTGTAACTTTGGTCTTTGGTCTTTTCCTTGGGCCTCAATTCTGCCTTCTGTAAAAATGAAAGAGACTGGATTTAGAGCATTGCTGTTCACGTAGGGCTTTACATTTTTTAATGCAATATTTGCGTAGCATTTGAGTTGATCATAGCATCAACCTCATTATCCCAATTTTATATGTGTTTCAAATGATGTTCAAGGACATGCCCAAGTGGTGGAAACTTAATCCTAACCCTTACCTTCAGACTCCAAGACCATGCTCTTTCAGAGGCTAGAGGATCTCTAATGTCCACTGTAATACTAAGAATCTACAATTCTTACAGCCAGTCTAGTTGAGTTGTGATTTAGTCAAGGTCCTACTTACTCTTGCTCTCTTTTATCATCTTTCTGAATGTGTGCTAATATGTCCATCATCCTCATCAGTATGAACATAAAATTTCTGTCAGAGTTTGTTGGAATTTGGGTTCCTAGAAATCAGGAACTTTTCCTTTGCTTGTTTAGAAAATCATTTAAGTATGAGTAATTGATATTTATCAAGTGCTTCCTATGAGCAAGGCACCATTCCAACTACTCTTAAGTCTTCAAACAACCCAATAATGCCCATTTTTCAGATAATGAAAACTGAGGCACAAAGAGATTCAGCATCTTACCCAAGGTCCCATGGTGTGTTACATTGCATTATTTGCTCACAAATTTTTCTTCTTACCATGTCCCCTCTCCATGGAAGAAATATACTTCCCTGTCCCATTGACATAGGTTTTGGCCAATGCAGTGTTAGTTGGCATGACCACGCATAGAGATTTTAAATGTGTCTGTGTGTTTTCTTTTTCAATATTCCTCTGGTTATTTGAGTTCATTCTTGGTCTCATACAAATTTTAGGATTATTTGTTCCAGTTCTGTGAAAAATATCAATATTATTCTGATAAGGATTGCATTGAATGTGTAGATTGCTCTGGGTAACATAGACATTTTAACAATATTTATTCTTCCAATCCATGAGCATGGAATGTTGCCAGAGGAATGTTGACAAAGGAAACCAAAGCTGGTGGCATCACAATGCTGGACTTCAAACTCTATTACAAAGCTGTCGTTATCAAGACAGTATGATGCTGCACAAAAACAGACACATCAATCAATGAAACAGAATAGAGAACCCAGAAATTGACCCTCAACTTTATGGTCAACTAATCTTCAACAAAGCAGAAAAAAACATCCAATGGTAAAAAGACAGTCTCTTTAACAAATGGTGCTGGGAAAATTGAACAGCCACATGTAGAAGAATGAAACTGGACCATTTTCTTACACCGTACAAAGATAAACTCAAAATATATGAAAGACCTAAACATATGAGAAGAATCCATCAAAATCCTAGAGGAGAACACAGGCAGCAACCTCTCTGATCTCTGGTGCAGCAACTGCTTGCTAGACATGTCTCCAAAGGCAAGGGAAACACAAGCAAAAATGAACAGTTGGGACCTCATCAAGATAAAAA
>CM053612.1:71849518-71877326 GCA_028646535.1 Procyon lotor
CTCTGCTCACTCGTCTGACTCGGCTGGTAGGTGCGGGGCCGAGTCGGACGGTGCCTTCGCCGCCAGATGGTTGTCCCTGCCACGCCTAGAAGCCTGGCTCAAGATTCCCTAAGTCTTAGGTAATCAGGAATGTAGATCTATTCATTCACTCAGTAAATATTTATTGAGCATTTGCAGGAGGAGGCATTGTGCTAGACAAGCACTGAAATGTAACTTGCTCTTGCTTCGACACCATAAACAGGTGACAGAAGAGGATGCAAAATCGAGCTGTGGGCAGAGTGAGCCCATAAAGCTTTCCTGCCTCTTCCCTTCCATTCTCTCCTTGTGAGTCTCAGTGTTGTTTCCACCCCTGCTCTCCCCTCCACCCCTAGGTGTCCTTCTAGTCTTTCCCAACTCGCTAGCCCCACTCGATTCCACCCCACACACTTATGCCCTTTCTACAGGCAGGGGGGTCTTCATGTACCCCCCTGTGTAATATCATTTCCCCCTTTACATGTGACTCAAACTTGCCTCAAAGGCGCCTGTATGGTCGCTTAAGCATCTGACTCTTGATCTCAGCTTGGGTCTTGATCCCAAGGTCATGAGTTCAAGCCCTGCTTTGGGCTCCATGCTGGGTGTGGAACCTATGTAAAAAATTAATTTAAAATATATACATATATACAAGGCACAAACTGCCTTGACTCCAGGAATCTGACACTCAGGGACAGCTGACATTTCTGGCATATGTAGATAGGGCATCGCCATTGGTGGGAACGAAGGCACTATTGGCAATGTCTAAGAGTGTAGAGGAAAGAACATACTGCAACTTTGGTTTGCTCAGGCTGCCTTAACCTCTTGAAGCCTCGATACTTTCACTCGTAAAATGAACACACACACAGACACATGCAGAAAACCACCTGAATGCCACCCCCGCCCCCCAGCAAAAGACGGGTTAAAGCAAAGTTTGAATACACATACCTCAGGGTTTTACACAACCATTTAAAAAAAAAAAAGTGGATTTATACGAGCTCACATGGAAAAATATCTGTAAAATCTTATTAAAAGTAAAAAGCAAGTTGGTATATGCATGATCCCATTTAAAATGCAAAATATACATATTTATTAGTGCTTGCTGCCATGAGGATCTGTGCTAAGCACTCCTCAGATGTGGTCATATTTAATCTTCATAATAACTTGGCAAGTTAGGTTCTATTATTGCCACACGCACACACACCCCACATTACAGGTAAGGAAACAAGAGATGATAAGTAACTTCCAATCCAAGTAAGTGTTGGGGAAAGGGTCTGAACTCCAAACCCCCTACTTTCCTCAAGGTATAATTCTCCTGTAGAGAAAATGGAGTGAAAAAAAGTAAAGCACAGTGCCTACTCTTCTCCCCGCTTAGAGGCTTTCAGTCCTTCCAGAACAGTGGTTTCTTAGTGGTTTCTTATTATGCAGAACTAGTGCAACCGGGGGTAGAGGAAGTAATTTTGGGGATGGCTTCAGCAGCCCAACCATTAAACACCATTTACCCACATAGTGAGAGTGTTACTCCCCCGCTCAATTCTTTTTAAGCCTCTGATTGTATGACAACCGAAGTTTTAACTCAGTGCTGGTCTTAAACACTTGCTGATCTCCTTTTTTTTTTTTTTTTTTTAACAGAATCCAACCTCCCCGCCCCCCTGCTCTGATCTGGCAAGTGTGATTTCCTTACCTACTTAGAATATCGTCACACTGTGCTCTTTTCAGTGTATTGATATCTATGGTTATCTTCTACATAAGGCAAGTGATACAGGGCATTCTTTTATGGTGATAATGAAGTGTTTCCTCCTTTAAAGAAATGTAGTTAAGACTCTTCTTCAGGGATGACTGGATGGCTCAGTTGGTTAAGCATCTGCCTTTGGCTCAGATCCTGATCCCAGCGTACTGGGATCAAGCCCTATGTCCAGCCCTACATTGAGCTCCCTGCTCAGCAGGGAGTCTGCTTCTCCCTCTGTCCCTCCCCCTGCTTGTACTCTCTCTATCTCAAATAAATAAAATCTTTTTTAAAAAAGACTCTTCTTCACCTAAGCGTGTTAATTAAAAAAAATGTTAATTAGGAAGATCCATGGTGTACAAATTACACCAAAAATCAGTAATTACAGCACTAAAATCTTAAATACTTTACTGTGCTAAGTAATAAAGCAAACAACCCAAAGAGCCATGAAACTGAACTTATCTGTCTACACACACCAACCATTTGCCAACCAGTCGATGACAACGAAAGAACACAAATAATAATGTTTATCCTTATATAAGTAGAATTTGAACAATAAAATGTAAATCAAGTTTATATTTCTAGTCAGTAGAGAACTCTAAGAAGAATGTAGTTAGGAAAATGATAGGTGATAATTATTTAGCACTTAATACAAGCCAGGCACCATTTTAAGTATTTTACACGTATCAATTGGCAACAACACTACAAGAGAGATCCCATTATCTCCATTCTCCCAATGAGAAAACTGAGATACAGAAAAATTGCATAACATATCTAAGGTCACATACATTGTAAGTCTGACTCCAGAATCTTTTCTCTTAATCATTATGCAATACTACCTCCTGATCATAAAATTATTCTAAGTATTCATGCAAATTCTTATCCTTCTTCCTAACCACTTACCGGGGCTCAGTAAACTTCGCCCCAACTTTCAATTGACATGCCCATCATTACCTTGCTACCCGTAATCTCTTCTCAGAAACCTTGCTTCTTTCATTCCCACCAGAGCAGTGTTATCACAGCCCCATCCTAGTCATGGTTGATTGAACCAGGGACGTACACCTGACTTTCTCCTGGGAATTCAGAATTGGAACACTATGAAACTTAATTCAAAAATCAGGCCACCGAGAGACTGCATCTTGGAAGCAAAATCAAGTAGAGACAGGGGAGGGGTCAGTACCATGGCAAACTAAAGCCATATAGGAGCTCAAGTTCTAGAGGTGCGGAAAAGCCACAAGAGATAGGACCAGGAAAGGCCATCAAGAGAAAAGGCCATGCTGTGCCCGCCCCCCCCCCCCCACAGTGCCTGGTATCCCAGTTCCCATTCCTGGACAGAATCTAGTTCTTATCCTCCAGTGGCCCTGAGATTGTAGCATTTCACATTACAGTCAATCCTGCTTCACTTTAAGCTAGTGTGAGCAGATTTCAAACTCTTGCTATCAAACATGCCTACACAGGAGTGAAGTTGCATACGGTAGATCTTGAGAGAAAATGTGGAGTGATGGTAGCAACATCAGCGGTCGTGAGATGCCCCCAGTCCCAGGACGGGAAAATGGTAGTCCATGCAGGGTGCTAAAAGCAATTGCTTAAGTTACAGCCAGCTGCCTCAAGGGTCTCTGGTCGGGCACCTGTCAAGGGAGGGGGGTGGATTTTCAGGTAGCCAAATATAAGGATATCTGAGGGAGTTGGTTAGCTCTGGTGGCTTAAGTAAAGAATAACAAGAAAGAGACAGATTCCTTCCAGACTGCCCTGCTGGAGGAAGATAAGGGAAAACAAGGCACTCCGGTAGTTTTCATGGGCTGCTCTTCCTGGCTTCAATGGTGTGTCCCAGGGCAACACTGGAAACTCCCTCGGGTTTGAACAAGCTTCAACGGGAAACTTTATCAGACTCTACTGAGTGATGCTCTGGAAAGTCGTTCAGAGGCCTGCCAGTCATAAATAAATCATCTTGCAGAGATTATTTAAATTATACATCATTGGTAATGATTATTCAGGTGTAATGAGTTTAATTGATTACAAGAGTGGTTTTTTCGAAGATGATGTAATAACTTCAAACTGTTGTTTGAAGTGCGCACGAGTGGGAATGCTTTAAAATTTTAAAGCATTTGATTTGCATTCGTTGTGAGAGATATTTTTAAATACGTAAACAGGACCGATCTTCCCCCATAGCCTTGGATCTCAGTGTCACTAAAAGCAAAGGCTTTGGTTAATGCTCAAAAGCTCCTATTTTGAGGTCATTATCTCAAGCAAAGTGGTAAAGACCAGTTAGTTGTTGGTTCTCGTCTTCCCCCAACCAAAGGGGGGAAGAAAAGAAGAAAGAAAAGAAAAGAAGTCTGGCCCCCAACCACTCCTCAGCCAACTAAGGTGAGGCCAAACATCTCCCCAGATGTGGTGAACTATTATGTAAACCTCCTTCCGTGTTCCTACCTCCCAAAGCCACCATGGGCCAACTGGGAGATCCACAGGTAGTCAGAATAACATTTAAGTAAGGATGCGTGGCAGCCATGGAGATGTGCTTCTCAGATCTCCCATCAAGAAAAAAACTTACCATTCGGGGCCCCAGAGCTCAATGGGCTGACCAGCCTCCAGCTGCCATGCCTTCAGGAGCCACCTTAGCTTTGGGACTGAGGCCAAGCTCTTCTCAGGCAACCCCAGCCAGTGACTCAGCATGGCAGAAGTCCAGGGACTGGCCATTTCTGCCTCATGAGGACTCCTCTCCTGGCAACTTCCCTGCAGAGTTCATGGTTGGGTTGATAAGACTTTGCTGGACCTGCATCTCAGTCTGTGGGCTCAATCCTGCCCAATCCTATTTCGGCCCCCCTTTATCTCTCATAAGCTTTACCCCCGATAAACCTAATGCGCTCCCAGCTCCATTGCCCTGCGGGCCTTGCTGAGGATTCAACTGCCACGATATGATTTCACTTTTGGCTGCTGCCATCCCTGAACCAAGACTGCCTCTATTTTCACGAGGACCTGTTCGACAGGAAAAGAATTTTAAAAGGCTCATAAAATCTTCTACTCCTGAGTTTAAGCCATAACCGCTCCATTGTGTTAAAGGTCTAAGTGTACTGGGACCCACACGAGAAGACCACCGTCTGAGCCCAGCTGAACAGTGCTATCTGGCTGCTAGGCCGTGCCGGGTTCCTTAGGTTAAAATGAATGCCCTAATTGGAAAAGACTCAAATCTTGGTCATTGGAACGAGGATGTTATTAAGGAGCCAAAGGAATTGAAAAACTCTGAACCCTGGAGCTCCTCCAAAGCCCTGAGTCCTCCCGGCTGACAAATGTGTTGATTCCTCCAAACAGAAGGCCAAACCTGAGGATGTAGCTGGACTGGTTACAAGCAAACGCCACTGAGGTCTCTCCCGGGTGTCAAGTACCAGGCTGGGCCCAGAAAACACAGCATGGGAGGAAGAAAACCTGCCCTCAGGAGGCATGCATTGCACGCAGGGTTGGGGAGGGTGGTGGGAAGCAGACGATTAAAGGGTAAAGCGTATTATGTGTTACATGGTTGTAAATGTTGTGGGAAAAAATTAAGCAGAGAAGGGGAACAGACTGTGGGAACAGGAATGCAATTTTAAATAAGGTATCAGTGAAGGCCTCACTGATAAGGTGTCATTTGAGTAGGAGGTAAGGAAATGAGCTGTGCATATGTAAAGAGGAGACGCATTCTGGAAGGAAAGAATAGAATCTACCAAGACCCTGAGATGGACGCGTGCTTAGCATAGTTGGGAAGGTTCAGAGGCCAGCATGGCTTGAGAGGAGTGTACAAGGGGGACAGTGGTCGAACATGAGGCCAGAGAGGGAGCTCAATCAGATCATGTAGGCCCTTGGAGGCCACTGTTAAGATTTTGACTTTGATTTCGATAAGAGTGGAGGAATTTGAACAGAGCAGTGACAAGATCTGGCTCATCTGAACAGGTTCACTCGGACTGCTGTGTGGATGACAGACCACAGAGGAGTTTGAACGGAAGCAGGCAGGCCCGTGAGAGGCTCCTGCAACAATCCAGAAGAGAAATGACAAAAATAAGAGATGATCAAATGCCCAAATGAGGTAGCGGTGGAAGTGGATTGGATTCTGGATAGATGCAGAAGTAGAAACCAAAGGATTCGCTGATTGATTGCATGTGTGGGGTACAAAGACAGCAACTGGATGGACAGTCATCATTTCCTGAGAAGAAGGACATTGTAGGAGGAGTGGGTGTCAAAAGAAGATCAGACACTCCATGTGGGAAATGAGAAATGCAAGATGCCAATCTCACCCCCAAGTGGACATGTTAAGGAGGCAGTTGCATCATGAGAGAATTCTCAGGATCTGCTCGTGACTTAAACCAACACCACAGCCCACTAATTGCTAGGCTTCAATTTGAAGGGGGCCGACTGTTGCCAGAAGGAAACCATTTTGATGATACACTCCCCCCCCACACACACAAGAAGATCCTCCCCAGTCTTCTTTTTCCAACGTTCCATATCTCGGCAAGTGGAATACCACCTATCTGAAGCCCTAGAAATCACTACCTTCTCCCTACATGCCCCCCTCGTGCACATATCTAATCGATCCCTGAGTCCTATTTATTCTCCCTCCACTCTATGTCTTAAGTCCATCTACCTCACTCATCATTACTGCTATCCTTCTGATTCAACTCGCACCACTGTTCACCCGGACCATGGCAGTAGCCTCCTATCTGGTCTCTCATATTCTCTTAGGTCTCTTCCATACACTCATGATTCCGCACAGAGAGGGAACGTTAACACACAGGTTTGCATAGGAGTGCCCAGGATTCCCCCCACCCTGCACCCCTGCCCTGGGGCTCAAAATCTAGGGGATAGAAGGGTTAGAAACCCCCAGATAGTTGTGCAAGAATGCAATCATTTCAGAAGTGGTTGTGGATAGTGGCAAATAATGATAATAATGATAACACTTTAGAATTGGATAATGACAAATAATGGTCATTGAATCTGAGGGAAAATTAATAAATTGGAACAAGCATACTAGAAAGGGATAGAATAAGTTCCCTGTTTTAGCTAGACTAAACCCTTGATATAAAGCTGCATTTGATCACAGAAAATAATGTCGTTATATTTCTTTGCACATCTGCCTCATGGTAGGTGATGTCAGCCTGGCTCAATGGGCCGTTACCCTTCCATCTGGATATATTCTTTCCTTTGCCTGAACGTTCCCTCCCCACCCCAAACTGGATTGCTACTTGTCCTTCAGATCTCAACTCAAATGGTTTTCTCAAAGAAACCTTCCCTGACCCCGGATTAGATTGGTTCCCCCTTATACCTGCTCTTAACACCTCCTCCGTGTTTGTTTGTTTTAGAGAGAGAGAGAGAGCATGCACACATGAGCTGGGATGGGGGTGGGAGAGGAGCAGAGGGAGAGGGAGAATCTTAAGCAGGCTCCATACCTGACGTGGGGCTCGATCTCACAACCCTGAGATCATGACCTGAGCCAAAATCAAGAGTCAAATGCTTAAATGACTGAGCCATTCAGGCACCCCCTTCTCCATGTTCTTTACAGCACTTCTCGCAAGTACAATTGTGCAAATACTCATTTCAGTCAGGTTTTCAAGTCTGGCTCCTCTAGAATGTAAGCACCTGGGGCGCCTGGGTGGCTCAGTGAGTTAAGCCTCTGCCTTCGGCTCAGGTCATGATCTCAGAGTCCTGGGATCGAGCCCCACATCGGGCTCTCTGCTCAGTGGGGAGCCTGCTTCTCTCTCTTCCTCTGCCTGCCTCTCTGCCTACTTGTCATCTCTCTCTCTCTCTCTCTCTCAAATAAATAAATAAAATCTTAAAAAAAAAAAAATAGAATGTAAGCACCTGAGTGGGTACTGTGCCTGTCTTGTACACGGCTCTATGCCGACTACAGACCACAGGGTCTAGTATATAGTAGGTGTTCAATAACTGTGTTGAATGAACAAATGAGTAGGGATATTTTGCACTAGTAATCTGGAATTTCTCCTTCCTTTCTCATACCCACCTTCCATCAGATAGCCAACTTGGTTCCTCAGGGAAGGTATGTGGCAGGGTGGAAAGTTGAAAAGGTTGCACGCCTTCATGGTTCTTTTTTCTAGAATCTGGTCTTTTGGAGAAGATCTGTATGTCTACAATAGAGTTTCTTGAAGAAGCAAGTGAGAAAAGGACCTCCCTTGGATTAGCAAGAAGACCTATACCCTGCTTCTCAATAACAGCTTGGGGAGGGAGCAGGACGCAAGAGAGGTATGGAGGTCACGTGATCAGAGCCAGTGTATGTCTCCATGTGGACCAATCTCAGAGGACCACATGGACACTTACACACACACACACACACACACACACACACACACACACACACAGATGTCTAGTCCTGGGCAAGATCCCAGATATGGATGACGGCATTTGGAGAAGGAAAACCCCACCATAACTAAAGAGATATTTTATAAAAATGTAAAGGTCATTTCTGCACTCATGGGTTTGTGAAATAAGTTTCATTAATACCACACCCTTGCTTTATCAAAGATGTATTTATACACAGTTTAGCTTTTGTGTCATGCGTAGTGTATTCTAACCTAATAATTGAATGCTAGACTCCCCCCGACCCGGCCCCGTATGCTGTTAGCGAAACCTTCTACTTGGCAAACACATTTGCTCCTGTAATAACCCTATGAAATAGAAAGAATATGTATTACTCCCATCACTGTCTCATTTTACAGGTGAAAAGACTAATTCAGAGAGGTCAGACATATGAACAAAAGTCACACAGCTATGCTCGATGCAGAGTCGATCTTCTGACTCATAATTGCACCGAATTCTTTATGCAATACCATGCTACCTCTGTTTATCAAATTGTTGGTTTATAAGAGCATTCCATTTCCTGACCACATGAAACAACTATGACTTTTTGGTATGTTGGATCAGTGTTTCCCAGCAAAGTTAATTTGCATTTTTCCAAATTCAGTAACAATTCTCGAATATTCTTTATAGAAGTGAGGCCATATTATTTATTCATTGTTGCTTCGTTGTTGAATTTTCTTGTCTGTTGGTACAACTCACCTTTTTTTCTTCTGGATGAGACATATTCTGCTAAAATTACCTGCTGTTGTTTGTGATTCTGGTGGTGGTACTGTCAGCTGGAAAGAGGGAAGGCAGCTTGAGTGAAATTTTCATGTTTGATATCTTCAAAGTGGGGCCTACAATGACTTGCTTCTGTTTCAAATTTTATAACGCAGTGGGGCTACTCTGATTGTACAAGGTGGGCCTGAGGTTTTCTGACGTTTCACCAAATTCTGAGACTTGTTTTATAATCATGACTGCTTAAAAACTCTCAGTGTCTTAGCAGACTTACTTACATGGTTACAAAGAAAGCCCGCCTCTGTGACATTCTCACAGAATAGAACATCTTCCCCCCTCTGGTATTCAGCTATGTTAGTGCCATTGGGAGGATGATCTGATGTTAGTCCTTCACTTTAAAATCAGGTATTGTTATTACAATAGCATTCCAAGGGCATTTGTCAAAAATAAAAATGCAATAGACCACTCCATTTCTTTCTAACATCTTCACAGACAGGGATAAGTGGTTGGGGAAGGTACAAAGCACTAAACAAAAACGATTTTGTGAATACATTGATCAGTGCCTACTTGAGGAATATGATTAAAAACAGTCTGATCAGAGACCTGCTTTATCCAGCTCTCCATTTTCATCCAGAAAACAAACATGCGGTTTACAATGAAACCCGTCTCACTGACAGTCTAAAGACAGAAGGGTGATGGTGCCAGAATTTTAGAGAATTCTGGGCCAGGAGGGCAGTCATGGGGACGGCCGGCCCAGTTTTGCTGCTGGCTTGTCAGCAAATCATTAACCTCTTTATGTGTAAGAGTCTTATTCATGAAATGAAGATCCCTCCACCTGTTCTTAATCAAGTGTAAATGGATGTTAGGAGGATTAATTGTACAATCCCTTGAGCTCCAAAGGGGAAAGTGAGGTGTGGAGGCAGCAGCTGAAGCCTCTTAACTAGACACTGTCTAATAGATCCCAATAGAAGCAGGTTGCCTTTGCATCGACACTTCCATTTCCTTATTTAGGAAAGTCAGGCCATCACAAGTGAATTTGTAAAGCAGAATTAGCCCTATAAAAACGGAGAACAAAAAAAAAAAAAAAAAAAAAAAAAAAACGGAGAACAAACTGGTAGTTTTCAGAGGGGAGGGGCGGGTGGGAAAGACCGGTGAAGGGGAGTGGGAGGTGCAGGCTTCCAGTTATGGAATGAGTAAATCACGGGGGTGAAAGGTCCAGCGTAGGGAATATAGTCTATGGTACTGTAATAGCACTATACGGCGTCACATGGTAGCTATACATGTGGCGAACACAGCAAAATGTATAAAGAAGTTGGATCACTACGCTGTGCTCCTGAAATTAGTGTAACATTGGGTGTCAACTATACTCAAATTTAAAAAAATTAATGAATTTTTAAACAACCAATAGCTTTAGAATAAAAAATAATAAACGTAAGCACCATTTATCACCATATTAGTAATCCATCAAGTTAACAACCAAGAAAAGAAACACCACCTAGAAATTTGCTTGCCCTTTTGGACCCTAGATGAGAGATAGGTATTATACGTGGACGCATGGACACCAAAACCCTTTTTAAGGCATACAAATAGCTCAGTGCATAAGATTCCATGTGACCATGTGGAATCAGAATGCAGAAATATAAATATAAAACTTCAAATAAATGTGTCTTAAAACATCATCAATTTTCAAAATTAGACAAGCTATATCTGATCATTATATTGTTCTTATTAGATATATTTTTAGTGCATAAAAATTGTTTTAATTTTCAGGGCTTTAAAAAGCTGGACTAAGGCAACAATATGAAAAGTTAAGAAGTCTTAGCCAGCACACTTAAAACATTTATAGGATCTATCAGTTTTATCTCTTGGATAATTGTTACCATATAATAGCTGGTCTTATACCCTTCATAAACTTTCAAATTAAGCTTCTACATGCTCCCCTGATTCATAATTTTGTTCTTATGGACACCACTGGTATCAGTTAAAGTCAAGTCACCTAATGGCTTGCTCTGTAAGAAACCCACTACTAGCTGCTCATCTTACTTAGAATGAACAATTGTCTTCATAAGAGACTCAAAATGCACTAAATGTAGGTAAAAAGAGCAGATAATGAAAACTAATGAAATCAGAACATGGAATTCTTAGTCTAATCTTTGCCTGAGTGGATGTTAGTGCCACCATTTCCAGGTAATAGAAGGAAACTGACCAAAACTCACATTCAAGTCAGATTTTGTTATTCAAAATACATCACGATTAAGTTGCTTACAAATTAATCAAAACTTGTCTTAAGAAAAAGAAAACAATGCTTTTTTAGAAGCAAGCAATGGGCATTCGGTGAATTTAAGGCCCTCAAAATGTAGCAGGAATATTAAGGTGCCATGTACACTCTTCTGCTTGGGGAAACTGGCTTCCAGAAAGAACAGGAGCACTGAATCAATGAAGCATAAATTAAATCATGCTGGTATAGTATTTAAAGAGAGAGATACTAGTTTTTCTTTTCTGTAGCCTCTGTACAATCTCCTCGCTGGTTTATCTCACCAGACAAAGGATTTATATAGTGTGTTCATTTTCTAGTGCTGCATAACAAACTCTCATGAGGTTAGCGGTGCAACCCAAATGCTTTATCTCACAGTGCCATAGGTTAGAGTCTGGGCACAGTGTATCCCAAGTTCCTGCTCAGAATCTCCCTGGGATGCCATCAAGGTATCAGTTGCATCTGGGGTTCTCAACCAGGCCTTGGGGTGCTCTTCCAGGCTCACTGGTTTGTTGGCAGAATTCAGTTCCTTGGGGTTGTCGGACTTAGATCTTCATTCACTCACTTGCAGGTGCCTGGGGGTACTGCTCTCAGCTTCTGGAAGCTGCCCCTAGTTCTTTGCCATGTGGCTCCCAAAGGTGGTTCACAATGGATGTTTGCTTTCTTCGGGACCAGCTGATGTCACGCTGCCTTCCTCTTCCATGACTAGCCAGAGAAAACTCCGTGCTTCTAAAGGGCTCCCTGAGGTCAGCTCCACTGAGGATAATCTCCCTTTCTTAAAGTCAACTGTGCCATGTAACATAAAAGAATCATAGGAACAATATCCTGTCATATTTAAACGACTTTTTTTTTTTTTTTTTTTTTTAGGAACTAGCCACACTCGGCAGTACAAGAACAGGGATTTATTTTACCAGAAGCGAGGTCCAGGAGCCCCCCTGGTGGGCCCAAGAGAAGCCGTGGCAGCAAAGGCCTGGAAAAGGCCCCACGCAGCCCGTCCCCAGTGGGGAAGGCAGCGCCCCTTCGAGCTTCTGGGCACATGGCCACACCCGGGAGAGAGCCAGAGAGAGCCCGGGCCGTGTCTACAGCAGAGCTGCTCCAAGCTGACCCCCAGAAGGGCCACGACACACACCCGCAGAGGGGACAGACGCCCTCACGTGCTGCTTCCCAGGAGGACGGCTCCTGGACCGGCAGGGGCGGCGCACAGACTGTTTCCCACATTCAAGGGGAGGAGACTCTATAAGGGTATGAGTCATTGGGGGATCCTCTTAAAATTGTGCCTACCACATATAGCTTACAAAACATTTCCACATAGTTTGTAATTTTACACTCTCAGAAACCTTATGCCTTTAAAAAAAAAAAAACAATAAGGAAACTAAGAGGGTGGCTCCTCTATGGTTCTCTTGCTCTTTGGTTGACTGTTGGTGCTAATTATATAATATTGCAATTTGTATCAAAGGCCTAGAAATTAAATGTCTTGGGCCTGGATTTATGTTAAAGATATCCTCAGCAATGCTAAATTTCATTGTTTGGTTTGGGTCAGTTTTAACCAACCAATTTATTATTTTTAGTTTGTAATAATAAAATCTGCTAGTAAAAAAAGAATAATAATAAGGAAACCCAAATGAGAATAGGACAAAGAAGGGAAGGAACCATCACTCACAGGATTCCTAAAGTTGTGTCAGGAAAATATGGATGCTTCTCATACATCATCTGTTTTCATTTTCACAAAACATTTGAGGTGGTAGACTTATCCCAGTTTTTAGATGGAACAACTAGGCCCGAAGTAGATGAGTCATTTGTGCAACATTGCAAGGCAGGTAAGAAATCTAGCCAAAACTTGCCCCTACATCTTTGGGTTCCAGTTTCCTTTTTTTTTTTTTTTCCTTTTTTTTTTTTTTTCCTTTTTTTTTCGTTTTCTTTTTTAAATAGCTATTAGGAATAAGACCAAAACACTTCATGTCATGTGCTCTTGACAAAAAGAAGACTAGAGATTCTGATGTAAGAGTGTCCCTGGGTGTGGCAAGTGAGTAGAAACCTGACGGATATACAAATATGATGCAAATATAGTGGTGGTGCTCTGGGGGCATATAGAAGATCAACACCTTGGGCTGACTTTGTAAAGGACAATTTGGCCCCAGCTATCAAAAGTTAAAAAAGCACATGACCTTGAACTTAGCAATCCCACTTCTAAGAATGTATCCTACAGATACCTTTGCTTGGGGGAAAATGAAGCGTGTACCAAGTTAGGCCTTTCAGAACCATTAGAAATAGAGGAGAATGGGAACATCCCAATTGTTCATCCATAAGGGGGCTTGTTCAATAAACCATGACCCAGCCATACGATAGAATGCTATGTAACTCTAGAAAAGAATGAGGAGAATCTTTACATGTGAAGATGAGGATTATTTCACTATCTTGTGAAGCAAAAAAGTGAGATACAGGCCAGTATGCATGCTAGGTTGCCATGTTGATAGGAAGGGGGAAAGGAAGTACGAATGGGAGTCTGTGTGTATATATACGTGTGCGTGTCTGTATGCGTATAACGTGTAGGCTTGTGTGTATGCATGAGTGTGCGTAACTTGTATATGCATAAAATATCTCTGAAAATATACACACACAGGAAGATTGGTAACAAGATCCACCTTCAGGCAGGGGAACTGGGTGGCTGAGAATAAGGATTGAATAGAACTATGTACATATATTCAGTATATACGGTAGTCTCCTCTTATTTATGGTTTTACTGTTCTTGATCTCAGTTACCCATAGGCCACTGCAGTCTGGAAGCAGATGGCCCTCCTTATGATGGATGGTCAGAAAGCCAATAGTAGCCTAACCTGACGTCACTATGCTTACATCGTTCCCCTCACTTTATCTCATCATGTAGGTAATTAATTGTCTCATGTCATCCCAAGAAGGGTGAGTATAGTAAAGTACAGTAAAATAAGATATTTTTTGAGAAAGAGAGAGACCATATTCACAAAACTTATACTACAATGTGTTGTTATAATTGTTCTATCATTAGTTGTTGTCATTAATCTCTTACTATACCTAATTGATAAATTAAATTATCGTACATGTTTGCATATAGAAATAGACAGCATATGTAAGGCTCGTGTTATCTGCCATTTCAGGCATCCATTGGGGGTCTTGGAAGTATCCCCCATGGATAAGGGGGGGACTACTGTATCTATAAGTAGGTGGTCTACTGGTATGATAAAAGAATGCAAAGAGAAGGGGGAAAAGAGGCACAAGACATATGGGAAATATTCACATATAGAATTCTGTTTATTTGGCGAGGGACATGGAATTATTTCTGAAATTTCTGCCTGAGGAGCCAATATTTAAATTTATGTCATTGCCTATTAAGTCCAAAAAGGTAACAGCAAGGAAAAAATAAAAGTGAGTAGAAGTCACTAAAAGGAGGATGAGGCGCAGAATATTTAGAATTTAAATAAACAATAAAGTACTGTAAGAAGTCAGATGGAACGAGGAACAGGAACGTAAGAAAATCACTTCACTGAAAGCAATTACTACTTTGGGTTCCTGCCGGGCAGGTAGTGCAAATTCAGTTTACTATCCTGAAACTTATCATTTTTTACAGAACTGATACCTTTTTACTTCTAACTAGAACATAATAAACAACCGTCCTCTGTTTTCCTGAAGCTACTGCAAACCTGGCGAGCCGTGTTGGGTGTGGGGCTGTCACCAACGCAGTGGCAGAGCAAGGGGCAGAGAGGGAACTTAGGGATCAGTCATTGCACCCCACACGGGGTCTGTCAGGTACCCAAAAGAAAACCAAGCTTATCCTCAAACTCTCGACATAAAGGTTTTCAAAACTTGGGGCTTCCAGACAGTATCTGCATTAAACACTTCCAGGAGGGACGCCTGGGAGGCTCAGTCGGTTAAGTGTCTGCCTTCCGCTCAGATCATGATCCCAGAGTCCTGGGATCGGGTCCCACATCGGGCTCCCTGCTCAGTGGGGAGTCTGCATCTCCATCTCCCTCTGCCCCTTCCCCCCATTTCACGCTCTCTCCTTCTCTCCAATAAATAAATAAATTCCTTAAAAATAGATAGATAGATAGATAGATCGATAGACAGACAGATAGATAGATAAGGCTTCCGGGATTTGCACACAGAAACTTCTGCAGATCTCACTCTGTTTGAGCCCCCTCTCCTCTGAGGCTGCCTGGACAGTATTTAGTATCACTGGGTGGAGCGGGGAGGCTCTTTAAGGGAAAAACTGCAAGTTTAGGAAAAAAAGGGCTGCCCGGCAGGTTGGATAGGATATTTCCCTTTCTCCTATTTTCTCTGTTCTTAAAAGTATCATTGCCTCCTTTCGGAGCCAAGAAATTGTGAAATTGAAATATAGGTGGATTATGGTCTGTGTACCTAGGCCACCTAGAAAGTGACCTACTTGTCCTATGATGGCTATGCTGTCCTCCTAAACCTGCTTTTCCATTTTTGCACCAGGACTGACCACCCAGCAGACCCCCCCTGGACCATCAGTAGTTTTGCGCCTTACTGGGTGAACAAACTGCTCCAAAGTACACCCCTGCAGCATCTCCCTGAAAAGGTCGCTCTTTTGCATTTATTTTGCATTTGCAAGTAAAAACTTCCCCCCGGAGGTGCTATGACAACAGTGGCTCAGGTCTCTGTTTGTCCCTGAAATTGTGTACATCCTTTCCACCCACACTGTTACTAAAGAATTCGATTTCTGAAATGTGCCCTTGATTTTTGTCCCTCCCTCTCCCTCACAGCCCTCAGGGGGTGGAGATTTAAGCGCTTAAAAACTGAAAGAAAAAACCCTAATTGGCATTCTAGCTTTAAGATGAAATTATTTTTGCAGCAGCACTCTATCTGAAGGCTGTGACACGTAACGGCACCGCATGGTTTTGCCTGAACGAGTTAACTCGATGTATTGTACCTTCCCAGTTCACAGGCCAGTGGCAGCTTGATAGGATTCCATGTTTAATCAACCCACTGGAGACAAAGAAATCTTTTCAGTTTGGTCACTGACGGCTTATTGGATGGCTTTAAGTTCGGGGAATCCAAGCGAACCCTACATATTTGCACTCACGTTGCTGGGGCAAAATTAGGCAAAAGCAAAGAGACCGTGAGATCCGTAAACACAACAGTCAGGTGAGGCCATAGATGGTGGCAGAGATTTAAAACCAGAGGCCAAGCTTGCCCACTGTTGCATATTTTAAAATCCCAGAAGACAAAGGGTGCAGGCAGCTGTCACGTTGTGAGAGTTTGAAAAGTTTCCTTTAATCATCTGAGACTAAAATCCCCACTGCTTATTATGAACTCTCTGGATCTGAGAGATATTTCGTGAGTAAACTCGGAGGACTCGACTCAACCCCGCTGACCCTGGTTGGTTGGCTTGTAAATTACAGAGCTCATGAAAGCTACCTATGGGAGCGAGACTTACAGGATAATTTATCAAAGTAAAATGTAGGTCAGGCATAGGCCTGAATTTGGGCTCCCCCAGAAACAGACCCTGAAACAAGGACTAAAGCATAAGTAAGTACTTCATTTAGGAGGGTGAATGGGACACTCCATAGCAGGGTGGAGAAGTGAGACCGAGAAGGGAAAGAAGCCAACAAAGCTGCCTGTTTCTGCTGTGGGCAACCTGAACTTCAGTTCACTGGGGAACTCTGGGAGCCAATGGAGCACACACACATCTCAGAGTTATTCCTCCCAAGGGCCTAGGGAACTGGAGTATTTATACACCAATTCTTGTCATTTATTGGCTGAGTGATGCTCCCAGGGAAGCATTAATTTCTTGGCACTTCCCGCCTGCTGCATGGATGGCACGAGGGCTCTGGGGGACAGAGAAAACCTTTCGGCCAGTGTGCTAGTGATAAGAGTGGTGAGAGTGAAGGGATTTGGGCAGGGAACCGCTGGCAACAGCTACTCCCTCCACTGTACGCTACAGCTGTCCGCCGAGGTAGTGACTACGACTGTATGTACGAATCCTTACCCATGTCCCTACTGACCTTTAACCCCTAGCCCTTGGCACAGCTCTGTCACATGGTAGGTCCTGAATCATATTGGCTGAATGAATCAACAAAGGATTCATTCCAGCCATTGTTATTACTGTAATTTAAAAGATGCGAAAGCTCATTGCACCATTCTGAAACCGTTTCCAAACGTGCTAACCTCCCAAACAGCATCTAAAATAACCCTAAGCAGGGTGGCTAACGGTGTGAGGAAACAGCAGTTCGCACACTGTTAGTGTGTAAATAGGAGCAGGCTTCCCAGAGACCGATTTGTCAATATTTATCGACACTTTAAAGCCACATGTTTGGGGACTCCGCAACTACACTAAAAGGAATTTATGTTAAGGCGCACTCGCATAAGGGCGCAGCGATATTCGTCTCAGATGGCCACTGCAGCTCCCTTTGTAATAGTGAAAAACAGGAAAATGAGATAACTACCCATCAAAAACATAAAGGTTAAAGAAATTGTGGTAAATCCATATAGCAGACAGCAGTGCATACCATGCAGGCATTAAAAAGAATGAGGTATAGCTGTGGGGGCGAACAGAGAAAATGTCCAAAATTCTCAAACAGTAAGTCCAGAATAATCCCATATGTGTCAGGTGGCAGGGAGGTCAGATATTTTCAACACCGGTATGCTTACTGGGGCAGATAAGAAAAACCTAGAAATCAAGCACCTGAGTTTCCAAATCAATGAGACATCGTAGAGTCTCTTAATTTAATCTGGCCCTTACCCTCCAAGTAAATTGATTGGCTATTTTGACAACTACACATTACATATATTTCACCCTTACCAAAATCCCATAAAGTGAGTGCTAACACCCTCTGCGGTACTCCCTGTCGGTGCCCTATTCATATTCCATGACCTACCCCAGAGGCCCCTGTGGTAAATGAAGTCCACTATAGGCCCCGCTTCTTGCATCTGTCTTTTTTTAAAGATTTGTTTATTGGTCACAGAGCGTGCGCAAGCAAGGGAGGTGGCAGGCAGAGGAAGAAGTAGGCTCCCCACTGGGCAAGGAGCCCCATGTGGGATTCGATCCCAGGACCTTGGAATCATGATCTGAGCCAAAGGCAGCCACTTACCCAACTGAGCTACCCAGGCGTCCCTTCTTGCATCTCTTTGATCTGGGTGCAGGAGTCTACTTGACCTACAAGAAGCATGGGCTAGAAGTGCCCAGGAATGACCTTCATGCACTGAGTGACAGGAGTTGGTGGATAAATATCCCAGCTTCCTTGGCTCTCAGGGGGAACGCTTTCAAGCTGTGTTCTACACAGTCTCTCAGAAGCTCTCCTTGAGGACTAAGCCCTTGCCCCACAGCACTAACCTGCTCATTAACACACCCTTCATTGGCTTTCTCCTTTCCTCATCTCTCCCCACTCCTTCACTGGACTTCCTATAAAATCCTCCCAAATGAAGGGCACCTGAGTGGCTCAGTCATTAGGCATCTGCCTTCGGCACAGGTCATGATCCCAGGATCCTGGGATCGAGCCCCGCATCGGGCTCCCTGCTGGGCGGGAAGCCTGCTTCTCCTGCTACCATTCCCTCTGTCTGTGTTCCCTCTCTCGCTGTGTTTCTCTCTGTTAAATAAATAAAATATTAAAAAAAAAAATCCTCCCAAATGAAATCGTGGCACCTAAATCCTCCTGTAGAGCTTGTTAACCAAATGCTCACCTCAGGGTCTACTTAGACTACATCCCCACCTAACAGGTTAAGAAACTGAAACTCTTACAAGGCTAAGTAATGCACACCAGGCCATAAGCTACTAGGTTGAACTCTATGAAAATGCCATTTCTATGGATGGCCAATGGTCAAATATCCGCCAACTCATACGGTTGAACATAATGGTACGTATCAGGGCAGAGGTTTGAACACTGGTCAAGGACAAAGCTTGTGGTTCCAAAAGTGGATCCTACTAGATGTAGCCCAGGGTAGAACTAGCTGTGCGGCAGTAGACAGGGAAGATACACTGTACACATTTTGCACCCTGGTTACCAGTGTGGGCTTTGGATTAAGTCGGACCTGGGTTCAAATCTTGCCTCTTATGAGTGTGCAAAGTTGAGCAAGTTAATCTCTGGGAGCCCCCGTTTCATCACATATACAACAGAGCTGCCTCATATACTCCCTGGGAAAATCATATGAGACTATATAGCAAGTTCCTGGCACATAATAAGCCCCTGATAACTGGTTACTTGCTCAAAATGGAAAAAAGCAAATATTTTGTTTTGCTCTTGATGGCAATGAACAAAAACTTAACTCAAACAAGCTTAAGCAGAAAATGGCTTGTGTTGGGTCACGAGACCAAACAAAGAATATAGGTAAGCTGGCCTTGAGGGACTAGACCCAGGAACTTTGGACATTCTCTGTCCACCCATCATTCCTTCTTCATTCCTCAGGTGTCCGCGCACTCAGTTGTAGCTGACAACTGATGGAAAAGGAGCTCTCTCCCCGGGGAGGTTTCTAGGGGATCCAACTTTGACTCACAAGCTCTGGACTAGTTCCTGTGGCCAAAGAAGAGTGGTCAGACCTGGGTCACTTATCCACTTACTGGGGTGGGAAGAGGGACCTGTTACCAGCCCAAGTATGGAAAAGGAGGTGCTGGCAGCCCAAACCCAAACCTGCTCATCTCAATCTGAGCAGTCACTAACATAGACAGAAATAGGGTTTTTAAATTAATAGATTTTAATTTTTAGAGAAGTCTTCCGTGTATAGGAAAATGGAGCAGAAAGTACAAAGAGTGCTATATACTCCCTCTCCCAATCTCCGACCCCTCGGGCTCTCTATTATTATCTGACCTGAGTGTGGTACCTTTGCTACAGTTGACAAACCTGTATTGGTACCTTACTATTTACTAAAGTCCATAGCTTACATTAAGGCTCACTCCTCGTGCTGCACATTTTGCCAAATGTGGGATGTCTTACATCCACCGTTACAATACCATACGGGACAATTTCCCTGCCCTCGACACCCTCTGTGCTCCCCCTATTAATTCTTTCCTTCCGTCCTCCCCACCAACCACTGATCTTTTTACTGCCTCGATAGCTTCCACTGAAACACTGTTTATAATGAACACTTGCAAAGGATTTGAAAATTGTGACACCTCGCTTAACCAAATTTCCCATCATTTTCAGAAGACACCATGGATACTCTGTTACAAACTGATAAACTTCTTTAAAGAAAAAGGAAAGGACCGACTGATTGATTTCAGAGAAAGAGAGAGCACGTGCATGAGTGAAGGGAGGGGCGGGGGGGCGGGGGGGTGAGAGAGAGAGGATCTTCCAGCAGACTCCCCACTGAGCACAGAGCCCCTCACTGGACTTGATTTCACAATCCATGAGATCATGACCTGAACCAAAATTAAGAGTCAGATGCTTAACTGACTGAGCCACCCAGGCGCCCCCTAAACTTGTTTTTCAAGTAGACGATTCCTACAGCAAATCCTCTTGTGTCCTCACAAATTCTTACCCCAATTTGCTTCTCATCCTTCTGCATTTGAAAGCCTCTCTCCTTCAATTCTGGCATCTTTTGAGCTGCAAAACCCATTGCATTTAGATTAACGTAGTGCCTATTCATTGGAGATCAAAGCTGCTGCACTTGGCGTGATGCTATGTTATCGGATAGGTAATTCTTTTGTGGCTTGGTGAGGGCAGTGTTCTCCAAGAGGATGGTAGTAGCAGAGACGTTGTTTGGCACTTGTTTTGTTTTCTTTTGATTTTTCCCCCAATTTTATTCCCGATCTTAATTGCTGTGGGAACTGACTTAGCAGCTGTAACGTCACTCACAGCCTCTCGATATTGCTAGCAACGTGTTTATTTCTTCTCTTCATTGCTTCCTTCAGTTCCCTGAACCTGATTTCTTTTCCGAAGCATCTTGTTCGAAAACAAACAAAAATGTATTATAAGGAAAACCCATAACTAAGAATCCACGCTGCATTCTTTTTTTTTTTTTTTCCACGCTGCGTTCTTCATATTAAAAAGCACTTGGGGGATCGCCTTCATTTCTACCAACAAATAAACATTTTCCCAAGGCTTAAACAAAGGCACCACTTTGAGAGTCTATAAAGAGACTGGCAAAGTCTGATACCGTATTAAAACGCTGATGTTATCATGTTAAAAAAATTATACAGATAACA
Organism: Procyon lotor; assembly: GCA_028646535.1. Taxonomy (NCBI): domain Eukaryota; kingdom Metazoa; phylum Chordata; class Mammalia; order Carnivora; family Procyonidae; genus Procyon; species Procyon lotor. Next base: position 71,870,693 of record CM053612.1, read on the forward strand.
CATAAAGATTATATTGGCTGAATAATCTGTTTAAAGATATTTCAGTGCCACTTTATTACATTTTTCTTTATTGATGGTATGTTTAACAATGTTAGAGAGCTTCACAATGATTTTCGTCACACAGTTCTCTGTGAAAGGGAGAGGGAAAAGCGAGAATAATACTACAGTTTTTAAGGCGATAGCAAACTGTTCGGTTCAGGCGGCCTGGCAACGTGCTAAGATTCGTGAGTACAAAGGTGTAGTCCACATTGTAGACTGGATTGCCTAAAACCAGACGGTGAGATGGACTTTCAGGTCCATGATGGTCATTAGGGATCAACACCTGTGAAGGATGCAGGACACCGGGCAAGGAGAGAAGTTGAACTACAATGCAAGCCTGATAATCTCCCCCCACCCGGCAGGGGGCTCTGGAGCAAGAATTGTCCATCAGGGCTGCCCCAGATGTGGCTAAACTGGCTGGGACTCTATATACCCAGGTTGCTCATTCATTGAGTGTGGGCTGTCCAGGAAGAGACATGACCTAGGGCCAGGGGGCTGTCTATTGTCCCTGAAGGAGCTCACCATATTTCCTGCATCTGGACAGCAGGTCCTTCCCTGAAGGCAAATATGGGCAGGGCACCTCTGTGTCTTCCATAGTGTGGTGGGAAAAACATATCCAAATATAATTTATCACAAGATGGAAAAATGTACAATAGATTAAATAGCGTGCAGGTAGCCACAGGAGCACGGAGCAGGGATTGGGCCAGGTAGGCAATCAAAAAAGGCACCTAGAAAGAGATAACCTTTCGGCTAAATAGGAGCAAGGGGCTGAAGAAATGAGGGAAGATTTGCATTTTCAGAGCATATTTTTTCTGAGGCTCTCAAAGCGTTGACTTTGTTTGGTACCTCTCTGGGTTGGGAATTTGAAGAATTTAATTATTTCCCTCCTGCAGCAGGGTGAAGTGAGCTATTCAAGGTCATTTAAACACAAAGCCATGGGGCGCCTGGGTGGCTCAGTCCTTAAGTATCTGCCTTCGGCTCAGGTCATGATCCCAGAGTCCTGGGATCGAGCCCTGCATTGGGCTCCCTGCTCAGTGGGAAACCTGCTTCTCCTTCTCCCACTCCCCCTGCTTCTAGTCCCTCTCTTGCTCTCTCTCTCTCTATCAAATAAATAAATAAATAAATAAATAAATAAATAAATAAATAAATAAAATCTTTAAAAAAACAAAATAAACACAAAGCCAGGAAGGAACTTCAGTAGTCTTGGGGTGCCATATTTTCACCACTAACTCAATGGCCAGACTCAAATGGTTTGTCAGTGGAGTAAAATAGTCCAGTCTGCTGAGGACAGGCTTGGTGAGGTATTCTGGAGACCACACACTGAGGTTGTGCCTAGTCATCAAAGTTGGGCTTCCAAAGGTTTGTTCTATTCTATATGATATCTAGCTTTCCGGAGAGATCTAGGCAACTCACTGCATGTTTCACATTTTTAAATGAATTTTGGCCCTTCTTTGTGATGCATCTGCTTCCTTGGGGTAAATACCCAGTAGTGCAATGGCAGGGTCATAGGGTAGCTCTATTTTTTAATTTCTTGAGGAATCTCCACACTGTTTTCCAAAGTGGCTGCACCAATGTTCATAGCAGCAATGTCCACAATTGCCAAACTGTGGAAAGAACCAAGATGCCCTTCAACAGATGAATGGATAAAGAAGATATGGCACATATATACAATGGAATATTATGCCTCCATTAGAAAGGACGAATATCCAACTTTTGTATCAACATGGATGGGACTGGAAGAGATCATGCAGAGTGAAATAAGTGAAGCAGAGAGAGTCAATTACCTTATGGTTTCACTTACATGCTGAGCGTAAAGAAAAACATGGAAGTCATTGTGAGAAGGAAGGGAAAGATGAATGGGGGGGAAATCAGAGGGGGAAATGAACCATGAGAGACTGTGGACTCTGAGCAACAAACTGAGGGTTTAGGAGGGGTGGGGGTGGGGGGTTGGGCGAGCCTGGTGGTGGGTATTGAGGAGGGCACATATTGTATGGAGCACTGGGTGTGGTACATGAACAATAAATCTTGTAACACTGAAAAAAAAAATAAATAGATGAATTTTGGTCTTGGGTAGACACAAACTAATAATTACCATCAAAACTGTACAAAGAAGAAAAAAACAATGAACAGTGGCTGTGGTGATTATTACCACCCACAAATCTAGTTTCTTATCACCAAAATTTGCAGAAGCGAGTTCCTGTTCTCAGATTTTTCCCAAAGGGGATGAAAAGGTCATTGTGTCTATGTGTGACAGTGATGACAGCCAGGGCCAGCTTCCTGGGAATTCCACCTATGCACTCGAATGGGACCCTGTGCTTAGAAGAGACCTCACACTTCATGGAATGCTCTGCTGTTGTTGCTATTGTGGAATCCTTAATAATTGTACGTTTTTTATAAAGATTTTATTTATTTATTTGAGAGAGCAAGAGCATGAACAGAGGGGGCAGAGGGAGAGGGAGAAGCACAGTCCCCACTGAGCAGGGAGTCCAACAGGGGGACCTTGAGATCATGACCTGAGCCAAAGGCAGACCCTTAACTGACTGAGCCACCCAGGGGCCCCAATCCTTAATAATTTTAGAACAAGGGACCTATGTTTTCATTTTACACTGGGCCCCACAAATTATGTACTGAGTCCTGATTACAAACAATTGCTTAAATTAAGAAGCAGGTTTGTTTCCTGGGTCTATGCAAAATGTAGTATTCATTGTTACTATGGGATTTGAATTTTAAGACCTGAAACCTGGAAACATTTTGCCTTTTTATCTTGTATGTTTATTTAATTAGAAAACTACATGTTCCTTGTGGAGTATTTGCTAAGTACCTAAAGTATAAGGAAAATCACCCAGAAATATTCCCTCCGAGTGTCCCCTCTGTGATTGCAAAGATATTACTAATAATATCTTTGATTAATCTCTCTTTGATTATTTCCTGTAACATGTAAAAAATTTGTAAGAAGTGTGTCTCATACCAGCTTCCCAAACTAGGGATGTGGAGAGGGTATAGCAGAGACCCATTAGAATACTGAAAAGGCCTTCAGGGGAAAAATGTGAGAAATTACCGGGGCAATAAGAACTTAAAGATGTGTGTTTTCAACACAGCTCCAAGTGCCCAGTAAAAACCCAGAGCTCGGGACAACTGGGCGGGTCAGTTGGGTAAGTATCTGCCTTCGACTCAGGTCATGATCTCAGGGTCCTGGGATAGAGCCCTGCCTTGGGCTCCTGGCTCAGCAAGGAGTCTGCTTGTCTCCCTCTGCCTCTACCCCTTCCCCCTTCATGCTCTCTCTCTCTTTCTCTCAAATAAATAAATAGAATCTTAAAAAACAAATCAAAAACCCAGAGTTCAATTCTGCCTCTTAGGGCTTCCCTCCCCAAAGTGTAAGCCTAGTGGGGAGGTTTCAGAGGGAAGTGACATCCTAGCAGTATCCCATTCGCCACTTATCTCCAAGTCTAGCACAAGGCTCAGGAAAATATTTGCTCAGTTAACAATGAATTGGGGGATGATTTTGATACACAGAGAGGTACTAGCAGAACACTTAAGCAATAGGAACAAATAGAGCGAAGTTGGGAAAGAGACAGTGTGTTTGGAGTGGACCAATAAGAATGAAGCTATGGTGGGCTGAATTATGCCACCCCCCCCCCAAGATATCCATGTCCCTAGACCAAGAACCTGTGAATATGTGATCTTATATGGCAAAAGGACCTTGCAGATGTGATCGAGTTAAGAATTTTGAGATGGGGTGATTATCCCCGTGGGCCCAGAGAGAGAAAAAGAGAGACAGACAGAGAGAGGGGAAGATGCTACAGTGCCAGCTTTGGACATGGCTGGTGGGACCATGAGCCAAAGAAGGTAGATGACCTCTAGAGATTAGAAAGGCAGGGAAACAGACTCACCCTTAAAGCCTCCAGAAGGAACCCAGTCTTGCCGACTCCTTTTTGGACTTCTGACCTCCAGAACTATAAGAGGAAAGAAAAAGTATGTTGTTTTAAGCCACTAAGTTTGTGGTAATTTGTTGCAGCAGCAATAGGAAACTATTATAGAAGGTAACTCAGGAAACGGGCAGATACTTCTGGAAAGATCAAGTTTTCAAGTAAATGATCATCTTTTATTCATAGTATAATGAGGAGCTAGTCTTAATCCCCACAGAAGTCAGGAAAGGGCACAGACTGCCACATCGTTAGGTATTTTCATTCATCAAAGAAGATCGTGGCATCTCCTTCAGGAAGAACCTAAAACCTGGAGGTTTTATTTACTCTGGTATGAGTTAGGTACAATCCCATTAAAAGTGGGGCCAACCGTAGACACTTCTGAAATGCACAGGTCCCAAGTGATCTTTCAATAGGTTTGCTTGTATTTCCCTATGATGGTAAAGGGTTTAGGAGCAAAGCCCAGGGGATGCTACCAGGGAACACATGTTAAAAAACAAAAAACAAAAACAAAAAAACAAGAAGGGAGCATCTGGGTGGCTCAGTCAAGTTAAGTATCTGACTCCTGATTTCGGTTCAGGTCATGATCTCAGCGTTGTGAGACTGGGCCCCACATCAGGCTCCTCATTCAGCATGGGGTCTACTTGAGATTCTCTCTCCTCGTCCCCCTCTGCACCTCTCCACCCCACACTCTCTCTCTCTCAAAACAAAACCAAAAAACAAAACCAGGCAGGATAATTGGAGAAAGTCTTTGCCTAGAGTTTGAATCTAGGGTTATAGGACTAGCTTTCCTCTTGAGATATTCAACAACAGATTTATGGAAGAGAAAAACAGGCAGATTCAGAAGAAGAGAAAGGGAAGTAAAAATAGAATTACCAAATATTACTTTTCCTGTCATTGTTGTCTCCCTTTCACTATTGGAATCTTGCTGCTTTTGAAAATCACAGTTCCTGTAAATGATGATGAACACAAATATAATTTTCAGCCAATACTCCGCGGCATCTATTTTGTTAGCGGTAAAAATACAAGTACTATTACTGTAATATTTTTATGTCTATAAGTAATGCTTTTTTGCAATCACCAATCCTGCTAATTTAACTTCCTCAATACATCTCTAATCTATTCATTTCCCTTTATATCCCGCCACCACCAATGTCAGTGAGTGTATACATGACACACTCAAACTGGGATCATTGGAGACAGGGGTTATTTACAAGGGGGTGAGCAGAGAGAAATCACACAGAATAGAAAAGAGAGAAATCCAAGGTAAAACGACAAATCCTTGGCAATATGAACAAAGCTATCATCACCCCTAGACCTGAAGGGACCCAGGGAGGGACCAGTAATCTGGAAACAGAGAGACATGGATAGAAGGTAAATTTGAGGAGAATATGTTCTTTTGATGAAGGACACAGCCAGCTAGAGGCAACCTAGGAGGGAGGGAATTGGGAAAATAAATACCTTGACCTCAATCTCCTCCAATTCTCTAGGCCTCTGCAGAGGGTCCCCATTGGCCAAACTCAATCAGAACCCAGAAGGCACAGGATCCTGTTTATGTGGTTCGCATAGTTCGGCTTCCCAGGGCATAAAGCAGAAGGACGAAGGCAGAGAGAAAGCTTGGTGGGGAATAGAGAACATTTAGCATTCCACCCTCATGCAATCTATCATCATCTCTGTTAAACTAAAGCTTAAGTCATGTCTCATCATACACTCTTGCTCCCCTCCAATGTACTCTCCAAACTGCATCCCCTGTTTAAAACCCAACAGTTGCTTCCTCAAAGGATCAAAACCTTTACGCCCCCAACCTCATGTTGGGTCACTCTCCCACTCACTCCCTTTGTTTCTGTCACACAGGCCTTCTTTCAGTTCCTAAAATAAGCCACAAGGCCTCTGATTGAGCTATTTCTTCAGTCTGGACTTCTCCACCCCCAAACCCAACCGTTGGCCTAGTTCATGACTCTGCTAGGGGCGTCTTCTCTGACCTCCTGCTAGATTCCCAGCCTGGGTTAACCTCCCACTTTACACAAAGTGGTGTCTTCCTAGAGGACTTATTTCCATGTATGTTCCACATCCATTTCCTCTGATCCTTGGACGAAGCTGTTTTCCTTAGTTTGCTCCCCGCAGAGCCGCCCGGGGCCCAGCACCCTGCCAGGCACTTAGTAGGCACGAAAAGAGAGAATGAGTACATGACTAATATTAATGACTTGCTTCAAAATTGCGTTTATTTCTCTGAATTCAAGAGAAGCTAAAGTGGATATGGGAAAGAAAATTAATTTTAAAGCCCAGTTATATAGGAACTTGCTAAAGAAAGCCGTTTTTTCCTTGCCAAAATGTGTTCTGTCCCTTCATTTCTGAGAGCTATGACGCCTTCCATCATTCCCCTGTAACTGTTTTCTCCAGCACAGCCTCAGTGCCTGGTCTCCCTGAGGAGGCAATGCTTCCCACAAGTGCCTGGTAAGGTACAATAAAACCGCCTCAGTGTTCCAGACATAAATGATGACTTAACCAGAAGCTCCTCCCCGCCTCCCTCCTCAGCATTGTCCTACCACCCAGGTCACGAAGGATAAGGATTCATGAGTCAGCAAATTTCAGCTTGGAGACCTGCTGCAGTGTTTATTCCTCTCGGTCAAAAGTCTGAGGTAGAACAGATCACAGTGGTACAATTATCTCTG
>CM053612.1:71877826-71920049 GCA_028646535.1 Procyon lotor
CTAGGCTAAAGCAATCTCTGATTTCACCTGGACTCTAGGATGTAACCAGGGGCTTTAGCTTAAGAAATTACCCTCGTTGCCATTCTGCTCGGCCAACACACTTTTAAGGCAGTTACTCTACTAGAAGTTTCTAAGCTCTATTTCCACTTGGGTTTAAGGCATTATCTTAGAAATTTATCCATAGAAAACTTATAGAATAGAAATAAAGGAAACCAAACTGCTACCCTGATAACAGGCTTACACTCAGTTCTCATTTGGGGTGGGGGGAGGGGAGAGGAACTGACCTAATCATGGGATACAGGCCCTTCATCAGGACCCTTCACCCCCAGTACTACCCACATTCCACTCTCAACCTCGGTGCCTTACAATCTCTCCAACCACAGTGACCCAATCCAGCAAGAGGTAGTTTGGTTCATTTGTTTGAAGACCTGGCTAGCTAAGTTGGGTGACAGTTTAGAACATGAACTTTAGGCTAGGAAATGGGTTCAAATTCCATCCCCACCCATGACTAACTGTGTCACCTTGGGCAAGTGCCTTAGCCTTTCTAAAACTGAATTTGCTCTACAAAGTGAGCCCAATAAAAAAAATCTCTCTCGGGGTGCTTGGGTGGCTCAGTCGTTAAGCGTCTGCCTTCGGCTCAGGTCATGATCCCAGGGTCCTGGGATCGAGCCCCACATCGGGCTCCTTGCTCGGCAGGAAGCCTGCTTCTCCTGCTACCATTCCCTCTGCTTGTGTTCCCTCTCTCGCTGTGTTTCTTTCTGCCAAATAAATAAAATCTTTAAAAAAAAAAAAATCTCTCTCATAGAGTTGTTAAAAAGATTAGACATGCATGTTTAAATTATACATTTAAAATTATCTTTAAATGTAGAGTTGAGGTGCAGTAAGTATAACATGAAATTTACCATCTTAATCATTTTTAAGTGTACAACGTTAAGTATATTCACATTGTTGTGCAATCGATCTCCAGAACTTTTTCGTCTTGTAAAACTAAAAACTCTGCACCCATTAAATATTTAATAATAACTCCCACTTCCGTCTTCCACCCCTACCACCCAGCCTCTGGCAACCGCGATTCTATTCTCTGTTTCTATGAGTTTACTCTTCATACCTCATATTTGTGAAATCCTACAGTATTTGTCTTTTTCACTACCTTATTTCATTCAGAATGATGTTCTCTAGTTTCACCCATGTTGTAGAATATGTCACAACCTCCTTCCTTTCTAAGGCTGAATAACATTCCATTGTATAGATACACCATGTTTTGTTTATCCATGCATCTGTGGATGGACATTTGGGTTGCTTCTACCTTTTGGCTACTGTGAATAGTGCTGCTATCATCAGGATGTACAAATCTGTTCATCCATGAACTTGGTTTCAATTCTTTTAGATAGGTACCCAGAACTGGTATTGGTGACCATATAATAGCTCTATTTTTCATTTTTTGAGGAGCTACCTTACTGTTTTCCACGGCAGCTACATCATTTTACATTCACACCAGTGGTGCACAAGGGTTCCAGTTCCCTACGTCTTCACCAACTTGTTATTTTCTGGTCACTGTGTGTGTGTGTGTGTGTGTGTGTGTGTGTGTGTGTGTGTGCATACATGCGTGCGTGTGTGGTTTTTTTGTTCGTTCATTTGTTTTTCTCTAATAGCAGCTACTGTAATGAGTATGAGAATATTTCTTTGTGGTTTTGATTTGTGTTTCCCTAATGACTAGGGGGTTGAATACCTTTTCATACGCTCACTGGCCATTTCTATGTCTTCTTTGGAGATATGCCTTTTCAAGTTCTTTGCCTATTTTTTAATTGAGTTATTTGGGGTTTTTTTGTTGTTGTTGTTGAGTCATAGGAATTCTTCCTATATTCTGGAATTTAACCTCTTATCACAAATGTGATTTGCAAAATATTTTATTCCATTGCATATGTTGCCTTTTCAGTCTGTTGATTGTGTCCTTTGATGCCCAGAAGTTTTTCATTTTGGTAATGTCCCACTTATGTTTTTACTTTTGTTGCCAATTCTTTTGGTGTCATATCCAAGAAACCATTACCAACTCTAACGTCATGAAGCTTTTTTCCTATGTTTTCTTCTAAGAGTTTTATAGTTTAGGTTTTATGCTAGGTCTTTGATTGAGTTTTAGTTAATTTTTGAACACAGTATGAGGTAAGATTCTAATTTCACTCTTTTGCATATGGATATCCGGTGTTCCAAACACCATTTGTTGTAAAGACTGTCCTTTCCCCATTAAATTGTCTTGGCACCCCCGTGAAATTAATTATGCATTTGCTTTTGTGAGTATTTGAATCATGTCTGCCCCCCTCACTAACTTATGAACTCCAAGAGGGTAAGAATCATGTTGATTTTGCTTACTATTGTCTCCTCAGCACCTGGTATATAATAGAGGCTCAATAAAGTTTTACTGAATGAGCAAATAAATACTTGAAAGATACTAAGCACAATGCCTACCACTAAATAACATTTCAACAAGCGGAAACTGTTAATCTTGTTTTATTCAATGCATTGTACCTTTTGCCTGAGGCACACTTTGCTTACAATAAAAGAAATGAAAATGAAAGGTACTGCCAGAGTCAGGGTGCACAGTGATTCAGGCTTTGCAATTTGGAAGACTCGTTCAAACACTGGTCCATCTCTTTCTGGCTGTGTGATCCTTGGGACATTCGTCAACTTCCCTCCAAGTGTCAGTCTCCTCATCTGTAAAATGAGGGCAGTAATATCTACTTCATAAAGTTGTTACGTGGATTAAATGAAATATATGTAATGTCTTTGTATAGTGTCTGGCATTTATAATAAGCCCTCAATAAATAGTCCTTCCATTATTTTTTACAGACCATTACAATCTCTATCTCTTCCCCTTAGATTGATTTTGCTATTGTCTTTTAAAAAGTTACTTTCTTAGCTATTGTCTCCATTACAAGACAATTTACAATAGATAACAAGGGTAAATAAGCTTGAATGGGAAATATTTGATTAGAATACTTAAGGCAAAATATCATTGAAGAGTTCCTATCAGATCTGAGAATTACCACAAACAGCCTGTGGAAAATCTAATAGTGATTTTTTTTTTCCTTGACCAAAAGGAAAACATCTTATTAGTGCAGATCTCGACATTATAGGTGACCTCTATGAGAAAAAATATTTTTCAGGAAAGGAGTCTCCATTTACAAAAGGAAAGTATCATTTATGAAAATGGATGGTAAGAAGAAAATAGCTCCTCGAGAGTTTTGCAGACTCATACCACCAGAAAAGACCCCCAGAGCGCATCTCCTCCATCTGTGCCCAGAGGAGGGTAAATGATTAAACCTACCAGTGTCCATAGGCTTGTATTTCATGTTGGTGACTTATTAATCACTTGACCTTTTTCACAGTGCACTCAGCATAGTAAATTGTACTCCTTTCCACTGAGGCTTGGGTGACTTACGTGACTCTTTGCAATTTAGCCAGGGCTACGCTCAATATAGGTCTCCCAATGGACATTTTGCAGCTGATCGTGTTTTTACCACATAATATGATAGTTTACCAGCAACCTGGGAAAAAAGCACCAGGAAATCCAGAAGAGGAAATTCAGGAGATACCAATTTAATTTCCAGCTTCACCTTCAAAATCTCTCATAGTGAAGACAGAAGGCAAAATTCCAAATGCTGTGTGAAATTTTAATTTCTTTTTCTACACCAAAGAAAGCTAGTAGAACTACTTTCAATTAGTAGAAATGAATCCAATGTCCTGTTCTCTTTGATATGTCCTCAGCTCTGATGCTGTTGACTCTTCCCTTCTCTACAAAAATCCTGTTTCTTCCATTACTCATTTTCTTCCCAGAGTCCAACAACTTTAACTGCTTCTGTTGGTTCCTCAATCTCTTCCTCAATATCAGTGACTCTAATCCAATCCAAGAAACATAGGCATTTGTTTAGTTAAGAAATACATATGAAGTACTTACTATGTTCTAGACAATTTCTAAGTTCAAGGGTTGAAGAAGAAAGGCTACACACAAAACAAATAAAAGAGAATTCCAGGAAATGATAAGGGCTGTGAAGCCATTCATTGATTTATTCATCATTCAACAAATAACCTTTTAAATGCCTACTAAACACCAGGCATTGTTCTAGATGCTCAGAATTGTCTTTCATGGGCCTCGACTGGGTCTCCCCATGGTGAACAGGATAGAACAAGCCATTGGAGACGGGAGCCTAGTGAGTAAAGTGAGATATCTAAACATGGGTTGATGGGAGAGTGGGTCGGTGTGGAGACTAAAGAAATGGAAAAGAAGTAGAGAATCTCAAAGAAATTTTGTAACGAATATCAGCAGGATGTGGTGACTAGTTGAACGTGGAGAAAGAAGTGACATGCTAAGACAAAGCCAATGCCAGTGTTTAGGTAACTAGGAAAGCTAGGAAGCCTTCCCACCATTTATTCTGCCCTTTTCCTGCCCAAAGTATCTGATTTCCCTTCAGAGCCTGTTCCTATTTTTTTTTTGTTTTTTTGTTTTATTTTTTTATTCTCAACCAAGAGATTGATTCCCACATCCAGCTCAAGAGTGGGCTCTGGCTGGTTAAATTGTTCAGTGACACTCCCTGCCTACAGTGAGTTGTTCAGGGAGGGTCATGTGCCTCAATAAGGCCAAAGAGAGAAACTGAATCCTAAAACACGGGCAGGACCTACTGGATAACACTCCTTTTCACTCCTTTTCTGGATGCTGATGTCTGAGGAGGTAAAGTCTGGAACAATGGCAGCTCTTTTGCTTCTTTAAGCCTGGAGCTCTGGAGGCCTCTCCGTTGAACCTCTGGATGAAGCTAGTATCTTAGAACGCACAGTGGTAAGACTGGAAGAAATGATATCATTTGAATCCTGGTTCAGGTCTTACAGGAAGCTACCCTACATCTCAATTCTTCAATTATGTGAACCAAGAGATTCTCTCTATTGTTTAAGCTGGATTGGGTCTTCCGGTCGCTTGCACCTAAAAAACCCTGACCATTGTAATCCCCACTAGCATGCAGCACCATGTTGAGTCTCCAGAGGGCCAGGGAATGCTTATGATCTTAAGTGGCTACCTTTTGACTATGATATGTTCAGGGTACAGTGGTCCTGTGCTTGGTCCAGAGACGCTCTTGTTTCCACTGTCAAACAAAACTTTCCAGTGACTTGTCCATTGATATTAAAGGAAGAAGGGTAACACGAATCTTTAGAAAGAGTTTTACAGAAAGAAACACTTTTGTATTCAGATCCATTTCTGCTCCCTGAAGTGTTCTTTTGCATTTCTTATGGTTTCTCCAACCTAACAATGAGGTCAGCACTGGCTCCTTTTTCTCACAGAGCTTATTCGGGGACTGATGTTTGAGCAGTGGTTCTTAATTTTAGGTGTGTAGGGCTCCCTTTGGGGAGCTTATAAAAATACAGATCCCTACGACATGCTTCAGGACGTTCAGATACACTAAGTCCTGGGTAGGGCCCGGATATCAAAATATGAAACAATTTTCATAAGCTCCCAGGTGATTCAGAGGCAACTGTCCCTTTGAGGAACACCACCATCTTAGATGGGGTCCCCCCCAAAGCAGATCTTGATAAGGGGGTTCATGAGCAAATGATTTATTAAGGAAGAACTCCCAGCAGAAACCTGTTAGGGAATGCGGGAAAGACGTAGTAGGAGAGGGAGGGGGCAGGACCCAGGGAAAGTCCCATTTGTCCCTTTCCCAAGGGGAGCTCGGGCTGTCAGCAAACCCGCAAAAAAAAAAAATACAGGAGTACCTGTATTTTTTTAAAAGTAACTAAGGGAGGGGACAGTCCGCACCAAGTGCAGAGAAGAGTTACTTATGTAGAATTCCATTCATGCTTAGACCTTTGGGGGGGGGGGGCTTAGTCTACACATAAGACTTTAGTACCACTGAAGTGTGCAGTCTTCTAAGGGGTGAACTCTTTAAGATGGTGTTTGACATCTTCTGCCTTCCAGCCCCTCCGTATGTCTCTAACACCACTGACCTCTTTCTTCCTACACTCTGTGATTCAGCCATGACCTACTTCTCTGAAAGAGCATAGTCTTGCTCACCTCCAGGACTCCACAAATGCTGTTCTCTCTACCTACAATCGACGGGTTCCCACTCTTCCCACCCCGTTAATTTCTATACTTTCTTCAGCCTTAGTTTAAACATTGCCTCAGTTGGCCTTCCCTGGCCTATATGTCCCCTTGCTATTAGCTCCCCATACTTCCCACAACCTAATGACTGTTACTCTTCATTGTGGTTACGTGCCCGACACTTGTTTTCTTCTAGAGCAAAACTTGGCAAAGGCAGAGACCATGTCTGCTTTATTTGTAACTGTAACCTCAGTGGCTAGAGTAGACATTCATGCAAGGGATATAAAACACATGATTTGCAACATGATATTGAAGACGAATATAAAAAATGATTCACAGTATGATATCAGAGTATAAGTCTGGTATATGCAGCTTTTCGCAGAGATGCTGATGGTGTCTTTCATCTCAGCTTAGAGTGGTCTGCTTATATCACAAGGCAATCACTTTATTCCAGTTTAGAACAGTGTCAGTTTTAATTTTATTCATTAATTCAGTAATTTCTTTTTGCTTAAAGAACAATAGCTACAGAATGAGGATGAACCCCAAATTGCCTAAATTAACCCTATGCCACCCTGACCTCTGTGTTGTACTCATGCTAATATTTCTCTAGAGTGTGTTACTCCCTTTTGTATCTGTGTCATGTTGAAACTACGTGGGAACCCAACAACCTGAGAATGTCTAATGCAACTGTGAGGAAATCCAAGGCCTCGAAGTCATTGAAGATTTCCACTGCCATCTGAGAATCAAATTTCTCTAGTACCATTTCCATCCTTGTGGGTTTTTAAATGTTCCTGAATTTTTAAAGTTATATATATATATAACCGATATATATCAGTAAAGTTCTATCAGTCATATACTCGAGATATATCTACATTATGATGAAGATCTAGAATTATTTCATTGATAATTTCCCTAATATGGGAAATACTGCTGATCGGCTACCAAAGTCCATACCCCATCTGATTCTCCCTTGCCCACCTCCAAGGAGGAGGTAGGAAAAGTCAGATACTCAGTCACCAGCTTCCCACGCAGGCGGGGGTTGCTGTATGACTGTTCTGGCCGGTGATGTGGGGAAGAGATATTTTCTTTCCCTACTAAGAGATGGGAGAGGGAACAAAATGGCCTTGCTTACCCTTGTAAATTGCAGTAGCCATCTTGTGATGGTGAAAGAACAAGCCTGAGGGTGAGAGGCTAACTTGTCCAGGATCGCAAAGTAGAGGGAAAGAACCTGGTCACTGATGATCCTGTGAAGTAGCTGATCCAGTGTTAGTAACCACCCACCTCCAGACTTCAGGCTCTCTGAGGAAGATAAGCTCCCTATTCGTTTAAACTGCCGTTATAGTCAGTTATTAACATGCGGACACAATCTAACTGATGTACCTAGTTACTTGAACATTTTCCTTGTGAAAACTGAAACAGATTATTGACACCTGACCATTTCTACCTGACATTATATTTGTTGGAAGAGTATTAGATTTTTTTTTTTAAGATTTTATTTATTTATTTGACAGAGATCATAAGTAGACAGAGGTGGGGAAGCAGGCTGCCTGCTGAGCAGAGAGCCCGATGTGGGGCTCGATCCCAGGACCCTGAGATCATGACCTGAGCTGAAGGCAGAGGCTTTAACCCACTGAGCCATCCAGGTGCCCCAGAGTATTAGATTTTTGTAAGAAACCCAAAGAAGAATTAACTACTTGAACTTTAAAAGCTTTGGTCATTTTTTTTTTGTTGAGATTTTATTTATTTCTTTGAGAGAGAGAGAGAACAAGAGCAGGTGGAGAAGGAGAGGGGGAAGGAGAAGCAGATTCTTTGCTGAGCACGGAGCTGGACCCCTGAGGACACAGAGCCGGATCTGGAGCCTGAACACCTGGAGCCCAACCTCAGCTGGACCTGGGGCTCGATCCCAGGACCCTGAGATGATGACCTGAACCGAAGTCAGATGCTCAACGACTGAGCCACCCAGGCGCCCCTAAAAGCTTTGGTCATTTTAGTTATAGAAGCAGAGAGGAGCTGCCTCCAGCTGCAATGTGTGCTACGAGTTCTTAGGGATGTGCATCGCAGAGAACTTCTGCATGACTAAATACCACTCCAGAGCTGGGAGATCTAGGCTCGGATGAGATGTTCCATGAAATATGTGACCATGGATATATGTTTGTCTCTGAATTTTTCTCATTTGTTGTACCATTTGTAGGATGCTTTCTCTAGACGTAACAGGAAACTTAACTCAAAATGGCTTAGACAATAAGCGAATTCATTGCCCTCTACGACCGGAAAGTGTAGAGAGTTGGCCAAACAAGAGATTGAAAATGTCACTGAGGACATCACCTTGCTGCTTTTCAAGTCCGCCTTCATCTTAGGTCAAACTACCCTCGCGGGTACAGATATCTGATGGCAGCAACTGAGGCTGCGTACTTGCTTGTTCAAAGCCAATGTGGTGGTTGGGGGCTGGGATGGGGAGAAAGAGAGATCACGGGTGGGGGGAGGTCCCGAGCTTTGTGCTTATTGGAAGACCTTGAACCACTCAAGGCCAGTGCCCAAGGAACGCCAGAAGCTGATTAAGTTAGGCCCGTCATTGTGGCAAGAGCGTTGCATTTATTAGTTTAATGAATCAGGACCAATCTCTCGAGGTGAGGTGGTTGTAACCCCAGTCAAACCCAGAGCCGCTACCCCACGGTGGTGGGGTGGAATGGCTCCAGAGAGGACAACCACCACATTGCCCACATCTGTAAATGATTGAGTTGGAGTGGCTGATGTCTAAGTTTCGATCTTTCCAGATCGAAAGTGGCTGTAATTCCATGAGCAGGGTGCAATCCTATCTCTATAATTCTCTTTTTTTATTCAACTCCACAATTTTATAATTGTCCTTTCCTATCGCTGAATGTAAGGCCCTGTGGAAGACAGCAAGCCCCAAAATGAAGTTGATAAGTCTTGGCATAGATCAGACTTGGGCTGGGGAGAGGAAGTGAAGCTGACAAGGTGACCTGTGAGGGTCACTGTGCACCAGGTGGACATGACAACTTAGGGTGACAGTGACTTGGAACTGCTGGACCCTTAATGGAGGCAATGTTTCTTGGGCTCGCAATCTCCCTTGTCTATAGAATGCACAGGCTCTTGGGGAAAGGAGGAAGACCTTCCCATACGATTACATTTTCTCTCTGATTTGCATTGTAAAAAAATATTTAGTACTCAAAACCTTAACACTGGCAAATCTCTCAGTCTCTTGAGGGAGTGGTCAAGCGGTTTGCACAAAACATTTCTGAGAAAATAGGCTGGGTCTCCACTCCCCCCCTCCCTACACACACTTTGGTAAATACTATCTCTTTCTTTCTTTCTTTCTTTCTTTTTTATTACCGCACTAAGAATTTTACCAGATGATTTCTAGAAGCTGACTTATGAACTAATTGGGCACTTCTGCTGTGCAGAGGAACAAAGACTTTTTTTTATTGGTCCTTAACTGAGGCATATACCTGTCTGATGGCGTTGGCTCATTCTGCACATGCTCAGTTGAACAGAAATCTTCATATTGAATACAACCTAGCACAGCGGCAACACCCAGAACCTCACTCCGTGGCTGACCCTGTGCATCCACTCCCTCTAGTTGCATTTTTATCCTGACATGTCTATTTATAGGGAGTTCAGGGAGCAGGGTAGGTACTGAAACCTTGGCGGTGGGGGGAGGCGACATACAAAGGGGCTTAAAGTCTCTGTCCCTGCCTTCCTGACCTCTCTATAGGCTGTCTCTACTGAGGGAAAGCGCTGGTTAGGTATTCGTTGAGTTTGGGGCAGAATGCGGGAGAAGCTGTCTCTATGAATTGTCACTTATTGTTGCACACCTTCCTGGACAGTTTTTGTCTGGTTCTTCTTGTAGGTGGACGACCCCCATTCCCCAGCCCTCATTTGAAATAAGGAATGCAGAGTGGCACTAAAAGCATCCGCCGCCGAGCGTGGTCTGGAATGACAGCGTCTCCACCTCTCTTCTTGCTTTTCCCATTCATTAGGACCCTTTCCCAGCCTCTTTCCCCAGCAAAAACTGGGCAAGGCTTCCTGCAGTTACAAAAGAAGAGAGGGGAGCGGCCGGGGTTAGAGCCTCTCGCCGCAGAGAGCCAAGAACATGCGTTCGGTCGCAGACCTTTTGTCCCAGGACGCGTACCGCAGCTCGGTCGCGGAGGGGACGACCCGACCGGCCCCAGCCTAAGCAGCTGCCGCCCGCGCACCCCTCGGGCCGACCCCCACCCCCCGCCACCCCTCGCCACCCCTCGCCACCCCTCACCCCTTCCAGATCCCCGACGCCCGCCCGTTCGCCGTGACGTGGCCCGCGGCGCGCGCATGCGCCGCTCAGCCCGGTTCCCTGTCCCTCGGCCACCGCCTCCCGACGGGCTAGAGTGGGCGGGGCCTGTGGTTCTGGAAGCCGCGCGGCCGTAAGGGGAGGAGGGCGTGTGTGCGCGAGGCGGGTGCGCGGGGCTCGCTAGCTGGTCGGCGGCTGGGGCGGAGGAGGAGGAGTTGAAGGCGGCGGCCGCGACTCCCGCCCGCACAGACAGCCAGTCCCGCGAAGCCCCCTCCCACTCTCAGGCGGGCGGCGGCGGCGGCGGCGGCGGCGGCGGGAGGAGGAGAAGGAGGAGGGAGCGTCTCTGCCGCCGCCTCCTGGTCCCCAGCGCCGATCTGCCGCCGCCACCTCCCTCCGCGGCGATCCTCCCTCCATGGTCCTGCCGCGGCCCCCCTTGTAGCCTGAGCTGCCCCGCGCCGCGCCGCGCCGGAGCCAGTCTCGGCAGAGGGAGCGGTCGCGGCCTCGCGGCCCGCGCGGGCTGACCAGCGGAGAGCGCGGCGCGGCGCCGTCCCCGAGGATCCGCACGCCGGGCAGCGCGGCCCGAGCAGCGCGAGGAGCAGCGGGCGGGCGGGCGGCGCCGGGCCCGGGCCGTCCTCGCTCCCGCGCCCCGGCCCCGCCGCCCGCGCCGGGGCGGTCGCCCGCAGAGGAAGGCGCCGCAGTCTCCGGGCCTCGCAGCCCCACTCGAGCGTCCTCAGCACCGAGGGCTCGCGGGTCCTGAGGGGAGGAGGCGAGCCAGGGGCCGGGCACTGAGCTCTTTGGCGCCCCCACCCCCGTTTTCGGAGCCCTCCACGCTGCGGCCGCTGTCCCCTCCGGACCATGGCCGACGACGACGTGCTGTTCGAGGATGTGTACGAGCTCTGCGAGGTGATCGGCAAGTGAGTTCTCACGCGAGGGAGCGGGAGTGTGGAAAAATGCATTTCAGTGATGCCCAGGTCCTCCCGCACCGGCACCCCCTCCGGGCCTGCCCCCTGCCCTCCCTTCACCTCCGCCTTGCTGGTCCTCCTCACCCGGGCGTATTTATAGACGTGTACCTGGACCTCCTGCCGGGCGGGGGTCCTGGGGGGCTCTCAGCGATCGGTGGAAGCCACCGAGCCGAGGTCGGCTACCCCACGAGGCGTGGGTCCGGCCGAAATCCGCTGTCTGCATTTTATCTGACGGTTGCACAGGGACGTGGCAGACCCGATTTTATAGTTGCTTCCTGGGAACAGTTGGGGTTATTGTTACCTTGCGTGTACCACAGACCATTAACGAAAAGAGCAGGTTGCATTTCCTTTGCTTGCATGGAGCGATAGAGAGAGAACGTCCAGGGTTTTTAATTGTGGGGTGTGTGTCTATTGTGCAGGGTATTAGATAGATGCCTTTGTGTTCACCCCATGCCCGGATCGGAGGGGGTCATTTTCAGACGGGGTGCGTTCAGTTTCAGCAAATTCCTCACCTGGTGTAGACCAGCGTGGAAAGAGTTGGGGGTACCCGAATTTTTAATGCCTCGTTATGCAATGACTGTTAAATCAGTGTTCGAGGCTTCCCTCGACTGTTGGGATGGTGGTGGTTCGTGTGGTAGAGCCGTCTGCTTTGAGTCACCGGGCTGGTCTAGAATATAGAACTGACAGTCCAAATGCTCATCCTTTCATCTGTGTTGTGTAATTACACTAGGGAAAAGCAGGGAATCAGATTAATCACAGTGCTGATTGAGAATTAAATCTGCAGTTCCTCATCTAATTGTCCATTCCTTAAATCTGTTTTGAATAGTTTCCTTTTCATTCTTGTCAAACAGTATTCCAAGTGCACAATCCTGCTAATTTGCTTGTGAAGGAAAAGGCTGGCGATCCGAAGTTGATTTCCTAGTTCAGCGTGTATTCTGTGCCTTTAGAAGTTGAGGAGATAAGATTTAAGAGCAATTTTTGCTGCTTTATTAAGGATCGCGAGATAGCTACCATTGAAATATTTTACCTCTTTTTGGAAGCGGTGCTTTATTGTCTATTTTAAGGTCCGCAGTTGGGAAATGAAACCAAGACCTTAGAGCAGTTGGCTGTATCCCTTTTAAGTTGTCTGCAGTACTGGATTTCAATTTGTTTAACTGCTGATAACTCATTTTTTTTTTTTTGTCTTCTGTGTTGAGGTATTACCGTGTTGCCTCACATGGTGAAATTATGGGTAGAGCTTGCTACACACTTTCCTCAGACCCAATTGATACAAGGACATGTTACTCCTTGCCCCTATTGTTACATGACCAGCCTGTCTACTAGAGGAAGGATATCCAGTGCGCCCTGTAAAGTGTTTGTGGAAGTGCTCTAGAGCAGCGCTGTCCAAAGATACAGAATGCAAGACATAGATGTAATTTTCTATACAAAAATTTTACACATGCAAATTTTGTAATGGCCACATGAAAAAAATTAGAAGCAAATAGGTGCAATCAGTTTTAATAAAATATTTTATTTAACCCACTAGATCCAAACTGTTATCATTTCAACACATTATCAGGGCAGAAATTATTAATGAGATATTTTACATCCTTTCTTTTGTGCCCAGTCTTTGAAATCCGGTGTGTATTTTACACTAACAGCACATCTCGATTCTGACACTAAGCCAAATTTTCATCAGAAATACTTGATCTGTATTTAGGTTTCATAACATTTGCATTTGCAAAAGTAGATTCACACACCCAAGTTTTCCCAAACATATCTAAAAGTTTTCTAATAACCTAATCGATATCTCTTTCTAAATTTAAATTTTGATTAATTAAAATTAAATAAAATTAAAAATTCAGTTTCTCAGTTGGACTAGCCACATTTCAAGTGCTCCACAGCCATATCTGGATAGCACTGTTCTATAGAGACAAACATGTTTTTAAAAAAAAAATCTCCTTGGTTTCTTCATTCTTAGCACCCGGTGAAGGTAAATTAGGGTTTCCCAAAAGCTCCCAAATGATCGTGTGTGTGGGTGAATGGTATTTGTTGTGTCTTAGTTTTATTTGCTTTAGATGAGCCAGCAAAGTCCTAATTGGAAAATGTGAAATTAAAATGTTAATTATGTCGTGATGATGGAATATAGCCATCATAGGATCAATGTTAGTAACCAGTTCTGATTTCTTAAGGTCTGAAAGAGTGATGACATGATCTCTTTAGCTATCAGAACGAAGTGGTCGGCATCACATTAGCACAATCAGTATTCTGCTGGCTTGTAATTGGTAGATTGTTTTCAGGAAACACCTCTGGTGGAACTAAATTCATCTTTTTTGTTGCTTCAGACCTGCATAAGGAGGGAGAGCAAGCTGATTCGGAGGTGATAGGTACCCCATGGCTCCCTTAACTATTGTGAACGTGAAATCTCATTCATACCCTACAAAATCTGACTTGGTCAGTGCCATTTATAATGTGTCATTTCGTGCAATAATGAATTCAAGGTAGCCTTCGTGGTAAAGAATGCAATGATAGTGTTCCTCATCCTGTGTAAAGGTTGAAGGTTTCTCTGGTAAATTGTCTCAGCATATATTGATCTGGAAATTGAAATTCACTTGAGATTTTCTTGCAGGGACCTTGACAGCATACATTTTAACTTAGCATTTGTTCAACTCTAGCTTTAAACAGAAAGGCCTTGAAGATGTTCACTTGTACTGGAAACCTTTTTGTTGATTTCTATCCAAGTTCTCTGGAGTTGTGATTTTCTTGTATACCAAATTAGCATCACAAATTGTTTTTGACCCTTAGGTGTTAATAGGTTTAAATTTCCACTGGGGTACTTTAAAACAGATTTCAATTTTCAAGATCAATTGACCACCCACTCACTCCCCTACCTCACTGCTTATGGACTCATTCACTCATCCACTGTCTGCGAGGGAATCATGTGCCTGATTCATTAGGAATATTGGGAGGATGCCATTTCTTGTTTTAAAAAAATTCAACTCTTTCCCCGTGTTTCTTATTTTTGAAAGTCTTACAAAAGCTCCTTTGAACGCCCATTGTTTCCATAACATTTTCCTGGGTAACGTCTTTCAAGTGACTGAAACAAATCGCCAATGATGATGGGTCCCTATCCTAGTCCCAAAACTTCTCGTCCTTGCAAATATAGCAATTAGTGGGAAAGAAAGATTTTATGCAAATGCAGGAGGTTGGCTCATTTTTATGCCATGATCATTTACTGTATCTTTTGCAGATGTATAGCTTTAAAGGTAAGTGTCCAGCCAGTAATATTACATGAAGGCAATTTTAAGATGATTCATCCAAATTAAAACATAGAAATGCCTACCTTCATGGTACAGGAGTTTCTGTGAAAGAGAGTAGCAAAAGGCACACCGTTTTCATCTTGCATGGGCTGAATATTTGCCCTGGTATTTAGGATTCTTAGTAACCCTTAACTTCTGACTTTCCTGCTTTGGTAGGACAGATACTAAACTTGGAATGATGCAGCATGACCCCTGCTCAAGGATGACGTGCAAGTTTGTGAGGCATGCTGAATTTGCTTGTACCTTGAGAGCACTTACCATATTTGATTACAGTTTCTTATTTATGAGTCTCTCTACCTAGTGAACAGGGAGCTTCTTGAGGGCAGGGAACATATGTATCTTTCTCCGTTACTTAACACAGGGCCTGTGATGTAACAGTTGCTCATTAGCTATGGAATGAATTGAGTAGTTTTAATAAAATCTCATTAAAAGGCAAAAAGCATGTTTATCAACCTCAGAGCAATTACTATCCCAAAAGGCTATATTAGTCTGAGGCAGTGCATCTCCACCTGGCTGCGTATTAGAATCACCAGGGGAGCTTTTAAAAAAGATCAATGCCAGGGCCCTGTGTCAGAGCAATAAAATCAGAATCTCTGGGAGTGGGTCCTGGACACTGGCATTTTTTGAAAGCTCTCTAAGTGATTCTGATGTGCAGCTATGATTGAGTCATTGGTTTAAAACTTAGGTGATGTATGTAATATTTTGAGATGGGCTTTTCAGAGGCTTACAGGTTGTGAAAAGTAGAACAAATGCTTTTTGGGAGGTATTGAAGCCAAGAGACCAAAACGTGGGTTTTCTCTCCTCCGTGCTGTGTCTCTGAGCCCTGTTGTGTCAGAATTTTGTTTCAGCCTGTGTTTGGCTTTGATTTCTTGGGTCTTTTAAGATTCACATTGATTTATGACGCTCATCTAATGCTAACACAGTGACTGACGTTTGGAACGACATGGAACAAGGATTGCTTCAATAACGATGGCTGTCCACTACAACAACTTAATTTAATATTAAGAGATTTATCAGTTCAGTATGGACTGTGTTTACACATATGCTGTATTAAAAGAGTGTGGTTACGTTGCTTATATACTTCAGGTCCATAGTTGCAATTCCGGCAACACCATTTACCAGAGAATTGAGTTAAATGCAGCCTTTATATAAACACTGGATTAATCCTTTGTAAAATATGTAATTTAACATGACAAAAATTCAGCTTTACTCTTTTTTTACTGATTACCATGGCTTGCACATATATTGATTGGCCCACTGATTTGGATTTCCAGTACCACAGAGGGGAACATTATAATACATTGGAACAGCTTTCTCGGAAATTTTATGTAGGCATGGTAGGCAAGTTAGTTTTTAGTGTCTGGAAAAGTATGAGCCTGAAGGAACCAGGAATTTACCAGAAATGAGTAGATGTTTTGTGAAAGAAGTTCTTGATCAGAGTGATAGTCGTGTAGCAAGGTAGAAGAAATGCAGTCACCAGCTAGCCTGTTGGTGGCCCAGAAAATGCAAGCCGGGGGGATGAGCTGCAGTTCCACGGAAGAAAAACCTGTTAAACATGGTGTGGATGCCTGTATGTGGCCGGCCTTTTGGGGAGTAGGTGAGCATTCCTGATGATGGAGTTGGCCTCTGGGACCATATTGGAGAGAACTGAGGTTTTCTGCATGTGCACGGCTTTCTCGGAGTCTCCCCATGCCTGCTTTCTACAGACTGCCTTAGGACTTGGAGTTTCTGAAGTGTCATTTGCCTGTTGTCTTCATAAAGACTTCCTGTGGCTCCCTTACATTCTACAACTGCGACCTGCTTCTATGTCCTTGACATGTGCACTTTACCCCGGCTCCGTTTTCCCCCTTGAATCTGCAACATTTCACCTGATGAACTACCTCTCGTGCGCCTTAAATTGTGTTCCTGGATATTGCCTTTAAACTGAAAATTCTTTTACCTCCACGCAACAAATTAAAGAAGCAAGTATGCCTTCCTTTTTGAGACTGTTCTTGAATCACTGCATTTTTGTAAACGTTTGCACATTTTAAATTTGCCAGAAGCACTGTTTAAAAGAACTTTGACATAAGATTGTTTATAGGTAAAAACAAAAATCTTTTATCGCTTAATGCTTACTTCATAAGGTGAGTTGACATTTATGCCTTCTAATGTTAGGCACTTTACATATATTATCTCCTCTGATTATACCTGTTTTACAGAAAACACTGCGATTCAGAGAGGGTAACTTGCCTGGGATCACAGGGAATTGCAACTGGTTCCGAAGTCCATTCATTCATTTCCTGCCGCATTCTGCTGCCGATTCCAGTGGTTAAAAATGCTACGTCGGGTTTCCTTAAAGCGAGGCCCATGCCTTCGTTTTCAGAGTTTATTTACTGCAAATTTTAATTGTTCGACACTCTAGTTCTATTTTTTCACCCCTTCATTAGAGGTTCCATACGACCATTCATTGTTTCACCCATGTTTCTTTTTGTCTTTCTCGTTAATGAGATATCTGCATTTGTCACCAAACTGATAAGCCTCTGCAGTCTATAGAATCTGTTTTGGAACTTTCTCTATGCCTTTTACTCTCCAGGTTTTTCGTTTCCATTCCCCTGCCTCAACAAACAGAATCCTTGATTAATGACTCCTAACTTGCCAAACCGGAAGTAGTGAGGTGTGGGAGATCAGGGTTTGCTGCAAGTAGGGTGGGGTGGTTTCCATGGGGTCGTTACTCCTATATCCTGTGCTCCAAATCCTGCAGTTGCTCTCACTGACTCCGAAAACCATATGCTGAACTGCAGCTGCTGAGCTGTGAGGGTCTCGGCTGCGGGCCAGCACTGCACACCTAAGTAGGTGAGGGAGTGAGTTACTCAGCAGGTCCCTGACCCCCACCAGCGAGCTGATGGGGGGTGCAGCTCTCGCATTTGGGGTTTTATTTTTCAGTTGCAACTGACAGTGCAGATTCTAAAACCACCAGATACGGCTCTGAATTCACGCTCCAGGGTTCAAGGTGTGACAGGACCTGTTCTCTTCTTTCTCTCCTGGGGCCACCCAGTGTCTGGGTACCCCTTTTTGAACAGAGTCCGGTGTGATTACCCGCATGGACATTATAGTATTCTGGTATGACTGGCCCTTGAGCCCAAGTCAGTATAGGGAGAGTGTCCCTTCGTCCACACCAGGAAGATTTCATGTCTGAAGCTAGTTTGACTTAAAGGAAGTTAATGTGTATCTGCAATGTTGACAGTCAATAATTTTCTATTACTTTCTCTTTGTAAATTGATTAGTCTTTATAAAATAAATTATAAAAATAATTTTAAAATCTAGACTGTACAGAGGTAAATGTGCCTCTCTCTCCACTCTCCCACCATCCATAGCCCCATTTTCCAGAGGTAACCATTGTCCAGTTCTTGTACATCTTTCTGGAAGGTCTTTGTTGAAAAACAGAATGAGATCATATTTGTACACTATGCTGAAGTATTCATTTTCCATTAACAAACACTCTTTGATGACCTTTCCATATCCATCTACGTTTCTGTCTAACTTTGTCTCCTCTTAAACCACTGTCCAGAAAAAAATGAAATGAAATGAAATGAAATGAAATAAATAAAATAAACTGCTGCCCAGTATTCCATGGTATGGATTGGTTATTGTAGCTTTGCGTTGAGTGCAAGCTGTTTGTAACTAGACCTCACCGGAAATGCTGAACTGGACTTTGGGTGAGAGTTCTGGAACAACAGTGAAGGTTTGGGAAGTAAAATCGAGTGCATGAGTTCTTGACAGGTGACCGAGCTGGAGAGCTGTGGTTCGCTGTGTAACTCACAGAACTAGAAGAGTCAGGATAGCTGGATTTCACAGAAGTTTTAAAGTAGGGAGGATCAATAATGCAAAATGTCAACACACTGTGATGGACTATCAAAAAAAAAAAAGGCTTCTTTATAGCAGAGAGGCAATTTAAAGCATCTATCAAAATGAATATAATGTTAAATATCAATTTATGATGTGACTGAAAAGCAAGGCTCTGTGCATGTTGGTAATACACTATTTCTGAATCCATCTCAACAGCAACATATTTAGGGTAAAAAAAGAGGAGCTAAGGGGTGCCTGGGTGGCTCAGTGGGTTAAAGCCTCTGCTTTCTGCTTAGGTCATGGTCTCAGGGTCCTGGGATCGAGCCCCGCATTGGGCTCTCTGCTCAGCAGGGAGCCTGCTTCCCCCTCTCTCTCCGCCTGCCTCTGCCTACTTGTGATCTCTCTCTCTCTCTCTCTTTCTCTGTCAAATAAATAAATACAATTTTTTTAAAAAAAAAGCTGATTTCTTTTTCATTATAATTGTGTTTTGTAGATTCTGATAGCTGGCTTTTAGGTAAAACCATTTATTTGGTTTTCCTAAGATTAGATATTTTCCATTCCTCAGCTTGGTTCATAGCTTTCAATTAAATGGAAGCCTTTAATGAAATGACATGGTAAATTTTACGTACTTTACATTTACTTTAAGTTCTTGATATTAGTTAAACCATTCTTATTTTTTTAAACCCCTTCCCCACAGGGAAGTGCATCCTTCCTTGGCTCAAGGTTTTGGGCCCCCACTGGATGAGTGTAGTTAATGGCCTTCTACCCCCAACTCTCCAACTAAATTTGTTCATTGGCTTTTTGTAGTTATGCACACCCATTCACAATAAGAAATGATTACTTTATTGCACTTAAGCCAATTTTTTCGTAAGTGTACATTATTTCATTTTAACATCTGTGTTCTGTCACTGAACTGTTGCACTTTATTTTTTCCAATCTTTCTTATTTCTTTTTTTTATCATTTTTTTAAAAAGATGTTTATTTATTTGACAGAGAGAGACAGCAAGAGAGAGAACACAAGCAGGGGGAGTGGGAGAGGGAGAAGCAGGCTTCTCGCTGAGCAGGGAGCCCAACGCAGGGCTCAATCCCAGGACCCTGAGATCATGACCTGAGCCAAAGGCAGACGCTTAACTGACTCAGCCACACAGGAGCCCCTCTTATTTCTTTTAATACACATTTTTTTTTTTTTGCTTTGTTACCATTGTTTTGAATATTTGAATCACTTAGTTTGGAATGCTGACTGTGTTTTCGCTCTCTCTCTCTCTCTTTCAGTGTAGTTTAATAATATCCAAACTCTATGTCAAGTCTGTATTTCAGGCTTTTTAATTGTAACCCTGAGTTTAGAGTATCTTGGTGTATTTAAATCTAAGATGGAAGTATAACTGCCTAGCTATATGCAGATTCTAATGTTTTATTAAAATACTCTTGATGTTATTAATGCAATTACGAGGTCTCTAGCCCTGCCAAGATGTGCAGATTACCATTATACCACTGCTATTTTATGGAATCTAATTTGTGTTTTTAGGAAACATCATAGATTTTCAGCCTTTCTGCTTACCCTTGGTATGTACTTTCCCCCAAACATATGGATCAACATTGTCTTGTAGCTTGTGAGGCAGCCCCCTAAGATCTGATCTGGTAGCCTTTGGGCACAGTGTGGCCATTTTCTTCTTATTTATAGAAAGAATGATAGCCACTTCACAAGCTATTTGCATGGATTAGTGATTGTAAAGTGCAGCATAAGTATTTTTTATTTCTAGAATGTCTCTGAGATACTCAAATTACTTTTGGCAGCTATGTAGATAAGTTTCAACAATTTCCAAATGTGCACTTTCTCAGTGCTAAACACAGGCTCTATTACATAAATAATATGGTGAAATGAACATTCTTTCCTATCACGTGGGTAAAATTGTTAGTGGTGCTAACAGTTTCTTCATTTGTTCATTTATGCATTCATTTCTAGCTGTGTGGCTCTGGCCAAGTTAGTTAACCTCTCTGAGTCTCAGTTTCTTTATCTGTAAAATGAGGGTGATACTATATGCCTTGCAGGATTGTTGTGAGGATTGAATAACGGGATCTGTGTAACATGACTAAAGATAGTTGTTGTTATTTTAATTGCCATTATCTCTTTTTTTTTATATTTTTAATTTATTTTTAAGTGAACTCTACCCCCTGAGATCAAGCATCATGTGCTCCACTGACTGAGCCAGCCAGGTGCCCTATTATTCACCAAATGTTTGAGTTCTCTGGCCTCAAGGAGCTCTTGTCAATGGGAGTTGATAAAATGGCTCAAATCTAAACTAACTAGACATTAAATCCTGTTAAAGCCAGGGTTGCATCTGACTTGTTCACCTAGTATCCTCTACATAACTTGTAACTGACACACACCAAGTACTCGTACTCGGTTGTTGAAGGAGTGGGTGTTAAGTGAGCAATCCCGAGACTGTGACCACCTAGTCATAAAAGGAAGTTGGGGAAATCTTTACAGAGGAGGTCAAGCGTGAATAATTTGTTAGTCTTCTTCTTGGGTAACTCATGTCATCTTTTTATGCCTCTTTTCTCATTTAGAAAACAGAGTAGGGGAATAAAGGTCAGGAAAATTAAAGAAATCTTGTGAAACTTAAACATCTTTATCTTATTTTTTAAAATAATGAACTTTAATTTTTAGAGCAATTTTGGGTTCACAGCTCCTATTTTAGTTTAGTGACATAGACAACATACATGAGAAATTCAAACAATAAGCGTAAAATTAAAGGTTTTAGGAATAATGGTAGGAATTTTTTTCTCTTTTTTTGTTTTTCAAATTCTATGGCTTGAGTGTTCATTATATGCTGGACACGGTGTTAAATTGTTTATATTTTTCTAATTTAACCTCGGCCACCAGTCTTCCCTTTGAGGCAATCACCCTTTCCCCTTTAACCGATGAGGAAACTAAGCAAGAGGGAGATCATAACTTGCCCTGGGCAAAGTGTCAATAGTAATAAGTGGCCACATGGGGACTCACACCTGGGTATTTATGACCCATCTAAGCGCCTGCTCCTCAATACTGTCTTACTGCTTGTCATTTAGTATAGCAGAGATTGGTTGTCTTTTAAAAGGGCTAGTCCTAAATATAAGACTCTAACATTCTGATTTTAGATGTTTCAGCAGGTTCATAAGATGCATTTTTTTAGTACCAGCTTTATTGAGATGTAATTCACATACCATACAATTCACCAGTGTAAAGTGTACATTTCAGTGGGGTTTAGTGTATTCACAGTTGTGAAACCATCACCACGAGAAATTTCCAAACATTTTTATCACCCCAAAGAGAAACCCTGTATACTTTAGCTCTCAACCCATCTTTCCCTAGCCCTAAGTAACAACTGATCTACCTTCTATCTGTACAGATGTGCCTGTTCTGGACATTGCATATAAATGGAATCATACCACATGAGGTCTCTTGTGACTGCTTCTTTGAGCATAATGTTTTCAAAGTTCATCCTTGTTGTAGATATATCGGTATTTGATCTTTAAGGCCCAATAATATTCCATTGTGTGGATATACCAATTTTGTTGATCCATTAATCAGTTGATGGGCCATTTGGGTGGTTTTCATTCTTTGGCTATCATAAATAATCCTGCTGTGGATATTGACCTACAAGTTTTTGTGGACATATATTTTTATTTCTCTTGGGTATATACATAGGAGTGGAATTGCTGGGTCAAGTGGTAACTCTGTGTTGAACATTTTGAGGAACTGCCAGACTATTTCTCAAAGCTGTCGCACTATTTTACATTCCCACCAGCAGTGTATGAGGGTTAGAATGCTTTTTTTTAAATTTTTTAATTTAATTTTCTCAGTGTTCCAAGATTTAGTGTTCGTGCACCACACCCAGTGCTCCATGCAGTACGTGCCCTCCTCAATACCCAGCACCAGGCTCGCCCAACCCCCCACCCCCTCCCCTCCAAATCCCTCCGTTTGTTGCTCAGAGTCCACAGTCTCTCATGGTTCATTAATGCTTTTTAGTCAGGTGAGCACTACCAGAGTTTGCCGGTAGAGTCTGTTCAATACACTGTAGCATAAATAAAAGTAAATTTAACTGGTTATTGGTTAACCTTTTATCTCACAGAGCTGTTTATACTGATTTTCATCAGGTTTAGACGTTGTAGACCAAGAGTTGGCAAACTATGTGTAAACTACCAGATAGTAAATATTTTAGGCTTTGTGAGCCATACAGCGTCTGTCACAGCTACTCAACCCTACCACTGTAGCGTGAAGACAGCCATACGAAAACAAATTTGTGTGCCTGTGTTCCAATAAAACTTTATTTATAAAAATAGGTGGTTAGATTTAGCTCTCAGGCTGTAATTTGCTGATCCTGTTGGAGATTAAAAAGGAAACTGGAGCTTACTGTCCAGTTCCTATTCTTGTTCACAATCAAGGCTGAAATACTCTGTCAGGGGTCTGAGTAGCCCCATAATGAGTAGGTTGTTTCTGAAAAATGTAAGACATTGAGGCTGGTTCACTGAACTGTTTTCACTGTTACATGTGGGAAATGCTATACATTTAGTTTTTTGTGGGTTTTAAATTTATTTTTATTATAATTTTTTTTTTTTTTACTTCTTTTGGGTTCTTTTTTCAATCCTCGGTTAAAGGGAAAAAAAACCTATCAGAATTATTTTAAGATTGTCTTACCAGAAGCAATATAAATGTAGAGTTCCTAAAAAAAATTACTTCTTTCATGCTCGCTTATTGCCTATAGAGTGGATGAAAATAGAATTGAGAATGTACTAAAAATTTTCAGATATGAAAGATTATTTAAAATACTAGCTTTAATAAAGTTAGGGAAAAAAATCACTAGCTGCATCTCTGTCCCTAATTGGGGAGTTGTGATGTGCCACCTATGAATATTTTATGACTGCTCAAAGAGCCCCTGATAGAGTCACTGTTTAATTAGGGTGTGTGCGTGTGTGTGCGCATGTGTGATGTAAACAAAACCTTTTCATGTTCTGTTTTGTGTTTTCTCAATACATTTTGTGGTAGTAGGCCTACACTACTTAGAGTGCTTTGTGGCTTAAAAAAAACTGTCATTGCTTATTAGGTACATAAGAAAGATAGTATTCTTTGAGCTTAGAGCTTTTTGTAATTTGTTTGCAAGACTATAATAGATTATAATTTTTCAGTGTTGTGAAAAGCCCCAAAGACTGCGTTAAATGAGGGAATTTTGTATCACAGCTTTTGTCTTTGCATTTGGGCATTTGACAGATGAATTAATTGTTCAAATTGTGAAATTTCAGAAAGGAGATGAGGAAAATCCCAAAATATGTATTTAGGAAATAGCCATATGAAGGATTTGTGAATATTATAATGTTCTTTTATATAACTTGCCCACATCTTATTATGGCAGCAGTGTCCACATTTTAACAGCGAGCAAAATGAGGTAGGAAGATCCTAAAGTTGGCAGTCTCTGACACAATTGGGCACTAACTCTAAATTCCCTAAATTTACAGAGCAGCATTTCACCCACTAGGTCATATTACATTGTCAGGCAGAAGAATGATCATGGTGGAATCTGTTTAGACGACTTACTTTGATGAAAATACTTCTCTAGGTTGGCTTCAGAGGACAGTAGAAGGCACTCTTTCCTATTATAATCCATGAACAGTACTATTTATATTGCATTTTTTAGGTTTGAATTTTTGCTGACTTCCATCTGAGCCATTACCTCAAAAACAGAATGGTCTACTTTTATTTATATAGAATATTTACTGGTCTTCTTAGGTTTAATATCGTCTTAACTGGGTGTCTGTCCTGGCATTGAACTTGAAATGATCTTTTTTTTTTTTTTTAAAGATTTTATTTATTTATTGAGACAGAGAGAAATCACAAGTAGGCAGAGAAGCAGGCAGAGAGGGGGAAGCAGGCTCCCGCTGAGCCGAGAGCCCGATGCAGGGCTTGATCCCAGGACCCTGAGATGATGACCTGAGCCGAAGGCAGAGGCTTTAACCCACTGAGCCACCCAGGCGCCCCGAAATGATCTTTTTAATAAATATTTTTTTCTTTAACTCAGTCACTTGTAAAATAATTAGATACTTGTAAAACAAACAAGAAGGTGTTTTCACTGAGGGCTTTCTTTAATTATGTTTCATATAAATTTAAAAAAAAATTGTTACTCGAGTATTCGGATCACAGGTTAGAGTGAGAATGTAATTATCTCACATTGTAATCAACTTATATAAAACTTTTAAAAGAGTGCTACTAGGAATAGGAAAAAACCTCTACTGACCATATGCACTGTGAGTTTTGCTTCTTTCTTCCTTTCCTTTTTAAAAACATTTACCTCTTACAATGGATGTGAAACTGATCTGTATAAATATCTATTCAAATGAATACATTTTCATTGTCATCATTGCAGAAAGAGCTTGGGTATCTAGAGAGGGAGATTCTAGGCTTGCTGCTCTACTTTTTGGATTATCTCCATTAATAGTACTTCTCCCATTGCTGAGTATTTCTGTTGTACTGCTGAAAGGGATCACTATACTTCCATAATCTATGACCCACTTACACTAAAGGTCGAGTGTGCTTTAAATTGCCCTCTGATTAAAGTTCAGGTTTCTTGGTTAGACTTGTGGGAGTGGCTTCAGAACTAGGCCCAAGAATGTGAATATGGACTTGAAGATGTTACTAGAATGATGTTTTTCCCCACGAAGAGCCATTCATAGACATAGTCCTGAAAAGACATGTGAAAGTTGGATTTGATAAATGTCGCTTAAAACTTACTAAGAAAAATAGCATTTTAAGGATTTTTTTTAAAATAATGGTGACAGAGGGTGCCTGGGTGGCTCAGTTGGTTGAGCAACTGCCTTTGGCTCAGGTCGTGATCCTGGAGTTCTGGGATTGAGTCCCGCATCGGGCTGCCTGTTCAGCGGGGAGTCTGCTTCCCCTTCTGACCCTCTCCCCTCTCATACTCTCTCTCACTCTCTCTCTCTCTCTCTCTCAAATAAATAAATAAAATCTTTAAAAAAAAATAATGGTGACAGATCACCACTTTGTTTTCCTGAGTTTCTCTGTCTTGTAAAAGAAGGATAGTAAAGGCTGTATTACCTATCTCTTTAGAGTCTTAGGATAAAGTGATGATTCTTCAAGTCTTTTTTTTTTTTTTTTTAGATTTTATTTATTCATTTGACAGAGAGGAGAGAGATCACAAGTAGGCAGAGAGGCAGGCAGAGAGAGAGGGGGAAGCAGGCTCCCTGCTGAGCAGAGAGCCCTATGTGGGGCTCGATCCCAGGACCCTGAGATCATGACCTGAGCAAAGGCAGAGGTTTTAACCCACTGAGCCACCCAGGTGCCCCAATTCAAAGTCTTAAGCTTATATATATTCTTATTTTGATTTTATTGAGATGAAGCAGTTCTCCTTAGCAATGGGCTACATTAAATTTTCTTTGATTTTGCAAGAATCATTTACCTTTGTCTTTAATACTGGTTGTATTTTGTTTGATTTCTAGAGCTTAACACTTCTCGACTCTTTATAGGACTTAGAACATGCTATGTGAAAATGTTGAGTAAGAGATTTGAGGATGAATTATGTGTATTTTACTGGTGGGACAATGTTTACACTGAAGAAAAAAAAATCCTGACTAGAATGTTTCTCCTTGGTTCTCTTTGTATTATTTAATTTTATTTGAACTTTGAATTTTGGAACTTACTACGAGTAACAGATTTCTGTGACCAATCAGATGGGAGCTGTGGCAGCTACTTAAAATATTGAATTCTTGTTTAGTAGTAAGTTCTAGAACAGTGGCTCTCAAAGTGTGGACCTTGTTCTGATCAGCTGCAGCAGTATCACACGGAACTTGTTAGAAATGCAGAATCCCAGGCCCTGGGCCTGCCTTACAGATCAATAGCAATGGGGGCGGAGCCCAGCAATCTCTGTTTTAACAGCCCTCCAAAGGGATCCTGAGGTACATTAATGTTAGAGAACCACTGATTTGGAACTCTAAATCAGGGTTTAGTAAATTATGGCCCATTGGCCCACTGTCTGTTTTTATAGTTTTTTGGGAATACAGCCATGCCCATTCATTTAAATATTGTCTGTAGCTGTTTTCACACTACTAAGGGCAGAGGTAAGTAGTTGCAGCAGAGACCACATGGCCCACAAAACTGAAAATATTTACTTTCTGGCCCTTCACACAAAAAGTTTGCTGAGCCTTGCTTGAGTTGAAGCCTCAACAGTTTTACTTGCCCTTTATACCGATCTGCAAATACCTGAAATCAGTAGGTAAAACACCTGGGTTTTTTTGTTGCCTTTACACCGGACCCTCTTATTTCTATAAACCCACTCTTCTCTCTGATATCAAACTGTAATTCAGTGGCTAGAGACCTGTGAATGAAAATACACAACTGTGTCCTTTCCTTCTCTGTTTGTTAACGGCGGTAGCCCGTTTAACATTTCTTTGACATTTCCTCATTGATTCTGCACTGATAAGTTCTCGGTTCTTCTTGCAGTCTGGTGTAGCCTAACTTAATTATCTTTTATAGTCTTCATTTTGCCCAGGTCTTACTGCCTTTTTACTTTGTCAAGAGAAAACCCACCTTGTGGCTGCTGCGTGTAGGAATTCCTGGGAGCCATGTGGTGTACTCTGAGCCCTGGAGATAGCACCATCCCATGTGGAAGTTTTATCCTCGGCCTGGAGTGCTGTAGTCACTTGTACTTCACAAGGATGTTTGTGAGCACATAAATACTGAATATTGTGGGTAATCCGAGAGTGTTTACCGGATTGGGTTTCCGTTAGCCTTCCCATACCAAGGTTATTGGCTATTTCTATCTTTAGTTGGAATATCATCTTCTTTTGTTCTTGCTCTCTGCCTTTAGGTGATTGGTGGCCAGCATCACATGAAATACTGGAACCGAATTTTAATTTTGTTCTTATTGATGCACTTGGAATCTTTCACTCTACCCACTCCACTGAAGGAAGTGTAATAGCATTTAAAAACCCTTCTTGGGGCTCCTGGGTGGCTCAGTTGGTTAAGCGACTGCCTTCGGCTCAGGTCATGATCCTGGAGTCCCAGGATTGAGTCCCTCATCGGCGTCCTTGCTCAGTAGGGAGTCTGCTTCTCCCTCTGACCCTATCCCCTCTTATGCTCTCTCTCTCTCTCATTCTCTCTCTCAAATAAATAAATAAAATCTTAAAAAAAAAAAAGAAAAGAAAAGCCTTCTCACCATCTCCATTAGTTCTAGTAGCAAAAGCAGAGAAAGTATTGCTTTTGCATCTGTGATTCCGTGGTTGTTTTATGTTAAGGATCATGACTTGGCCAAATGATCCTGAGCTGTGTCACTGGTGAGTTTGTTTGGTCCATGATTTCTTTTGGTATTTTCAGGTTGGATACTTTGGTCAGGTAAGACACAGGAGATTGTGAGCTTAAAACAGGAAATGATTGAGTGAGACCTTTCATTTAGGCTTTCCCAATCAACTTAATTCATACTTTTTGCCCTGCTGACTCATCCCAGAGGCGAGGTACAATGAGAGGGGGTCAGGCAAAGGCCAGCCCTCAGTGTCTGTTGCCAAAAGCAGCACATCTACAGGAGAATTTGAGCTTTACTGTTTCGTACAATACAGCATGGATGCGCAGTGTTTCCAAAATTAAATTGTTATTTATACCAAAGAATAAAGTTCAAAAGAGAGTAGTATTCTGCAGCCTTATTGCCCGAGTCAGGACAATAGCCACCCGCTTGAATCATCTGAACAACCTCATCATTTGTTTTACCTACCTGAAATGGACGGGGGTCAGAGGTGGGTGCTGATGAAAGCTTGGGAAATCACGCCAGGCTCTAGGCAAGAGAAATGCTCTCGTGACTCTTGCTGTGTTGGCCTCCCGTCGTCTGCATAGGAGTCTGGGACAGCCCTGTGGAGCTGGAGGTAAGCTCTAATCCCTCTGTTTCTTGGCAGCTAGCCGTGCCTGGGAGCTGGGTGCTACTTCCCTAGAAGCAACTCCTGTAGACAAGTTCTGCCAAATGCACGGATTTTGAGCCATTTTAAAGGCTATAATGTTTCAGACTCAGAATTTCTTAGTAGGCAGGGAGTGCCATTTAAGGGTACTTATGCCGCTGGGATAAGGTTCATTATGAAATAGACACTGCAGCAAGACCTCCATGCGGCATAAACTTATTGGAGCTTGTGTATTTTTAAAACCATATTATTTCTTTACTGTATATTTTAAGCCTCACTAGGTCAGGATGCATGGCTGTCATAGTCACTGCTGTATCTCTACACCTAGGACAGCATCTGGCTGTCCATAGTAACACAGTCAGTGTTACAGAGTTGTTGAACCAGTTCAAAGAGGAGGAAGTAGCTGAACACACCGGAAAAGATATAATTTGGCTCATAACGCACACAGTCAGGGATTCATATTTTCATTTAGTGCTAATATTTTGCTGCTTCAAAAACCATCTCATTCTCAGAATATCCCTCGGAGGTAGGTTAGTGGCTACAGAATTGTACATAGGTGCTGAGCATAAGGGTGGGATCCTGAATAACACTTAGCTTCCCTGGTTAAGATCTACAAGAGCATTGCCATAATTAAACTGGATTGAGAA
The DNA here is from genome assembly GCA_028646535.1 of Procyon lotor. NCBI lineage: Eukaryota > Metazoa > Chordata > Mammalia > Carnivora > Procyonidae > Procyon > Procyon lotor. Next base: position 71,906,857 of record CM053612.1, read on the forward strand.
AAGTTTCTACGTCTTACCTGATCTGTCAAAAATTGCTTCCCCATTTGTAAAATGGAGACAGTAGGATCTACCTGATGGGATCATTATAAGGATTAAATGAGATAGCCGGTATAAAGGATAAGCACCAGTTGCTTCCATCATCAACAATGAGTTTTGAGAGCTTCCTAAGGGCCAGGCTCTGTGCCATGTGCTCCCTTCTCTCGAGTGTTATACCAGTTTCCCTTTCCCAGGTGCCATCTGGGGGAGTCATGAAGCTGGGATGGACCTTCAGTCACCTACCCAGCCCCACCTGACCTGGAACAAAGTTGTGACCAGCTGCTAAATCCCACCATCTGCCTCATACTTGAGCCACTAGCCAGCTGTGGCTATTTAATTAAAATTAAATAAAATTTAAAATCCGTTGACTATTTTCCTAAAGATTTATAAATGGCCAATAAACACATGAAAAGGTTGTCAACATCATTAGTTGTTAGGGAAGTACAAATCAAAACCACAGTGAGATACCACTTCACACACACCAGGATGGCCATAATTGAAAAGATAGATAATAACAAACGTTAGCAAGAAAGTGGAGAAATTGGATCTCTCTATACATTGCAGGTGGGAACATAATGGGGTGCAACCACTGTGTAAAACACTCTTGGAGTTCCTCAAAAAGTTATAGTTCCCTTAAAACCCAGCAGTTCTACTCCTAGATATATACCCAGGAGAACTGGAAACGCATGTTCACACAAAAACTTGTACATCAATGTTCACAGCAGCATTATTCACAGTAGCCAAAAGGTGGAAACAACAGAAATGCCCATTTTCTGATGAACAGATAAACAAAATGGGGTAGTTGTGGGCAGTGGAATATTATTTAGCCAGAAAAGAAATGAGGTACTGGTACCCGCTTCCACAAGGATGAACCTCAGAAACGTCTTGCCAAGTGAAAGAAGCCAGACACGAAAGACCACATTTATATGAAATGTCCAGAAAAGGCAAATCTTTTGAGACAGAAACTAGATCAGTGGTTGCCAGAGGCTGGGGGAGGGGGCGGGGGTATGTGGAACTGCTAAGGGAATGGGCTTTCTGAGATTATTTAAAAGTTCTGGAATTAGATAGTGCATACTGATCAAGACACCTGCTCATGAATATACTAAAAAACACTGAATTGTATACTTTAAAAGGGTGAACTTGATGGTATGTGAATGATATCTCAATGAAGATGTTCCTTTTAAAACTTCGTTCCTTAGTTTTACCAGCCACATTTCAAGCACTCCGTAGCTACATGTTGCTAGCGGCTACCAAGTGGATGGTGCAGACTTAGACCATTTCCATCATTACGGAAAGTTCTATTAGAAAGTGATGATCTAGGGGCGCCTGGGTGGCTCAGTCGTTAAGCGGCTGCCTTCGGCTCAGGTCGTGATCCCAGGGTCCTGGGATCGAGCCCCACATCGGGCTCCCTGCTCGGCAGGAAGCCTGCTTCTCCCGCTACCATTCCCTCTGCTTGTGTTCCCTCTCTCGCTGTGTTTCTCTCTGTCAAATAAATAAAATCTTTAAAAAAAAAATTATAAAAAGAAAGTGATGATCTAGAGGAACCAGGTTACTCTGTCTGGGACCAGAAGAAAGGCCCGGGGAGGTAGGTAGGGAGGAAAAAGCAGAGTCTGAAAATCAGAGAGAGAATGGAATGGAAGGCAGATTATGTGATTATGCTTTGGAGAAATGTTACTTTTGGGCATTTTACTCTTCATTGCTTTCTGACTGGGCAGCCCCCAAAGTATTTTCATTTAATTCTCAAAACAAACCCATGAAGTAGGTACTGTTGTTCTCACATTTTACAAATGAATTAATCGAGGCTTTACAGAGTCTAAGAGATTTGCATAGCTAGTGAGGGCCCGGCCAAGTTTTCTTCCCTAGGTTGGGTTACTCCAAATGTACTTTCCTTCTGTGCTATACTGTTGCCGGCTCCTCGTGGAATTTGGTTCTTTCTCGCCACCCATCCTCCACCCCTGCTTTGTTGCCAGCCCACCAGAGAGCTATTCACAGTACCTTAAATGCACAGCGCTTTTTCTGCCTTGGCAGAAGCGGGTCTGTTAGGCAGCGCTCCGTTGTCCTCCTGCCCTCATCGGACACGAGGGTGTCCCTGTGCTCCACTCACCGCACGGTGCTGCTCAGCTAGACCTTCCTTCGTGGAGCTTTCCTACCCTTCCAGACTCAGCAGCCTTTTTCTCTTTCCGTTGCCGTGGTTAAGTTCTAAAGGGTCCCAAACTTAAAAGATCTTTATCCCCCAAGGGAACAATTACGTCATGCAGTGTCGGGGGCCGCTGTCTCACGTGGGTGAGATTGCGGGTTGGATTCGTGTTCGGGACACCGTGAGACACTGAGCCCTATTTGTAGCTGCTCCGTCGGCGACTGTAACAAGGAAGGAAGTGGTCTTCTTGCCCAGGCCCTTGAGTTCAATTTATATACGTTACCTCCTTCTTTCCACTCCCAAAGGTCTCCCCTCTCCATCCTCACGGCTACAGTACTTGTCAAGTGCCTCTTACTACAGCTTTCTGCTTAGGCTTTTTGAACTCCACAAAAGACTGCCATGTTTTCGTCGTTTTCTGTCTGCAAAACTCTTGATGCTAAAAAAGAAAAAAAAAAAAAGATGCCTGATTGAATTCCGGAGCTCTTTTCATTGCTTCGCCTGGATTCTGAGGTCACCCTGTTCTAACCCTATGCTGACCTCAGTTTATTGTCTGGTTTTGGTAGAGCATATCCTCCAGGAGCTTCTGGAGAAAGATCGAACGGGAGGTAACTTTTGAGACTGTACGCAACATGCTAAATAAGAGCCTCCATCCTAATTCCCAGAACCTGTGAATGTATTGCCTTACATGGTGAGGTCTTTGCAGATGTCATCAAGGTAAGGATTTTGAGGTGGGGAGATTATCCAGGTAAGCCCCATATAAATAAGGGTCTTTATAAGAGGGAGGCAAGCGGTTCAGAGTCAGTAGGGGGGGAGATGGGAGGGCGGGACTCACAGGCCTGGGAGGCTCAGTCAGTAAAGCGTCTGCCTTCAGCTCGGGTCGTGATCCCGGGGTGATGCTCTTTGAGGATGAAGGAAGGGGCTGCAAGCCAAGGAATTCAGGCAGCCTCTAGAAGCCAGAAAGGACAAGGAATCAGATTCTCCCCGATGCCTCTAGAAAGAATGTGGCCAACACCTTGGTTTTAGACCATCAACCTCCAGAACTGTAAGAGAAAAAAAAATCTGTTCCCTTAAGCCATTAAGTTTTGCAGTAACTTTTTATAACAGCAATAGGAAACTATGAACACATCGTGTATGGAAATGTCAGTATTATGCCCTTTGACTTGATTGAGAGTTTATGCAGACATAATTTATATAGCTATTAAGATAGAATTCTAGGTTGGAAATAATTTGCTCTCAGCTTTGAAGGCACTGCTACATTGTTCTCTGTAAAGTTTGGTTTTTTGCGACTTTTCATTTTACCCCCTAACTGCTTTTTAGACTTGATCCTGAGGGTTCTCAAATATGATGTATACTTTAGTATAGATGCTCTTGTATTCACTTTATGGGGCACTTCATGGGCCTATCGATTTGAAGATTCATTTTCTTCAGGTGTGGAAAATTAGATTTTTTTGATAATGCTTTCTCTATTTTTTTCCCCCCTTTGGAATCCTTACTGCTTGAATTTTGGCCCTCCATTCTCTCATATTTAGCATGTATTCTCTTCTTGTTTTACTTTCTGGAAGTTCCCTTCAACTTATTTTCCAATTCTGTAATTCATCTGTAACAGCTGCTTTTCCTCTGCTGGGTGACTTGTTTCTTGGGTGCTAGATCTAATGTCTTCAAAGAGAAAGCGTTATTTTGGCACTTTCTTTCCCCTGTATTGTCAGTTTTCTCTGTTTCTTTTTCCCTTGCATTTCCCTTCCCTTCAGTCTTGTGCCTGTCTTTCACGTCAGAAGTACTCCTCAAGCGTCCTTGGCAGGTTGTTTCTGTCAAGGAACAGTTGATTGGAAACCGTGTTCATGAGTGGGGCTTGTTGACTCCTGGGTTTGGCTCTGGTGTGACTGGGGGGAAAACCTGGGCATTTATGGGAAATTCTGTGTCTGTTCTGTTTTCTACAGCCAGTTTTTCTGTATAGGACTCCTTGAATCTTCTATGGGAGGGAATTTGGTGGCAAAAAGCTCACCTCTAGTATTGAGGAGGAGCCCAGCCTGCAAAGAGCTAACTATCACCATCAGCCATGAAGACTGACTTCCTCCTTGTTTTTCAGTAAGACATCCCGTTTCTGTTCTCAGTTATGACTGGAGCTCCTAAGCTCAGGAATACTTTGGCTCAATCTTGCCTGAGTGTTTAAGTATTCTGTGTTCGGGGGTGGGGGGTGGATGGAGGCAGTTGCTTGCCCTGCTCCTCCGGCTGACAGAAAACCAAGAGTCTTATTCTTCTAAAGGTTATTCTTTTAAAGGAATTCTCAGCCACCCGCCCTCTTACTTATTTTTTACTGACTTTTTTTAAGTAAACCCCATACCCAACATGGGACTTGAACTCGTATGCTCCACTACAGCCAGGCACCCCAAGCTGCCCCCCTCCCCCACCTTTTAAAAAAAATTCTATTTCCTTTATATGTCCCTGGAAACTGCAGTTCTTGGGCTTCTTTACCTTCTGCTTTTTCCAGGACCCTCAGGAATGAACTAGCTCACTTGGCCTCGATTTAGATTCTCCTACTGCAGGTGCTTGGCAGAAAGAAGAAAGCTACAACCAGGCTAGTTAGCTCTTTTCCAAATGTTTTTCATTTCTAATTTTGTGGTTGTCCCTCCTTTGCTGTCAGGTTCTGACTTTCTTGTAAATTCATACCGTCTCTAATCCCACTCATGGTCTCTAGAGGGAGGTAGATAAATGCGTCTATTCAATCAGCTGTGTTTAATCAAAAGCTCCTCCCTCCCTTAAAACACCCCCTCTTGGATTTCTAATCACTACTTCGACATCTGCTTCTACCCTTAGAATATGAGCTTCTCAAAGGCAGCAGCCAGGGTTTTTATATCTCCAGCACTCACGTAATGTCTGCCGTGTAGTAGGCTTATTAAATGAATGAACTTTGAATGTGCGCCCCGACCCACACATTCAAAGTTCAGGCAGTTTACAAGTCTGCCTTGGCTTTTAACTTTCTGCTTGTGCCGAAACTTCAAATCAGCGAAATCTTTCTGGTAGATAAGTTGGGAAGCTCTCCTCTTTCCTTGATCTTTGCTTATTCCTTATCCACAATTTCTCACATGCATCCAGCCTTTCAGCACACCAAGAATCAGTCAGAGCTTTAAGCCTCTTCTGGCTGTCTCATTCCCCACGTTGGCTGGAGTCTTGTTTGCCCCAACCGGTACTGCAGGCTCAGGCAGCTGTGATAGTTGTTTGCTAAGGATCCCTATTGTTTTTGACAAAGCTGCAGGCACGGGGCTTTCCCTAGCGGCTCCAAATCAGGTCAGCTCCCTTGAATGCCACCAAATTGTAATGGGGGAATGGAAGCAGCCCCAAGTTAGAATGCCATGGATGCTGTTGTATTTGGGATTGTTCATGACTGAGGTCCTCATTCTGCCGTTAGAAGTCCTGCCTCCCACCTTAGACTCTCAGTGTATTTTTTTTATACAATATATAGTTTGATAGCTTTCACTTAGAAGTACTTCGGTCCTTGCTCTCTACAAGTGATTTCTGATGGCTGTGTATCATCTCGTTTGGATGTCTCATAAGTTGATGGTTCCCCTGTCGTTGGACTTCAGATAATTCTTGCCATTTTATGTAAACTTCTTATGTTCAAACAATTAATCCATTATCCTTTCAAATGTTTTTCAAGTTCACCTTTTGATTCTGTTCCTGCTGAGTATGGAGATGCAGAAACTGAAATGCTATAGAAGCAGCCTCTTCATTCAGTGTAATTGGGTCTTTTAGCTGGCCTGTGGAACGGGAAGGGGTAGCCCAAGAAAAGTAACCATGTCTCTTAAACATTAAAGCTTCAGAATACACATCAAGCAGCTAATACTTCTGTATTCAGCTGCCCTTTCCTTCCAGTAGGAGTCTGATGAGAAATATACATAGAGAATATTTCTAATTTACATCTTAGCCAAGATGCATCACCAGTGATTGCTAGTTCTGGTCTCTTTAAGGGGAAGTGATACCTTAATGAGCTGCAATCTAGGCAGGATCCTTTCAGGTAATGGACAGGGCCCCCTACTCTCCCCCCACCCCCAGTCTTTTGCAGGTTTGTCACCCACATTTAACTGACCTCACCTTTATAACATAACTCTTAGTAGGAACGTAACTTAATTTGCAGGGCTCATGGACAAGCATGGTACATAGGAGCCTGTTAGCACTCAGCAATGGACATGCTGTGGGCACGCATTCGGTTTCTACACCACGGCTGGGGAATGATTCAGTCTGTGGAATTGGTTAAGGGGAGGTTGATCAGGAGAGCTGCTACCCTAGTCAAAATCTGTTAGTCCTTCCCTTTATTTCTGTAATTGATGCTGAAAGTCCTTCCTTTCCTGGGGGTCCTATACAAATTCACCTCCACTTGTCTTTTTTTGATTTCTTACATTTGACTCTTTGATTCATCTGTGAGTTGTTGTTGTTGTTGTTTACCATGATAGATCTAATTAGACTTCCCTCAATGTGCCAGGTTTTCCAGTATAGCAAGTACTTCCATAAAAGTGATCAAAAGTCATTTCTAGTTCTTAACAATTAGTCTGGTCTTGGGAGTGGAAAGTCAGTGTTGTCCTTGAGGTCAAGGGCAAGGCGGGTAGAGAATAGTGTGCGTACACATGAAAGAAGGAATTGGGTAATTAGGTAAGAACAGAATTAGCAAGAAGTGGGTAACTTTTTTTTTAACATATAATGTATTATTTGCCCCAGGGGCACAGGTCTGAATAAGTGGGTAATTCTTAACCTCTTTTAAAACCAGGCCCTGCCCCCAAATGGCCATTTTTAGGAGGCTTCTGAGCTCTGTGTAATAGTGAAGTAAAGTAGTTTATTAAGCAGCTTAAAAAGCATAAACAAGCAGGTTATCTTAAATTTTTTTTTTTTTTTTTTGAGAGGGGGCAGAGGAGGAGAGAGAGAGACTCCTGAGCGGGTTCCACACTGGTCGTGGGACTCAATCTCACAACCCTGAGGTCATGAGCTGAACCAAAATCAGGTGTCAGATGCTTAACCAACTGAGCCACCCAGGCGTCCCTTAAGTAGTTTATTAATAAAGGTTATGCCGGCAAGGAAGGAATTAAGCAAAGTTCTATGGATCCTGTCAAACTTGAAAGCATGATTTACCCTCCTGTGTTACCAGTTTCTGCTGGGATTTTTTGGTAATTTCATTGAATTGTGCATTTCATGTAAGCCTTTGGAATAAGTCAACTTCTCAGTGTAAATTGCTTTTTCCTGGGTCATAGCATTATTTCAGCTAGTGAAATAGTCTAATGCTGTTTAAAGCTGTGGACAGCTTCCAAGTATTATATGGAAGGTATGGAATTAATATTAAGGAATTGCTGTGAAGCAAATGTTACTAGTGAAATTTTATTATACAGTGGTATTAATGCTTGTTCTATGTTTTAAAGTGTTTACTCTTTAAATGATCACTGTATGAATTTTACTTTAAAAAATATTTAGTGTTAAGTTCTACCTAAGCTTCCCAACACTTATTTGTATTACAAGTCACTTCAGAGTGACTCATCAGCATTGTATTAAAGCAAACAACCAAAATGGGAGATCTGTTTCAGCTGCAGGGCCTTACTATTTTTTGAGTGTAGTTGACCTACAATGTTGCATTAGTTTCAAGCGTAAGACCTAGTGATTCCACAACTTGATACACTGCGGTATGTTCACCACAAGTGTAGCTACTGTCTAGTATTCGTAAAGCTGTTTTCTTTCCTTATTCTGGAAAGTACCAATTGCCGTAAGCCCTTTTCCCCTCTTCCAGTTTTAGGTTATTCGGGGTTCTTGCTAGAAAGCATAGCAGAACACATGCAGCAAGTGTCCCCAAGTTTCTTAGACCATCTGGAGCTACCTGTGGCTCCTGTATAGTCTAAAATTTCAGATGGCTTGATGATCTATTGGCAGATGGCTCAATTGGAATCCTTGTGTAAGAGCCTTGTTTTATCTTTCCGTTCCAGGAGAGAGAAGTGAAATAAGGCATTGAAGGTTATGATATTTCCTGTGAACTTGAGAAGTATTGACAGCTCTCAGAAAAATATGGCTATAGACTGATGTTGTTACTGCTTTGGGGTTTTCCTTTTAGAGTTACATTTCTTCACCTGGAATTAGCTGAAGAGAAGTGGTGTTGGCAATGGATTGATAGTTTCAGTAGATAGGATTTTTGTTTTCCGTGCCTTCAGAGACCTGGCTTAAACTAAGTAGAAACCTATCACTGCTTTGTGTAAGTCTCAAAAAGAGTGATGTTAGGCTTTTAATTAAGTATTTGCTGAGACTGCTGTGCCTGATAGATTAAAATGCAAAGGGTAACATGGCCCTGATCTCAACCCCTCCCTCACACCCTGTATTGCTTCCCGCTTCTTTTGACTCCAAGGTAATCGTTCCATTTAATTAAGTTTTGACCTTTTCACTGTAAGTCTGTCTAGGACATGGCTAGAATACCTGTGAGCATTTATCTTCTAATGTACAGATGTATCCTACACATGGTTTTATTAGCTTAGGTAGCAGATAGTCCTCAGAAATATTAGAGTATTTGGTTAGAATTTGACACTTGTATCCAAAAAAAAAAAAAAAATGGACTCAGTTAGCCTAGGAAAAAAAAATTAATGTATCCTGGTCAGAAGCCAGGAGTGAAAAACTTAGGAGAAATTGGTTTGGGATGTACTTGTGATGAAGAACTTGCCTTCTGTCATAGTCTTTTCAAGCTACTATAATAACAGTACCAAAAACTAGGTAGTTTCAACAGCCATTTATCTCTCACAGTTCTGGAGGCTGGGAGGTCCAGGATCAAGGTGCTGGCAGATTGGGAGTCTAGTGAGGACTTGTGTCCTGTGACTATATTCTCACTGTCATCATAGGGCTCACAGGACCCATGGGGTGGGGAAGGCATGGAGAGATCTCCTTTATAAGGACACTAATCCAATTCGTGAGGGCTCCACCCTCATAAACCAATCCTATCCCAAAGATTCCACCTCCAAAAATCATCACATTGGGATTAGGTTTCAAACATGTGAATTTTAGGGGGACCTAAACATTTAGCCTATACCACTCTAATTTCTCTTTCATGTGGTGATCTTGAAGATTAGGCAGTACCTCAGTTTTGTGTTTTGCTACAAATTTTATTTCTTCACCATTTTCCTCAGGAGGTGCTACTTCCGGTCTGGCAGGATGTAGTGGAGCTTACTAGGTAGCAGTATGTAGATAACTCTGTACAGAATATGCAATACATCTTAAATCTTCTGTTTTTGCTTGTGTGATTCTCTAAATCATTCCAGATGGTACCCACTGTGGATAGTAATAGCAAGGGAGAAAGCTGTTAATATCACAGCTTCTAGCATATGTCTCCTGATTGTGGGTGTACATACCCAGTGTCAAAGGTATGCTACAGCATACCTGTGATGTACTGTGGCTTTTAGAAAGTTACTGAGGCTTTTCCATCTGCATTAGTCAAGTAGGAAGATGATTTAGACAATAGGGTCTATGTAGGGCTTTTCTCTCTAGCATGTTTTTGAAAGAAGCTCTTCTCATCTAACCAGAACATTTGACTTTTGACTTGAAATTTCTTAACTCTGCTTGCATGTCCTTGTCTGTTCATATTTTAGAACTAAGATCCTTTAACATTTGGACACACTAATTTGTATAGCACTTGTAAAATATACTGCTTATCTGCATAGGTTCCTTTTACATTCTGTAGTCGGGATCTAGGTTCTATTCAGTGTGTAAGGTACTTCCGAAATGATCTGAGCTAGCTTGACCTTGAGGATGTCTCTGTAACTTGTCCCGTATTGTTACTGTTTCCTTTTTCAAGTGTTTGGTTTCCAAGCTTCTGTAAGTTTGTAGACTTTCCAAGTGGTTCTAAATGGTTTCAAAATGTTGAGGGGCGCCTGGGTGGCTTAGTGGGTTGAGGCCTCTGCCTTCGGCTCAGGTCACGATCTCGGGGTCCTGGGATCGAGCCCCACATCGGGCTCTCTGCTCAGCGGGGAGCCTGCTTCCCCCTCTCTCTCTGCCTGCCTCTCTGCCTACTTGCGATCTCTGTCAAATAAATAAAAATAAAATCTTTAAAAAAAAATGTTGAAAGGGAAATTGAAGTAAGCTTTGGAAAACTTCAGTGAACTTAAACTGGCAATATGTATGTAACCTCTGTTTTAAAGACCATTTGAAATAGTAATGAGTACTTTTTTTTTTTTTTTTAATTACTAAAGCTTCTCCAAACATTGAAACTTCAATTCCATGTTATCCTGGGTACTAAGACTTGGATCTCAGGGGTTACTTTGACAACTTCACTGCTTTTACTAAAGTTAGGAGTTGTAGGTAATTCACTATGGTAATAGCAACAGGTCATCATATTTGGTTGGCAATCAAATACTTGTTGATCTAATTAAATTTGCCTAGTTTATTTTTACACTTATTGTGAGCTTCAGTCTGTAGAGCTGAAGAGATTTCTCCCCTTTAAGTTAAAAAAGAAAAAAAACCAACAACACGTACATGATAAACTTGCCCTCCCCCTCCCATAATGAAATTACTTTTTCTGTTTTTTAAAAGATTAACCCAATAGGGTAAAAACTGTGAATTCTTTCATGAGTGGTAGTATTATTTCTGCATTGTGGAATTAAGGCTATGAAGATGTTTAGAACAGACCCTTGACTTTTTAAAATTTTATTAGCATATACTGTATTATTTGCTTCTTGGGTACAGGTCCATGAATCATCAGTCTTACACAATTCACAGCACTCACCATAGCACATGCCCTCCCCAGTGTCCATCACCCAGCCACCCCATCCCTCCCACCCCCTTCCCTCCAGCAACCCTCAGTTTGTTTCCTGAGATTGAGTCTCTTATGGTTAGTCCCCCTCCCCACTCCCATCTTGTTTCATTTTTTCTCCCCTCCGTTCCACCAGGATCACCTCCCCCCACACATCCCCCCACCTCCACCTCTCAAATTCCTTCTATCAGAGATAGGATAATTGGAAGAGACCCTTGATCTTCATGTGCTTCTTCCACCCCAGTCGATTATTTCTTCAGTGTAAAATCAGAATGAGCTCTTAGAATTGTCTAGACTACCACACAAGACAACATAACCCTGTTCTCGAAATGAACTTTAAATATTGAGTATCCCTAATAGGTAGGGAAGTATACTAGTTGTGAATAATATTTTATAGATCAATGATTTGTGTTCATAGTAATTTTGGGTTCAGAGTTTCATTTTTTTCACCCTCACTTTGTATATCATCTTCACACCAACCCTATGAGGTAAGTAGATTTTCCTATCTTCACAAATGAAGGAACCAGTTTTTTCAGAAAATGTGACTGGTCTGGAGTTGTAGAATTCAGATTATATTTATTTTATCTGCGTTCCTTGGTAGGTATAGAATCTTGACACGTTTTCTCCCTTATAACGTCTATAATTTTGTCTTGAGAATTCTGGAGCTCAGAGAAACTGAAATTTATACAAATGGAAAACTAGGTTCTATATTGGGTACTGGGTCAGTTAGATGAGTTGTAGCTGTTGAGACTTGGAGTTGAAACAGTTTTGTAGGCCTACTTCCAACTTAATGGGGGAGAGTGCCCCTGATGGAACCACATCTGAAGTGGACATGGGGGCAACCTATGGATGGCAAATATGTAGCAGCCATGCTGACTGAATCTAAGGTACCTGATAGTTTCTTTATAGATTCTGTATTGAATCCTCAGTAGGTTAAGGGATTCTATGTGTACCAGTTAAGGAACTTAATTTTACTACATGGAACAGAAAATATAATGGTAGCCTTAAATTTGAGTTTAACTTTTTAGCATTCCAGGGCTGGTACGAGGTCTCCAGGATACCATTAGGGACCCAAGTGCCTTCTAGCCTTCTTCCCAGCCATCTTTAGTGTATGCTTATGATTATAGGGTTATTCCCAAGTCATCCTCTCTGTGTTCTAGGCAGGTTGTAAAATGGGGAAGAGCAAAATGGTGCCTACCAGATGCATAAGATCTCTTTAAAGAACTTCCTTGTAAAGCACATCCAGTGAAGTCTTTTAGATCATTGGCCAAACTATCACATGGCCCCCTCATGTACCAGGAAGCTGGGACATGTGTTTTTATTGGAGCACATTGCAGCCCAACAACTTTGGGCTTCTGATAGTGAGAAAAAAGGGAGAATGGATATGGGGGGGGGTAATTAACACTCTTTGCTGTAGTATGCCCCATTAACCACCCTAATCCTTATTGAATCTTTTTCCCATACAAAGAACATGCTCTGCCTGTCCTCAGTGGAAGTACCTCCAAAGTGTAACCTAGTCGTTGTATCCATTTTCCCAAGTCAATTTCCTGGTGATGTGCAGTCTACCCCGTTAAGTCTAGGTATGTCTTGTCTGATGTTTTACAAAACTGCCATCTCCCCCATTGTTACATAGATAGGACAAAAATGGTAACTCTAGTAAAAGTTCCCACACACAAAAAGGGGGAGATTGGGAAAGATAGCGGTGACCAAATCCTGTGGGCAGGAAGGGCAAAGACTTCCTACCCTGCCAGTTGAGAAAGTTCCCTGGATGGCCTGACAGTCCCTAGCTCTGCTCTCTAGAGGGATTTCCTTTTCCTGGGAGATCTGTGAGGGGAGTCCCAGTGTCCTTGAGGTGCTCAATGACTGCTCCTACCTATAGGTCAGAAATTATAGTGGGAACTGCTGCCCCTGGATTGGCAAACCTAAATACAGGGTGGGTAACTGGGTCCTGGGGCTGTAGGGGCCAAGTGGCGCTCAGTCCTCCAAGGCAAGGTAGGTGTGGGTTAGCTAAATAACAGGGTCAAAGCAGCAACTGGAATAGTCTGAATAATACAGGGGTGTTGCCTTTGCCCTGCAGCGGGCCCCTGACTGTTCTCTAGAGATTCCTCACTGTCCATTCTTGTCCATGGCCTCATCTTTCAAGAGCATACTTAGGGAAAGCACAGCTTTCACAACTAATGTTCTCTTGGTGAGGATTTGGGGCCATGAATTATTTTTGGGGACTTAATACTTGCTGGCTGCTACAGAGCAGTCTTAGAGTTT
>CM053612.1:71920149-71970962 GCA_028646535.1 Procyon lotor
CCCCCCCCCCCCCCCCCCCCCCCCCCCCCCCCCCCCCCCCCCGGTCTGGTTTTCTTCCTTGTCCTGAAAAGAACTCTTAAAACAGCTTGAGGCTGTGGTCTTATCTCCTGCTAAGACAGCTACTTGTGAGTTACTGCTTATAATCACCTCAATTTGAGGTACAAAGGCTGTCGATATTTACAGCCCTGCAAAACTTCAAATTATGGGACTCAGTCAATCTAGATTGAAGGCTGCAGGCATAGAATGTCTAGCTCTAGTTTGATTTGGTCTCTCCTGGGATCGGACTCAAAAGCTGCAAGAAAAAAGCCACGTAGCCATGTCCTGAAATTTTTTCTATAGTTCCCTAAATTATAGTCTGTTTGGGCATGTGATGTTATCAGATATTTTGCTACCACCTAACAAGAGTAACCAGCTTTAAAGTCACTTTGAATTTGTTTAGAGACTGACATTAGTTCTTAAGGCAGACTTCCCAACAGATCTCCTTTACCCTCATATAGGTGTATTCTAAGCGCCGAAGGGCGGCTTGGCGTACATCTGCTTTTCAACTCCTAAACTGGGAGAAATTAGGACTCGCAGGGAGTGCTTTTTCTTAAAGACAGGAACATTTGGCAAAGACAAGGAAAAAGTGTGAGCAAAGAAATATGTGGACATAATTTCTAGGAAAGAAGTTAATCAGTGATGGGTAAATGGTCAAGGAAAAAAATAAGTGGTTTCTACTAAAACAGAGCTGTTTTGCCAGCTGTTTTGATTTCAGCCACCAGGTGATGCAGTTTACCCAGGGCCTTGGTCCTTGTCCGTGGAGAGAGGTACCATGGTTAAGTAGACAGTGAACGTGCAACTAGTTGCTTTTAAGTTCAATACTAGGACCTTTGGATGGTATATAATTCCCCCCTATGAATTCTTTTGTGGCTGTTTTATTTGGTACTTAGCATACATATGTGCTAATTATTGACCATTATGTAAATACCCTCAGTTGAACAAAAGTAAGACTTTTAAGTTCCATAAACTTTACCTTTTGGCAGTGTCCTAGACTGAGAGTCTTGAAAGACAAGTTCTAATAAAGGATAATGTTTTATGCTAGTTAACTTGGAATGTTGTAGTGTTGTGACCTCTGTACCCTCCTAGTTTTCCCTGATTAGATCTCTTCAAAGTAGTCCTTAATTTTTTTTTTAAAACACATACAAAGAGGATAAGTAGTACCTGGGCACTAGAATCTCATTTCTAAGATTTCAGATTTTCATATCCCATGAGCTACAATAGGAAGATCATCAAACAATAGATACTTGAGCACAGTTGTCAGCCATTATATTAGACATTAGTGCTTAATACTAGTAAAACTTTTTGAGTGCTTATAAAATAATAGTCAAAATGGTAAAACATTTTACATGTATCCGTTTAATCCTCACAACAATCTATTCTATTAAACTGCCTAGTTAGAGCAAGGTAGAGATCCCCCAGCCCATATCTCCCCCCCCCCCAACAGAAATGAATATTTGGCAGCCACGTGTGAACAAAAGTGCCTCTAAGAGTCTTGGTATCCAGGTAGGAGATTGCAAAGCCCCCGTGGAGCCCAAGGTTGAAGGGGGCCACTTTGAGAAGGTAGATTTGTTTAGGTCCACTAACTATGGTCCTGGCTGCAGACCAGAAGCAGCCACATTTCCTTTGCATTTGCCAGTAGCCTTACTTGTTTACAGTCCTTCCACCAGCCCCTTCCATCCAAGTACTTAGGAGGAACCACCTCTTTTCCTGTTCCTGGTAACAGGCCTGCTGACCCTTGAACCCAAATGCAGGCCCATGACCCAAGTCCAGCCCCATTCTACCTGTTGTTCCCACGGCAGGCCTGCCCACCTAAGGACCATGCCCTTAGGTACCCCAGTAACAGGCCCATCAACCTCAGATCTGACTAATCCCTGTAGCTGTCTTGTGAGCTGGCTGCAATACTGAGGTCTGGAAGGTCTTTCCAGCCCCACCTCCCACTCCACCCAAGCAGCCCAGTAACCCAGTGGGAGCATGTTCAGGAGGGTGGTGGAAGCCACACTTGACGGCAGCCCTGGGAACAGGCCTATCAACTGTGAACCCAGCAACAACCACAAGACCGGTGGCCTTCATCCCTACTCAACTGTAATCCTGGAGGCAGTCTAAATCAGTGTTAGGACCTGTGTGGAAACACAACATACTAAAACTTACGGGATGCAGCAAAAGCAGTTTTAAGAGGGATGGTCATAGCATCACTAATCATCAGAGAAATGCAAATCAAAACGTGACTGTTCTCAAACACAAGTGTTGGCAAGGATGTGGAGAAAAAGGAATCCTTATACACTGTTGGTGGGACTGTAAATGGGTAAAGCCATCTTGGAGAACAGTATGGAGGTTGCTCAAAAAATGGAACTACCGTATGATCTAGCAATTCTACTTCTTGGTATATATCTAAAGAAATTGGTATCAGAATCTGCACCCCCTTGTTCATTGCAACATTATTCATTATAGCAGAGATACGGAAACAACCTAAATGTCAGTCAGTGGATGAATGGATAGAGAATGGGATATGCATGTATATGCAAACAGTGTAATATTCAGCATTAAGGAAATCCTGTTTGTGGGAATATGGATGAATCTGGAGCACACCATGCTACATGAAGTAAGCAAAACACAGAAAGACAAATACTGCATGATCTTCTAGGTGGAGACTAAAATAGTCTAGCTCCTAGCAGAGAGTATAATAGTGGTTGCTAGGGGCTGGGGAGGTAGGAGGGATGGGGAGATGTCGCTCAAAGTGTACAAAATTTCAGTTGTGCAGAATGAATAAGTTCTGGAGAGCTCATGTACAGTATGGTGACAATAGTTAATACTACATTATGTGATTGAAATTTGCTGAGATGGGGCGCCTGGGTGGCTCAGTCGTTAAGTGTCTGCCTTCGGCTCAGGTCATGATCCCAGAGTCCTGGGATCGAGCCCCACATCGGGCTCCTTGCTCGGCAGGAAGCCTGCTTCTCCCGCTACCATTCCCTCTGCTTGTGTTCCCTCTCTCGCTGTGTTTCTCTCTGTCAAATAAATAAAAAATCTTTAAAAAAAAAAAAATTTGCCGAGATAGTAGGTCATAAATGTTCTTACTGCAAAAAGATGGTAAAGGTATGAGTTAATGGCATGTTAATTGGTAACTTGATTCTGGTAATCACTTCACAATGTATATGTATATCAAATCATCATATTGTATGCCTTAAGTATATACAACTTTCATTATACCTCGATATACCTCAAATATATCAGTAAAACTGTAAAGCATATGTGTGTGTGCGTGTGTGTGCGCGCGCGCGTGTGTGTGTGTGTATAAAACAATCTCAGGATGGTAGATAGTATTGTCCTCACTATAGCTATATGTAAACGGGGGCTCAGAGAGGATTAAGTCACTTGTCCAGGGTTACCAAGCTCTTGAATGGTAAAGCTGGGAGCCTAAGGAGATTTGACTCTCTCCTCTGAATTGCTGTAATTGTTCACAGTCCCTACCATTTGGGATCTCAGTAAGGGAAGTAAACGTGTAAATAACGGAATTATTTTACTTTCCTAGTTCATAGTTACTGTGATTGTTTCACGGTGCCTGTAAAGATAAGTTGCATATGTGAAGCAGCCGTGGCATGCTAAAGTCAGAATATTTTTAAAGCCGTAAACCTGTCTATCAAGTGAATAAAAATGGCCTATCAGATGAGCCAAAATGGTATGTAGCTTCTTGGAAACATTCATTCAACAAAACGTAGTAGGCTGTTACTATGTTGCAGGTTCTTCTAAGCCCTGAAGATCTAGCCCTGAACACCTAGAAGGTGCCCTTTCTGTCATGGAACTTACTAGTCTACAGAGGGAGACCAGTGTTAAATAACTGTGCAAGTTAATTGTTTAAAATTCAATTGTGAGCGCCGTGAAGGAAAGCCAAAGGGATGCTGTGACGGAACATGGAAAGGGAGCTCGCCCTGCTTCGAGAGTGAGAAATGAGGGAATACTCCAGGCTCTGAGTAGAGCTAGCTTTCAGACTCCACAACATACTTTGATATTCTATCATTAAATTTTGTGACTCTTCATTGTTCTTATTGCTGTACTGAAGTCCTGTGCTTTGTGAGCACTAAGGGGAAAGAGAGCTTTACTTGCTCTGAGGGAAATAAAAACAATTCTTAGATACCGAAGCTAAATCTTGAAGGATTAGTAGAGAGGGATTGGACAAGGGGAAGGGTATTCTAGGCAAAGAAACAGTTTCAAAAGTTAGTACAAAGGCTTCGGGGGCAGATGAGAATCTCATCTTAAGTTGCTTGTGGTTAGTATAGGTACCTGTAATATGCGTCTAGGTGGTATTGAGAAGTGAGATGAGAAAAATAAATAGATGTGAAATATCTATGTAACCAAATTTTGTTTCTGCAAAGTTACTCTACTGACCTTTCCTCATTTCAGATAATCTAAGAGCTGTAGGGAAATGGAGTAAGATTCTTTGCTCTTCCACATTTTAATCGTTAACATTTTTAAAGTGTAAGCATGGGGTTAAACAATTTCAGATAAAGAGACATCTTATGGTTAAAAACATAACTGTACACAATGCAATAACTATAAGGGTTGCAGTCAGACTACTAAAGCATGGTTATCAATAAGTGAAATGCATTTGGATCTCCTAGCTAGGATGAGGTTTGGGTGTTGGAGGAATATATATTACTGCATGCATATAAGATTAAGTTGACATGAAGAAAGTTTTTTAAAGATCTATTTACTTGAGAGCGAGCATGAGAAAACGAATGTGTGTGTGTGACGGGAGGGAGGGAGAGAGAGAGAAACCCAAGCAGATTCTGTGCTGAGCATGTGGAAAGGTTTTGAGTGTGATGTTCCAGGCATATTCTGATGAGGCAAAGTATTTTATTGTTAACGATCTGGAGATTGAGTGGAAAGAAATGATTAACAGTGAAAGTAGCATGGTAGTTGGATGTGGAACACAGACCACCAAGGCTTTGCATGGCTTGCATCTGGGCCAGCATCTACCACTGATGTTCAGCAAGTCACTAGACGTTTCAGAATCTGGGTCTTTAGTTTTTTCCTCTTTTGAATTTTTTACTGAAGTATAGCACAGACTACAGAAGAACATTCAAACCGTAACCGTGTGGTGCTTGACGAGCTCTTACAAACTGAACATGCTCCTGTAGCCAGCACCCAAGGCAGGAAATGAGGCCATTGCTGGAACCATCTTTGGGTTTCCTGCACTTCCATTTTTATCCTTAAAATAGGAGTAATACTGTCCTCACTGTTCAGGAGTGTTGAGAAAGGACAAAAAGTGCTTTGATCTCTCTCAGGTAGTTTTGTGCAAGTGAAGTGAAATAGCTCTAGCACTTTTAGACCTGAGGAAGTAGGACAAGTTTCCAAAGTTGTATAGAGCTTACTTAGGGTATTAATAAACCTATTAAATTGGGGGTGAATGAGCAAGTAAGTCTGAAAACCACAAAGCAAAGGACAAAACCACCATCTAAAACTAACCATAAAGATGTGCAAGCAGGGTATGATGCCTTACTGTTAATTTATGCAGGATGTCATTCTTGGGGCACCAGTCTGGCTCCGTCAGTAGAGTCATGAGTTTGGGTCCCACTTTGGATATAGAGCCTACTTAAAAAAAAAAAAAAAATTCTTGGGACTCAGTAAAACAACTTGTGTATTTTTGTATGCTCAACCGCTATGAAACCACTCATTATTTGAGAAAGTTCAAGGAAGCTCCCAGAACTAAAAGTTCAAGGAAAGTTCAAGGAAGCTCCCAGAATTAAAAGCAAGTTGTAGTATGAAAATACCCACAAGCCTTGAATTCACCAAATATTTATGTTTAGGTTTCAAGAGGTCTGATGTTGAATCTCCATATATTAACCTGAATGTTAATGATTTTAGGACAGGAAGTCCTCCTTCATGTTCTTAGTACTATCAACTGAGTTATTGCTTTCTTGCTGAGTAATCATAAATGAAATCACATACTCTTGTAGCACTTTCTGAAAAACAATTTCTAATTTATTTAGTGTAATAACCAATTGATGCTTACTCTAACAAATGATGCTTGCTCTAGTCACCACAACAATAATTCTGCACTTTTCTATTGCTTCCAAATTCATTTCCCTCCACAACATCTTCTTGGATCCCTTTAAGAGCTAGTCTGAAATTTGCCTATAAATGAAAGACAGTAAACTATGATTTTTAATTTCTACAAGGTCATTTTATTTCCTCTTTGATATTTAAAATTTGAGTGCAGAAGTTCAGCAATCTCAAATATTTGGTGATTTACTTGGGAAGTTCTTAACATAGGCAATATAGTTCTAAAGAATAAACAAATAGAGCAGCTGTACTTGTAATAAACATTTGAGTATTACCTAGGATTTCCAGATTTTAAAATAGAATTTGAAAACGTGAAATTGAATGAAAAATTAGAACCAAATATCACTTGACTCATATTTTCATAGACTTGCTTGGGCATTTGAATCATTCTCATTTTGTTCCATGTAGTCAGCAACTTCATTCCGTTGGGGATGGGTCTCTGGGTCTCAAACGTGGCCTGTGACAGTAGAGGTGAGTGGATAGGCCAAGCACCTGTGCTAATGCTGCCCATAGTATGTGCTTTGGGATGCATTGTGCCCCCTTTGTCATGTGACTCTCAGTTCCTTCAGGAACCCAGCTTCTCTTCGCCATCTTTGGGATGAAGTTTAGCATGGATAGATGCTCTGAAAGAGGTCTGCAGGTAGGCGTGTAAGACAGAAGTTTTGTGGGTTTTTTTCACATCAAGGAGAAATCTAGTCAGTAGTAATAAGGCAGAATCTGGTTTATGGTTACGGAGGGTATCTTAAATGTGACTGCAGTATAAGG
The DNA here is from genome assembly GCA_028646535.1 of Procyon lotor. Classification (NCBI taxonomy): domain Eukaryota; kingdom Metazoa; phylum Chordata; class Mammalia; order Carnivora; family Procyonidae; genus Procyon; species Procyon lotor. Next base: position 71,927,011 of record CM053612.1, read on the forward strand.
TGATTTAAACTAAAACATGTCCAGGAAAAACTATCTTAATCCTTCTCAAGTATGTGGCTCAAGTACTCTGGCTGTTTAGCCAGAATTGAAAGGCTACCAAGTGGTCACGTGGGCCCATGAGTCAATGTAAACTCCTCATTAGAGCAAGGACTCTCCCATACGGCATTAGAGCATTCTTCCTCAGGCAACTGTTTAGACAGATCTACTCAATTAGAATAGGAAAGAATTTTTTTTAACTGTGCCTGCCATTTAATGTGAAACAGAAAAACTTAGAAACATAACTGATGTTCCATAGTTTGCCATTGTCATTAGTGCAAGTAGATAGAACACTTCAAAGGACATAAAGCATATATAATTATATCTTCATCAAATTCCCAAGATCTCAGGCCTGGTACTAGAGTTAACAAAATGCTGTCCTGATTGTTTAGCTTCAGTTTCCCAAATTCTCCCTTCAGGTTATCCGAAAACCTATATAATCACTTCAGGTTTCCACCAAATCCACATAACCTTCAACAGAAAGATTGCTCCCCAAAGCCATGGGGAGAACGCCAATCATAAGAATATTTGTTCTGTGGAAGAGTGGCATGTGTTTAGTCTACCTACAATATGTCACAATCCTCATTGAAAATTCTTTGAATCTAGTAGTAAACAGGTCCCATATCAGAATCTATTCTGCCTTTTTATGTTTACATGACCTTAAACTCTGTCAAATTTTGAATAAAAATTGTCAGAATTCACTCTTTTACTATAAAGGGTCTATTATCTTTATACACTCTAATATATTTCCTTCCCCTAACAGTTAAATGTAGTTAGTTGATAGCTGTGTTCTTTGTTGGCACTTTATTTGATATGTTCGGAGTTGAATTCAATTCTACAGATCCATCAATACTCCAGATATGATACTGAATGAAACTGTAGGATAGCATCTCCCAAGATACATTTTTTTTAAAGATTTTATTTGAGAGCGAGTGAGTGAGAGAGTACAAGCCAGGAGGAGAGGCAGAAGGAGAAGCAGATTCCCTGCTGAGCAGGGAGGCTGATACAGGGCTCCATCCCAGGACCCTGGGATCATGACCTGAGCTGAAGGCAAATGCTTAGCCGACTGAGCCACCCAGGTGCCCCTCAAAATGTTTCAAAGAACATTGTTTCTATCTTTTTTAGTATGCTCAGAAGTTTAGGAAATGCTTGTTTTAATGAAATTCAACAAGTCTCTTTTTTTTTTAAAGATTATTTATTTGATAGCGAGAGAGGGAACACAAGCAGAGGGAATGGTAGCGGGAGAAGCAGGCTTCCTGCCGAGCAGGGAGCCCGATGCGGGGCTCTATCCCAGGACCCTGGGATCATGACCTGAGCCGAAGGCAGACGCTTAACGACTGAGCCACCCAGGCGCCTCAAAAAGTCTCTTTTCCATAGGACCTTTCAGAGCCTTAAATTTGCTAATATGCATTGAGATTTTTAAAAATAGGAATGTTCTAGAATGTCTCCTAAATGTGCTTCACTCTTAGAACCTTTGAGTAGTAGAGCATTTTGTCAAAATGGTGAGCCTCAAAACATACCTTAGGAGATGTGATAGGGATAAAAATTGTTTAAAAATGAGTAACTGGGGCACCTGGTTGGCTCAGTTGGTTAAGTGCCCAACTCTTGATTCTTGGATCAGGTCATGATCTCAGGGTCATAGATTGAGCCCAGCATTAGGTTCTGCACTCAGCAGAGTCTGCTTGAGATTCTCTCCCTCTGCACCTCACCCCACTCAGACTTGTGTGCGATCTCTCTCTCTCAAAATAAGTGTTCCAAAAAACGAGTAACTGGGGTGCCTGGGTGGCTCAGTCCAAAGCATTTGCCTTTGCCTCAAGTCATGATCCCAGGGTCCTGCGATCTAGCCCCGAGTCAGGCTCTCTGCTCACTGAGGAACCTGCTTCTGTCTCCCCCTCCTGCTAACTCTGTGTCAAATAAAATCTTTTTAAAAATGAGTAACCAAGTGTTTCATAGGAATTAAAACATTTGACATTCTTGAGCCATGGTGATTGGAAGGGTGAGAAATGGAGAACAGTATGAAGAGAATGAGGACTGTTGCACTTTGAGTTTCAGAGTTCAGGTCCTAGGTCACTACACCTCATGTGTCTGTGTGTCTGTGTCTTGAGGGTGTGTGGGAGGTGATGATTGTCTTTTCGTTTTGTGGACCTAGAGTCCTCATCTACAAAATGAGGGACTGGATCAAGTGACACCTGGGATCCTCTCTACATCTGACATTTTTTCTAGATGAGCCTCACTTTACCGAAACTGTGTACAGAAGCTAGAATTTTAGGTAACTTGTCGGGCACTCACTTGCTTTCCAGAAATTAATCTCACTGTGGAGAAATCAGCTTCTCAAGCTGAGTTTTGTCAGGTTTTCCCTCCAACCTAATTAAACATAATTCACATATAACTAAGTTTACAGAAGTATAACATGTGGAAGTTAAATCCACCTGTAACTATAAGCATTTACTTTCTCATCCTTGGGAGGTTTTTTGTTTTGTTTTTGGTTTTTGCCATTATGTGACTGATGTTTACTGCTATTAGTGAAAAAGTTAGTCTTCTAAAACTTGTGTCCTAATGTACTTATTTCACTTAAAACATGCACTGGTTGACTTTTAAAAATATATACTCATGCCTCATGAAAATAAATTGCATTCTAAGATATATTTTCATTCCTTCCATTTTTTTAAATTAATAAAAGTTGTAGTAAAGTGTATATAACATGAAACTTGCCATTTTCACCCTTTTAACTGTACAGTTTAGTGGCTTTAATTGCATTCACAATATTGTGTAACTGTGTCTAAGGTGTATCATTGCCCTTCTGGTAAATGAGGCTTTGTTGTGATATTTAAGTTGGTTGTATTTTATAGCACTTTACACCAAGATAATTTTGTACTAAATTCTAAAGATAATATGACCCTACTTAGATATTATGGGAAGGGAGAGAAACTTAGGGTATAGAATGGTTAAGTGACTTCTTCAGAGCCTAGCATTTTAGATCTTGGTTAACTAAATCCTTTGGTAGATGTTGTAGTTTGATCTGATTGGTCAGACTTGAAATCAGCAAGTATTGAATGGTCGGTTTGTTAGGCACAGGTATTCTACCACCACAACATTCTTTTAAGGTAATGAGTATTTCAAGCAAAAGAAATGCTGAGTTAGAGCTCATGTGTATTGGCATACCCTCTCCATTCTGGGCTTTGGTCTTTCTGACAGTCTGAAGTTAGAACTATAAGTTTCACCCTTGCCTACAATGTCTACTTGGCAGTGAGGCTGGAATCAGGTAACTTGGGTCAGAAACAAATCTCTTGGGGCGCCTGGGTGGCTCAGTGGGTTAAAGCCTCTGCCTTCAGCTCAGGCATGATCTCAGGGTCCTGGGATCGAGCCCCACATCGGGCTCTGTGCTCCACGCGGAGCCTGCTTCCCCTTCTCTCTGCCTGCCTCTTTGCCTACTTGTAATCTCTCTGTCAAATAAATAAAATCTTTAAAAAAAAAAAAAAAATCTCTTCTCCACCCTGGAGCTGCTATGTCTCATGAGCAGATTCTCCCTCTTATTCCTGGCCATTAATCTTTAGTCTTTGGGTAAATGAAGTGACTTGTCCCTACAAAAAGAGTGAGAACCAGTCTAATTCCCCTTTCTGAGGGAAGACCAGAGTTGGAACTAATAGTTGGTAATGAATTTTAGAACTAGAACACGCACACTTTTTTAGATTTTTATTAGAACATAAGAGAGGGGAAGGTCAGAGGGAGAAACAGACTCCCCATGGAGCTGCGAGCCTGATGCAGGACTCGATCCCTTAACTCCGGGATCATGACCTGAGCCTAAGGCAGTCGCTTAAACAACGGAGCCACCCAGGCGCCCAACACACACATTCTTCCCTCCAGTCACAGATGATGATTGTCCTGTGGTGGTGGATGAAACAGGGACAGGATTGATAGATAAACCTATTGAGGAAGTCTCTAATGCCCTATGGTTTTGTTTTGTTTTTTTTCTAAGTCCAAATTTAGATCTTGGCAGAATGGAAGTAGTTACCTACTTCTAACACCCTCTATGAAAATCGAGGAAACAGGCACAGGGACTGTAACTCAAAAATTACCTATCACTTGCAAAGCCAGAAGTGGACACACATATTTTCCCAACTCTTGCTCTAATGCTAGATATGTGGGAGGGTGACTCCATTAGTTTATTTGCCTACAGAGCATTTGGGGGAATTGTCATTGCCATGTATTTATAGAATTACTCTGGAAGAAATATTGCTGATATTCTAGTTCTGCATCACCCTCTAGCCAACTAAAGATGTTTTTAGTGCCTCTTAATAATGTAATTATACAGCAGAAAGGAAACTTAAATCAGTATGCGGTATTAATTTCACTTTTTTGTAATTTTGAAAATTGTTTTTCAAATAAACTTCGAACATGGAGATGCTTTCTACAAAATACAATATTTTTCTCATAAGTGAATTTTTACTATATACTTTTGAAAAAGAACCCAAAGTACTACAGGATATAAATAAAACATACAAGGCAACTGAAGTCTGCAAATTTTCCTGATAAATACAACACAGGAGTTTTTGCCTCTATAAAGGGGATAAAGATTGGATAACTTCAGCAGGGGACTTTGGGCATATGTCTGATACAGGTGTGAGGCAGAGATAACCTGGTGATTAAGAAAAGAATGGGCTCTGGATCTGGAATTTCTGGATTTGAATTCTGGTAGAACCAGTTGCTAGTTCTGGGGCTAGGCCAAGCTATTCAGCTTCTCTGTACCTCAATTTTCCTCCTCCGTAAAGTGGGAATAAAGACACTGTCTATCCGGGGCGCCTGGGTGGCTCAGTGGGTTAAAGCCTCTGCCAGGTCATGATCTCAGGGTCCTGGGATCAAGCCCCGCATCAGGCTCTCTGCTCAGCGGGGAGCCTGCTTCCCCCTCTTTCTCTGCCTACTTGTGACTCTCTCTCCCTGTCAAAAAAATAAATAAAATCTTAAAAAAAACCCAAAAAACAAAAAAACAAAACCAAAACTGCCTATCCTAGAGTGGTTATGAGAACTTGAGTTAATACCAGCAAGTCTTAGATGACTAGCGTATAGTGTGCAATACCTTATATTATTTTCTAATACATACTAATACAGTACCTGTCACTAATTTTATCGTTCTTACTGCTTATTGGAAGACTGTGGTAAATGTGACATGTGAATGGGTAATCTTTGAAAAGTGAAGGACTTCTGACCTATAGAAGCTTTTCACTACTTGGAAGTAAATGTAAATATTTTAATGAGAATTAAACCAATGTTAATGAATTTTTTTGTTGAGAAAGTATTTCCCAGCCCAGGTGGTTCCACTAAGCCAACTTAATTCCTTGATCACTTTTCTATACCATACAGGTAAATCATTTGTAATTTTTTTCTATTTTTATATTTTCCTAGAAGTATTAGGATAAATGTTTTCTGCAAAAGTCCTATAATCAGGCTTTTCAAAACACCAAATCTTTAAAATAATGGCTTCTAGCATTGTAATTTTTTTCTATTTTTATATTTTCTTAGAAGTATTAGGATAAACGTTTTCTGCAAAAGTCCTAGAATCAGACTTTTCAAAACACCAAATCTTTAAAATAATGGCTTCTAGCATTGTAATTTTTCTTTAATACATGTTATTTTATCATTCTTTACACTAACATACCAGCCAATATGATCTTCTTTAAAAGAGGCCTTCCAGATCATTCCTCACTTCACATATACTCTTGTTTCCCTGGCAGTCCTCTCCACCAGCTTCCCCTGACTTTGATGTTGTTAATACTACCCTCTTTAAAACCTCTCAGTAACTCGAGTCAGCGTAAGCAGAGGTAGATTGTGACTCATTAAGTGACTAGGGGTGAAGGTGCCCCCATAATGAGGTTTCTGACGACAAGAGGAACAGCATTGTAGAGGCTGAGAGTAAACCAAGATGTTTTCTGTATGAGGAGTCAAAGGTAGGAGCAGGAAGAAGGCTGACCTGGTTTTGCAGATGGTCTAAGGAAACGGCCTCCTCCAGAGCAGGAGCTGCGACAGGACTAGAAGGCTGTTAACGGGCCATAAGGAAGGCTCATTGGAATGTAAGGAAGAAGTGTAAGGGTTAGTATGATGGTTCTCAAGTCTGCTTTGTTGCTGACCAGTTCTACTCTAGGCAAAGACAGAAGTACAGAACTTCACTTCTTAAAGAGCCCATTACCGAAACTATTCTCTTCGCAGTGACTTCCCAATTTAGGGGCGGAATATCTACCAAGATTTTTAGAGAAAGCAATCAAAACAGATTCGCTCTGATAACTTTAGCATTGTGTACAACGGTTGATAATCTAACTCATGTAATGCTTTAAGATTGGAAAACACAAAGCATTGTGTATTTGACTCAAGTACTCCTCTAAGCCGGTCAGCAGTCTCTTGCCGTCCACGCGTGTGTCAGTTCTGTGAAAAGCAGCGTCACGGCAAAGGCCAAGAGCACCCTGGGCAGTGGTGGAAATAGCAGCCGTTGCCAATTCCACCGATCAGTACAGCCATCTTTATTTTCTGATCGCCTGAAAACATTTTACCAACTAGAGTTAAGGGTTAAGCTAAGTGATCTCTTTCAAAAAGAATTATTAGTCTTGATCAAATAGTGTATTACCTGTAGAGGAGATATCTAGCCCTAAGGTGACTTCCTCAGCTGGTGTTGAGGCCCATTGTATCTGTCCAAGGAGGAAAGCAGCAGATGTATAGGACTCTGGATTGTTTGTATTATGGATCAGCAAAGTATTTGTGGTAAATCAGAGGTATAAAACAAGCTCAGAAATCCAGTCGGTTACACGGAAATGACAAACTACAAGCTCATTAAAGACAGTAACTCTACATCTGTGTACTGTGGAAATACCAGAATTTTCCGACAAGTGGAATGGTAATGGCTTTTTTTTTTTTATATGTTCCCTAGAAAGAATTGTGTTCTGTGATTTTTTTCCCCCCCAACTGATAGTCTTTGTTGTTCTGTGCTTTCAGTGTTGTTTACTAATAGTGTTACAGCCAAAATAAAATAGAAAGATGCAGTGGAACTCATTTCTTCTCCTCTGTTGTAGCTGGGTCTGTGAAAGATGTTTGAGGAAACCTTAATTGCCTACAGCCCTACAATGAATTGCATACCAGATGTACTGTTCTAAAGTCTTGGTTCTTGGTATGCATTTTTCACCTTTCACTTCAGTATTGGCCTTTTGTTTGGAGCATTTAACGTTAAGCATTATAAATATGTCTTTCTAGGCGACATAATTGGATTCTCATTTTTCTTCCCAGTAAAGAAAGCAAGGTCAGCATAACTTTGCATTTGCTTCTCAGGCTGTTCTTTGAGTCAGGAGAGAATTGAGTCAAGGTCAGAAATATGGATTTCTTCTTCTTGCTAAAATTTAGTAGAATGACTAAATATTTCGGATAAAAAAACTCTTCTGAAAACTTATATTTCAGATACTATTCAAACGGCATGATTTCAGACCTTTTGTTTGTCATTTTTTTCTGACAAAAGCACTCTTCTGTCAGCTTCTCACTTATTTTACTTTTCAGCCACAAAGTATTTGATCATTTTGAGGGCACAGGAGGAAATCGAGTGAACCTATGACCTCAGCTATTGTGTTAGACATCTTATACAGGATTAGTTCCAGATGAGTTCCACGGATTTGAACTTTCTCGCTTCTTGGATAGCATTTGTCCTCTTCAGATCTGCCCCTGCTGCGTCCTCTGGATCCTGGTCTACAGTTCAGTTTAGCCTGTTAGTGCCCGTTTTCTCTTGGCAGCGGGGAGGAGACTGACCAACAATCCTCTCTGAGCTCCTCCGAGAGCACCTGCCACTAACACTTTTCCTTCTGGACTTTCTAAGGGACAGGCCCCCGCCGCCCACCCTGTCTGCTTGTGTGGTCCGTGATTACCGGCAGCCAGCATGGAGGAAGAGAGGGCCATTGGCCGGTGCCAGGTGAGAGGGGGGACCCAGAATGGGAAGAGAGTCCGTGACAAAGGCCAACTCTCAACTGACTTGTTTTAGCCCAGGGTGAGCTCAGTCTTTGGCATGAAAAGGATCAGCAAGAGGCCCTTCCACTTACTCAGTTCACTGGTAACGAATTGTGCTTCAGCAGGCCAGGTCGCACCTAGTAGGTGGATTGGGAGTTTCATGACCCGGTGTCCTTGTGCTCGGGCCTGATCATCGGAGCCCTAAAGAAGGGCGCCAACCAGATGCAGTACAATCCACTAAAACTTCCTAGTTGTTTTCTTCACAGAATCTTATCTGAATTCATTTTGCATTTCAGGGAGAGGGAAGGATTTATTAGGCTGTGCAATGGCTCATCTACTTGTACTAAATGGGATAAAAGCAGTAGACAGGAAAAGTAGACCAGAATCAGTCACATTTCCTTAGGCTTTTTGCTTAAGGAATACTTACTGGTGGAGATTTCGACTTATTTAATTTGGAAAGTTTAAGATTTCTCCACTCTTTGACATGCCTTCAGAAACAATGAATCTTGGTAATAATCGCCAAAGTACTAAGAGCAGAAAAAGTTAAAGTGACAAAATTGAAGGTGACAGACATGGACAGGAAATAAGACATTGAGAATAATGGTCCCCATAATGGCAGGCCCAGAGCTGTGGCTGGAGGAATGTGCCTTTAGGCCAGCTGTAGAGAGGGAAGGAGTCTTTTGCTCACAGGCTATCTTTTTAATGAGGCTTACCCTGACTACCCTTAGGATTCCCCATTCCTGAATATTACTCTTTTTTTTTTTTCCTGTAGACTTATCCCCTCTTGATATACTTTATAATTTCCTTATGTTTATAGGTAGACTTGTATACTTGAGTTTAAATGTGTTTTGTATTTTTGCTTGTCCTGCCCATTCTTGATTTTTTTTTTTTTTTTTTTTTTTTTTTTTTTTTTTTTTTTTTTTTTTTTTTTTTTTTTTTTTTTTTTTTTTTTTTTTTTTTTTTTTGCCTTACATGAGCATTTTTTTCACTCCATTCCCTCCCCCATTTAGTTTGGAATTTAGACACTGTTTCCATTCTTTCAGTGGTAACCCTTAAAATAACATGTATCATGCACTTACGGAGTGTAATACTGGGAAGTCTTATTAACCTTATCTCAGCCAGCACAAGGATCTTAGGAAATTTGAACTTTATTCCTTCTTGATTTAATGTCATATATTATAATACTCTACAGCACACCAAGAGAACATTGTTTTACACAGTCTGTATTTAGATTTACCCATATATTTATGTCTTACTTTCTTCTTCCTTCTTTGCATCTCCGGCCTTCTCCTGGAGATAATTTTCCCTCCCAGAAACTGGCTTAGTGTGGGTCTGCTATGACCTACTCTTTCAATGTGTTCACTTTTGCTTTCATGATTGAAGTCTCTGGGTATAAAATTGTTTGGATGACAGTTTATTTCATCTCATTGAATTGTTCCATTGTCATCTGGATTCTGTTGTCAGATGTCAAACTGTCACTTCTTTGAAGATATTTTTTTTTTAACCTCTGGTTATTTTCTCTTTGTCTTTGTTTCCTGTGATGTGTCTAGGTACAGACTTTGCGTATTCTGTGATTAACTGGGAGTCTTGAATTTGTTGCTAGACCTGTCTGAATATTCTGTGAAAATATTCTATAAAAAAGTTCTCAAATATTTCCTCAAAGTTCTCCTCAAATATTTCCTCACATATTGCCTTGACCTTATTGTCTTCTTTCCTGCTGGGACCCCAATTAACATACATTAAGTCCTCTCATTATTTCATGTGAGTCTTACCTTGTTCTTTGTTTTCTTGTTTTTCTCCATGATGTATTCCAAACCATTTCTTCTGATTTGTATTCCCCTTTACTGATTGTTAATTTCATCTCCCAGAAATCCACCTTTTTGAGTTTTAAATCTCAGCTAAATTTTTTTCCCCAGTATCTCATGCTTTGGTCTTTTTCTCATGTCCCTTATTCGGATTCTTGCTTGTACTAAGATGTCAGTGTCTTTCTCGAGAGAGGACCTGCCTTGCTAGGATTGTGGGGGAGAGTTCGTGGCCAAGAATGCCCTAAGCCAACTTGAAGGTTTGAGATTCTGTGGGCTACCAGATAAGGAGGAGCCATACTCCCAAGTTCACGCAAGGCTGGGTTTGCTTTTGGTTCACCTCCACCGTAGGCATAGCTTTTCAGAAGAAACCAGAAAAAAGGTGGGATTGGTTTCTCAAATTGCAAGGCTTCTCTTGACTCACCCATTCCTATGAGGCCATAGGAGTCCTTTGAGGCAGCTCCCTCTCAGGACTAGAGAATTACCCCATAGGCAAAAGAAGCTGTGTGCAGCTGAGCTTACTGCTGTGGGTTCTCGTGTTCTCCTAGGTCTTCAACTGGAAAAACTTAAGTACCTTATAAAATATTTATAGTTTTGAGAAAGGGTATGTGTTTGCGTCTAGGTTTAATTTTGTTCTTCAGTAGGAAGGTTGGCCCTGGTTACCTGCTTCACTATGAATAAGAACAGAACGCTCCCTGGTTCTTTCCTGATTCTTGGTTTTGATAGTGAAATGGCATCTTAGTAGTACGAAGATATCTCCTATTTTGTAGGGGAGGAGGAGTAACAGATGTTACTGTCCAGTAACAGATGTCCCCCCTAAAGAAGACCCCCCTCTTGTGCATGTCAGGCACAGGCCTAGATGCTTTCTCTTATCTCCTCAGAACTCTTTGAGGTAGCTGTTACCTCTTTTCACAGTTTAAATAAAGTGGACCCAGAGAGCCTGAATGACCGAGCAGATGTCATCATAGTAAGGGGCGGATCCAGGATTCAGCCCCAGGTCTTTGGAATGCTGAAGACCACGCTCTGTTTATGCCGTGATGGCTTTGATTCAAAGAGGAAAAAGTCTATCAAGAGATAGTATCTTCTCTTGAAGCGACTTTTCATACTTAAGTAATATTTGCAGCTGGCATTTTTGTACCTCTAGGTTGCTTGGGCGTGTCAAAAGGAAGTTGTAAGATCATTATGCAGTTTGAACGTGCCAGGAATCTGGGCTAGGAGAATAATTTTTTTCCATTTTGAAATTTCAGTGGTCACTCGGAGCTACCTAAAAAATTCATATGTTAACGTATGTTAACAGCATCGTGTTCTTTTATGTGACCTCCATCCATCTGTTTTGTATCTATGCTAGATATTCTGTATGCTTCATTCCTTATTTTTTTTCCTTAATGGCTGCTATAAAATAAAGGATTTGGTTAAGGGACAGTAAATAGTAATTGCATATATATTGATTTTTTTTTTTAATGGATGGGTGATTAGTCATTGGTTATAGAATGTTTCTAATTTTATCATCTTATCCTAGGTCTATTTACTGATTTAAGTCTGTGCTAAAAATTTAGTCTTCAATCCGGCATTAATTAGGAACCATGGAGTTTTTGTCTTCTAAGTTTTAACCGAGCTTATTTACTTGTAATTTCATAAAAAAAAAAAAAAGTGATCATATGAATAAAAGTAGTAGTTTATTTCCATTTGGTTACATCTTGGGGTAAACTATTGTGATTGAGGCTCATATTTAGTCTTGTTAGATTATACAAAGTAAGATTTGTTTTAGTAAACTGTCTAAACATTCAAGTAAACAAAAAGCTTCAATTGATTTTGAGCTAATCATTATCACAGCTGATTTTATAAACTTTTAGGTTGAAAAGCTTTCTAAATCTTAGAAGCTGTGTTTAGGTCTCTGCTATTAAAAAATACTGCTTTTGTAAAATGCCTCAAGTTTACAAGGCCTGTTTCAAATCATTAAAGTGCTTAAGAACAGATGTTACTACAAGTTAGAAGTAAAAAAAAAAGTCTGCTTTTTGAGTTTTAATTACGGTAGCTTTAGAAGGATTTTGAACTGGCACACAACATTTCTAGTAAAACAAAAGAATGTATTTTTAAAGAAGTATTTAAAATTAACATGTCATGTGATTTTATAGCTTTTCCCTGCCTTTCAGTAATTGGCAATGACAAGTTAAAAGTTTTATTTCTACTAGAGAAGTGAAAATCTCCAAGAGATTAAAGAGCTAGAAAGCAATTAACCACAATTTAGATGAAATAAAATAGAATTACATTAATGGGTCTTGTTTGTGCATCCTAAAATGGATTTGAGTCCATTTGTCCATCCAGAAAGCATTTGCGTCTCCACTAGCATAATGGCACCCATAGTTCTATATATTAAGAAAGAAGGCGGATAAGCAAAAATCCCTGCGCTCAAAGTACTAGTTTAGTCACCCAACAGATCCTTTATTAAGGGCTGATCTTCAATTGTGCATCACCTTCTTTACGTGGATTACTGTGACCCCTAACTTTCCTTACTTTCTATAATAGATAAGATCAAATAGTGAGATTATTAAAAACACCACTTTCCAACCAATATGCCATGACTAAAATACACCAAAGAGACTCTGGTATCTTAGATCTACTTTGGATTCCAGAAGACTGCCAGGGTGAGCAAGTGTGCAAGTATGAGTGTGTGTGCACACGTGTGTGGAGACAACAGAAAGGTACCCCTATTCTAGTATACCTTGTGCAGCTCGGCATTCCTCAAACCGCAGAAGGTTGAGAAGCATCAGTTACTTGCTTAAGACTCTAAAAATCTGAGCCAGAGTCCTAGAAACTATAGGAGGGACTGGATGAGTTTAATGGCTGCTGTTTTAACTGCCTATGTTGCACTTAAAGGAACTGTAACTCATCCCCAAATTATGAATAGCATGGGCTCCAAATACTAGCCAGAATGGAAGAGGTTGAAAGTGCAGTGATGTCCATTTCTGGGACAAGATGGTTTAGACTCCCTTATTCATGCTCCTCCCCTATAAGTACAACTATAAATACCTTGGAAATCATTTAACTGACATCAATAAAAGGGCTCAGAAATGGAAAGAAAGGTAGAGTTAACAGTACTTGAGGAATGACAATGTGGAGAGTTCAGTGGGTTTTTTTCACCTTCCATTTATCCCTGGACTGAGTGCTGGGGAGACCTACTATCCAGATCCACCAAAGGGGGTAGAAAACAAAAACAAAACCTTGCTTTCTTTAGCCCTTTTCCCTAGGCAAGGGGAAGCTCAACAGAGACTTAGTGGGACCCGACACCTGGAGCCCAGTGGGCAGTCCGATCTGCCCACAGCCCCAGCAAGAATGGCAAAGCCTGGGCCCCTGGTGGGTGGTCAGATCTGCCAGCAGCATCAAAGCCCAGGCCATTTAGGTCCCCCTGCCACAACATCTGATCTGCCTACAGTAGCGACAAGAACAATGGCCATGGTTGCAGCTGTTACTTACTTCCCTGCTGTCTACCCCATGGCGGAAGGAGACCCAGGCCCTGTAGCTTCTGACCGTACCCTGTTCTCCTTTAAGGCCACCCAGGGGGAGAGCAAGTGGTCCTGGGAGGCACCTTTTGCAAACCCTGCAGCCAGCATCAGCAGCACCAGGGACTGGGAGCCTCCAGCAGCACCAGGAAGAGGAAGCAGACCAGAACAGCACCGCAAGGACTCAGAAAATGAAACACTTGTCATTAGAACTGAAGCCCACAAAAGAACTCAAGAACTTACACACTAAGCCTAAATAGGGTGACTGCCTTAGCTAAAATAGAAGATTCTTTAATCTAGAGTCTAATAAAGACCACAGTGTCCAAGATACTTGCTAAGCACCAGGAAAACAACAATTTGAATGAGAAAAGGCCTTCAGCTGAGGCCAATACCGACTTTGTGAATCAGATATTGGAATTATCTCATGGGAATTTTAATTCAGCTGTCATAAAATTGTTCCAACAGTTGGTTACACATTTTCTTGAAACGAGCGAAAACAAAGATCTCAGCAAAGTAGAGCCAAGAGCGTTTCCTAATGAATCGGAATTGGAGTGTGAAAGAAAGGGATCTAGAATGGGGCCCTAAGTTTTGGCTAAGCAACTGGAAGGAAATGTGGAGTTGACCTTCGACTGAGATCTGGAGAAAAGAGACTGAAAAGCTCAGGGTTCAGTTTCAGATGTGTTGAGGAATGTGCTGGTCCCCTTGTCTTCTTGTCTTCTGTGCGCGACTACGTGCCTTATTGATTAAAAGGAAGTCCTTACAAAAGCACTGAACAGTTGATCCATCCCTGGGAAACTGGTTAAAAATAAGCTTTACTAACTTACATATTCCTTGTAACACGCAGGGACTTTGCTTTCTTACTTAACTTGAAAAATTACCTCAGATGTCTGAATATTTGACTTTACTGTCTTGCCTAAACAGTTTATATCCACTTATTTTATGCTCTTCTTTTTTCCCCTAAAGCAGTTATTTTCCAGATCATCTCCTTCTTTAGACCTAAAAACTGATTACTACAATTATGATTCAAAACCTATTTTCTGCTGCCCTGCACTGAGCTGGGTAATTAGGTATAAATGCTTATTTCCTTTGTGTGCTTTGCCTTTTTGTTAACTGTTTTTTGGTTAAAAGACCAGAGGTTACATTATTGCCTACTGAATATGCTTATATTAACAATTGTAAAAAGTAAATTACTTTTGGGAGTATTAATGAATAGACATTTAAATTGCATAGTTAAATCTTTTCCATCCTTTACTAAGCAAACAATTGGATTATCTCCCTCTCTGTAAGAATTTAAACAACAATTTATATGCCCTGTGGGGGTGGGAGAGTATTTGTTTCAGAGAAAAGTTGGAAATCTGAATGGCTCACAGCCGTTACAACTTCGTAATTGGTAGTGTGATTATAAATATTAAAATTGAGATCACCAGTCCAACATGCTTTTCAGGGAACACTAATGATAGGTGCAACGTGGGTGATGGGAGTAGAGGATGAAGGAGAGAGATGCTGGTTTTCTGACTGTAAGACTTAGCTGCTGATGTGTATTCACATTTGAATATGGTGCTTGGGATGGAGGGGGGGCAAGTATTTGATATGGTGTTTGCCAAACTCGACAGAAACTTTTATTCCTTAAGGACTCCACGAGATGCCAGTTTGGGAAACCCCAATTTAGAGTGTTAGCTAAATCCATTTTTGTTTCTGTGCTGCTATATAAACTTTGCATAATCCTATTGCAACTAAAATGAATAATAGAGAAAGGAGCATATTGCTGGCTTTGAGGTTTCTTTTGCTAATTTATGTAACTTAAATGAGATAACTTAATTTTATTTAATTCAGAATTAGGTCTGACTTGTTATGGAGATCCATAAAATGTGGTTCTGAGTGGGAAGAAATTAACAGTACTCTACGGAAGTATCACTGGAAAAAAAATCCGTTAATGAAGATAGTAACTTCTGGGCCCAAATAATAGCTAATGGCAGGAAACGTACTATTACAGTAACAATGTAGCGTTTGGAGAACTATGTTAGTGGCATATAACAGAACACACTCCTTCTATAAATATAATTTACAATGTAACCTCATACTGCCAGCCTTCCATAATTCTTAGTTTTAGTTTTTAAAGACTAGAGTGTGCATGCAGAATTTGACAATCAGTGATAATTTTAGTACTAGTTATAATGAAGTTCACGAACACTAGTAGAAAGTTAGGAGCAAGTTTCCAAAAAGTTGTTTCTCTACGAAGTACTTTCTTGGGGTCAGTTTCTGACACATAGTCCCACATTTAGAAAATAACAATGGGAATGTGCAGCTCTTAATTTAAAAATGAAAACTGGGCTTTTCTTGTGCCTGCCTTGAGAGGAATGGGGAGAACCCCTGTATTGATGCCTAGGGCAGACCCTGCTAAGCACTTGGTTTTGTGTCTCTATTTCTATAACATACTATGTTCTAAGAGCTTGCCTTTAGCACTTTTTCTTTTTCTTCCTGGGCTTCTTGAAGTCTTTCTGAGGGGGACGTTTCTAGCAGTTCCTTTCAGAGAAGTGGGATATGTTCGTGTTTTCTGGGGGCTCTGTCTTCTTTTTTGGTCCATACTCTTTTTTTTTTTTTTTTTTTTAAGATTTTATTTATTTGACAGAGAGAGATCACAAGTAGGCAGAGAGGCAGGCAGAGAGAGGGGGGGAAGTGGGCTCCCTGCTGAGCAGAGAGCCCGATGTGGGGCTCGATCCCAGGACCCTGAGATCATGACCTGAGCTGAAGGCAGAGGCTTTAACCCACTGAGCCACCCAGGTTCCCCTTGGTCTGTACTCTTAAGCTACCTCCTGTTCACTGGTGCCTCCTTACGGAGTACAGAGATTGAGAACTTAGATCTTGGAGTTCCTTATGTCTTGGTTCCAGTCCTGACTCTACCATTCGCTGTCTGGCCCTAGAAAACCTGTCTTGGCCTCAGTTTTCCTAATTTATAAAATGGGGCTAGTAGTTTCTTAGCTGTTATGATAGGTAATGATATATATTACAAATGAGAGAATCCATGTAAAGTTCTGAACAGCATGCTTGGCAGATGATATGCTGTCAATGGTGGTTGGTGTTTGTTGCCTTCATCCACATGTTGACCACTTCCTTGAACTTTATATTCCTGTCTAATGTCCTCTGTAGATCTCTGCCTGGATAGTTCATGGAAACCAATATTTTGGAAATCATTTTCAAAACACCACCATGTGTCTCCTGTCTCAGTTTTCTAGTAGGTCTTTGTCATGTAGTGCCCCTCTTTTGATGGTATCATTATTTACTCAGTAACTGTTGCCAGGAATCTGTAAGTCATTCTTTCACCTGACCCCAAGCTGATCATTCACTACACTGTCAATTTTTTTAAACGATTTATTTATTTGAGAGAGTGTGTACATGCGAGCACAGGGGAAGGGGCAGAGGGGGAGAGAGAGAGTCCCAAGCAGACTCCAAAAGGATCACGGAGCCTGACGTGGGGCTCGATCCCACAGCCCCAAGATCACCACCTGAGTTGAAACCAAGAGTCGGTCTCACAACAGACTGCACCACCCAGGTAGTGGGTGGTCTCAACTACTACCACCCAATGTAGACCACTACATTGTCAATTTAAGTATCTCTGTTACCTCTACTGTATTGGTTTAGGTGTTTGTCACCTCATGCCTGGGCTAATGTAGTAACTTCCTAACTGGTCCCCATTCATTCTTCAACCCATCTTCCACTCTTCTGCCTTTCTCCCTTCCTAGCTACTTCTCACCCTCTGATTTTTCACACCAGCAATACCAAATAGCTTGTAGTATCCAGCACAAACCCATGTTTTGACTTGGCTGTAAGCTGTTCTACACACTCCTACTAACTTCTGGAATTTTCCCCTTTTCCTTGTTGGCCTGAAAAATGTGTTCATTTTTCCAAGCCGCCTTAAGTGTTTCTGTCTCATAGAGACTTCCTCTGACCACCTTCCTATCTGCAGATAATAAATTATTGGTATTCTACTGTTTTAATTCCTTGTTCTATAACATTATACTAAAATCATGTATATGTACCAACAGTAGTCTGTTTAGGTGTTTCCTGCGGACAAGAATTGTTTTATTAATCTTTTGCTTATTTGTTCTTTGTATTTTTTATTTTGGTCTTACTTCCATGGGGGAAAACGAAGTAAATGAATAAAATGGGCAAAGATCAGTAGACTTTTTTAATGTCAGTGCTTCGATATCCAATATCTTTATATATTTAGCTAAAAAGGCCTAAATATGTACGACCAAGTCAGAATTCTTACTTTGAGGTGTGTTTATTTTACAGTTCTTAATGTTTTTTTTTTTCCTTTCCTTCCTCCTTTGCTCTTCCTGTTTCTTATCTATCAAAAAAAAAAAAAAAGACTTTTCTCCTCTTAGCAAGTCTCCTTGATACACACTCCATCATATATGAGCTAACAAAGACCTAGAGTCCGTATCCTTCTATGGCCCTAACCCTGGACCTTTAAACACACGCACGCGTGCGTGTGCACACACCATCAAGTTTTCCAGAACTTTCAGATTAGCAGAAATTGCTATGTGTACTCTGTAGTCAGTCCTCTCATAAAAGTGGTGAATATATCCTGCGTAGATTCAGACCAGAGAATGGTGTGCTACATAAAATCTGAAGAAAGGTCTATTAAACTTTTCACTGAACTATCAAGGTTTGACAGAGGTACTAATTATGCCAGTATAAGTACCAAGTTAGTAAATGTTAGTCTTAACTCTTTGAATTACTCAGCTTTGACAGTTGAGCTAGATTTGTTCTATTAGCTTATTGGAGATCCACTGCCAAATTTTCAAATAAGCCTCCCCTTTCTCTTCTCAAGGAACAATCTGAATTACACTGAGCTTAATTCTTCGAAGTGTCAGGTCTTTAATTGTTAACATTTAGGCAACAGATCCTGAGACTTTGATTTTAATAATTTTCCATCTCGTGTGTTTCTTTAGTAGTAGCTATGATTAGGCAACCTTTTTTCCTTTAGTTTAGTCACTGTACCTAAAAAAGTAATCCAGCTTGGTGTAAGTGTATGTGTTGGAGGTGGGGTGGCAGAAGTATTAAAGTGAAAAACAAGTGTCAGAACAACATTCCTATCCTGTCACTGCCAGAAAACTACAGGAAGACAAGGAAAGAACTTCTTGATGGAATGATATGTATGAGCTCTCCTTTAGCAGCAGTGACTAACAATGTTGAAATAAAAGACCACTGTTACCCTTATTGTTATTATTTTTATATATACTTAAGTGTCTATAGAATGTGGTTAAGACTTTATTCTTATTGCTAATGTCATTATATTTGTAATTTGTTTCCTTTTTACCCACCCACCATTTATTTCCCTCAACTCACATTAGAACTATATAGAAAGTTGTAGGAAGGTACAGACTTAATAAATTGGTAGAGGAAAAAGCTAGAAGTACCATAATTTTCAGTTTTATATACCTGCGTAAAACTGTATGGTATGATAAATTTATCAGTGGCTTAGCTCATTCCTAGTTTACTTTCGATCCCTCATTCACCAAATACTTATGAGGGTTTAATATATATCAGGTACTCATTGAGTGTATATTCTAAAAACAAGTAACATAATACGTATTATAAATATACACTACATAATTCAAATACACCTGTGTACACATGCACACACAGGTGATATTTGCCATAGTTGTGTTCTATGAAGTTACTCCAAACACTGAATGAATGCTGAACCATTGCTCCTAGAGGAAAGACAGGGTTAGGCTCCTGTGAGCCTTTGGTCACATTTTCAACTAATCAGTACATAACCTGTCTTATGTGTATTTTGGCCTGAAGATACCTTATTTCATATATATTATTGATTGATTAACATTGAATCAGTACTAACAGCTCTGTAATTCATTCTTGAATGAAGCTTATCTCACACTCAGATTTTCTCCTTAAGGCACATCACAGCTTTCTTGCACTTAGGAATGCTAGACAGCCCTTCAACATTACCCTTAAAGGCCATTTTAAACAGTGAAATGACCAACAAAAAGCACAAGATGTAAAAAATGCACTCGATGGCAAAAAGGATACTTACTTACAGTATGACAACTGAAACAAGAAGGCTGAGTGTCACCTTGTTCACCCTTAGCTGGTAACATCCACATCAGGTGACTCAAATATTTCACTGTTGGGCGTGTGTTTGTGAATGACTGTGAAAGTGCAGTGAGTATTGATTTTGGGTTACAAATAAATGTTAGTGACTTCGTAAATACTCTACAAATAATGAGGATTGCCTATATCAACTGTGTGTGTGTGTAAATATACAATATATATGTATTTGTTCTTGGTCTTCACTTCCCCCATCTGTTTCTTTTCTTTTGTTAATTGGTGTTTCTTTTTCTTCATGGTTTTCCTGTATCCTTGTGGTACATTGCATAATTTGTTATAAAGCAATGAACCTTCTAGACCTGAGATAAGGACAAGAAGTTCACACAGATACAATGAACATGATTCATATTAACTTTATAATGTTTGAGATACAAACATTGGTTTCATTTACGTATATCAAGTCACTTAAAATAATTTGTACAGATAAGTAAACAAAATTAAGACCTTTGATTAGCAAGATCTTAAAGATATGCCTCTAAGCCATTAAAAACACTTTTTAATTTAGGAAATATATGTATGGAGGATCATATTAAGTATGTGTGTGTATTAAAGAGTAACAGTGAAATGAAAACTCATGAATCCATCATCCAGGTGATGAAATGGAATATTACTAAGTACCTTTAAAAGCCTTTTGTATGGGGCGCCTGGGTGGCTCAGTCGTTAAGCGTCTGCCTTCGGCTCAGGTCATGATCCCAGGGACCTGGGATCGAGCCCCGCATCGGGCTCCCTGCTTGGCAGGCAGCCTGCTTCTCCCACTACCATTCCCTCTGCTTGTGTTCCCTCTCTCGCTGTGTTTCTGTCAAATAAAATCTTTAAAAAAATAAAAAAATAAAAATAAAAGCCTTCTGTATGCCCCTTCCCAGAAACAACCACCTCCCCCCCCACCCAACTGCTATCCTGGCTTTTATGTTAATCATTCCTTTTGGTTTTCTTTATAGATTGACCACCTAGGTATGTATGTCTAGAGAGGATATTATTTTTGTCTTTAAAAACTGAGTAGTAAGGACAAACTTAGGTATGTAAGGAAAGGGCAATATTGCCCTATTGTATGAAGATTCTCAGGAGAAGAAAAACTGAACAGAGCCTCTTGTTCACAGTCTGGCTTCAGATACCCTGCGAGTGTATAGGAACCCCGTCTGGCGAGTCAGTTGGCAAGGTCCCAAGTAAATCCCACGACACGGAGCTCCTCACAGGCCAGACGTCGGTGCTATAGTATGGGGGCTGGTTTACTGGGCTGTAGGGATATGGTTGGAGGGCTTGGGCTGCTCTACATTCCCTTGCTTTTCAGTCCACTGAGACCTACCTTCAGCTCTCAGGAATATGCCAACTGCTGCCGAGCGAAATGACAGTCTTCTGCTAATCCAGGCAGCAGAGAAGAGCAGAAATCTTAACAGTCCCTGGTCAGAAAAAGCAAAACAGAAGAATCTGGGCCCGGTACACCCATTACTCCTTGTTTTAGGGTTCGAAAGGGGGTCAGTGGCAGTGGGAATCTTTGGCAGCTCACAGTTTGGACTGGTTAACCTCTCCTGCTGTCAGCCTGAGGTCTCCATTATACTCCTGGGGGCTCCTTTTATGCATCTCCTGTGTTGGGTCTCCCCTTTCTGTCTCTTGACTTCCTTTTTGCTGATCTAGTCTCTTGTTTTGGCAAATGTATCTTAAAATAATTTCTTCAGATAGTATGCATTGCAAGTAACTTATTGAGCGCTTTCATGTCTGAAAATGTCTTTGTGATTATTGATTTTTCTGACTGGATATAGAATTAAAAGTTAGAAATTTCCTCCGTGATTTTGAAGGTGTTGCTCTGTTGTCTTGCTTCTAGTATTGCCATTGAGAAATCAGAAGCCATTCTGCTTCCTGATCTTTCTGTGTGAACCATATGATCCTCTCCCAGCACACCCTTCCTTCCACTTCTAGAAATGGAAAATCTGGCCCACGGTGCTCTTAAGTTCCACAGTGACATGCGTGGACATGGGTCTGTGATCTGTTTTGTTGAGTATTCGGTCCTTTTAATTTGGGCAACTCATGATTGAAGTTCTGGGAGATTTTCTTGGGTGATTCTTTTGTGTTCTTCCACTCCATTTCTTCTGTTTTTTCTGCTTTACTTTCTGGGACATTTCCTCAAGGTTATCTTCTAGCCCTTCTCTTGAGTTTTAAATTTCTTAAGGTGTTTCTTTTTCAAGAGCCCTTTTCTTACTTTCTGAAAGTTCTGTTTATGTTTCATAGTTATAATAGTTTTCTGAGGATATTCACGGTAGTTTGAAGGGTTTTTTTTTTTTTTTTTCTTGTTTAGTCGTCTTCCTTTAGGTTGCTCTTTCAGTTTTGTGATCTCTATCTTCTAAATTACGGACTAATTCTTCAGATATCTTGGAAGTTGAGGTGTACTCATGAGTAGGAGTAGAGCAGCAGCTCTCAACCTGAGCCCGTTTTGCCCCCCAGGGGACATAGGATAATGTCCGGAGACATTTTTGGATGTCAAAACTTGGTGATCCTACAATGCAGAGGACATCCTCGCCCAACAAAGAACTATCCAGGCCTTCAAAATGTCAGTAGTGCTGAGGTTGGAAATCCTACAGTAGAGGGACTGAAAGCTGATTGAGGACTCTGAACTTGTGAGTGGAGCTCGTTGAGCAATTCAAGTCATTATCTATAGGTCTTTCTTTCTGCCCGGGTCAGATACACAACAGAAAATCTCTCTCCTCCTGCCTGAAGGCTAAAGCTCTAGCTTCTAAAATCACCTCTGTTAAGGGGAAAAGGGATGGGGCTGTCTGCAATCAGTTTGATCACTCCGTCTCATCGCTTTCCTTTTACTAGTACCCACTTCCTCAACTGCCTTCTGCCCACAGTTCTCAGACCCTTTGTTTTACCCTCTTTAGAGCGGGTCTTTGATAAAATGACGGTAGGGCAGTTGCACAGTAGAATGGAGCGTGGGTAGGGAGGGGGCCTAGGGCTCAAACCTGTTCTTTGAGTCCCACCCTCTAGTTCCAGGGTAATCCAGTGCTGCCAGTTCAAGAGTTTCTTGAGGATTCTAGAATGTAAATGGGTTTGGTTTATGCCTTATTGGGTTTGCCTTATTTTCTCTTTGCACTTCAGCTTTCCTAACTCTGCCAAGTCAGTTACCACTACTGCACCACTGCTTTTTTGCTTCCCAAATTTGAATATTACTGTTGTCGCCTCTAGTTTCTCCTAGTCCTTTTTAAAAAGTGATGGCCCCTTTGGTATCATTTTAGTTGGGTCTGGGGAGGAAAATAAATTAGATGCCTTGTGTTAAATCTGTTATCCAGGAAACCATCATACTATATTCTAGCCTGATTTCAGCCTTAGTTGTGGTCTTCTTTTCTGAGGTATTTACTTTTGGTATCAAAATTGTTCATTTCTAGGGTGCCTGGGTGGCTCATACGGTTAAGCATCCAACTCTTGATTTCAGCTCAGGTCATGATCCTCAGGGCCCTGTGTCAGGCTCTATGCTTAGCAAGGAGTCTACTTAAGGATTCTCTCCTTCTCCCTCTGCCCCTCCTCTCTTTCTTCCAAAATCTTTTTTTTTTTTAATTGCTCATTTCCTAGACTTAACCTTTCTTCACATAAATGAAAACCAGAGGAGAGGGCTCTGACTGCAGAGTCACAGCTGCATTCTTTTCAAAACCTTAGGCCATGGTACGGCAATATTTATTCACTTGCAACATATTGTGGTTTCATTGACCTTTTACTTAAAAACAGAATTCTGCAAGCTGCCACCTGCCTCAGATGGAACTTTCTGCCACAGTCCTCATCAAAATTCATTATTCTAAAAGAGTTGAACAAAGAACATCTATTTTATCAAATCTGAAATGCTATGAGTTATCTTATCTCATTTTGATTAACATGCTGGTCAGAATTAGTAGAAATAAGAGAAAGATAATAGCTTATGATGATGACTTACTATCCGTCAATATTTTCCCCCACGTAAATACTTGGGAATTAGCTATACCATAGACTTAAAAAGTAAGGATGAAATTTCAAGCATAGAAGAGTTTCAGCCAGATGAACAGCCAGACTTAGGCCTCCTGAATTTTTGCTGTTCCTTAAAATATTCAAGTATAATAAGTATAAAACAATTACTGTATCACACACTTTATTACACCCTCTCTTTAAGATGGGAAACCAAGCCAATGTATTCAGAGTATTGCCTGCCCATCTTCAACCTTTCAACCAAATAAAGCTACTCAAATCCTATATACTCATTTAAATTTTTATCAGTTTCCACGGAGTTTCTGGTTGATGAATTAAATCATAAGAAAAACTTAAGGTATATTTCAGTGTCTTTTTTTTAATGTACTGAATTTGATTCACTTTTGCTAACTCCATGGGTGCCATTGAAATGCTTTACTTTTTTTCCCCCCCAAATATGTTTATTTTTTTTTCATTGTTACAAGATTAATTGTTCATGCACCACACCCAGTGCTCCATGCAATACGTGCCCTCCTCAGTACTCACCACCGGGCTCGCCCAACCCCTCACCCCCTCCCCGAAATACTTTAATTTTTGACCTGTCTTTAGGTCATCAGTAGTTAATAAACAAATTCACTTTCCTTGCTTCATATCATAGAATTAGCCTAAAGAATTGAGAATTGGGTTTCACTTTTAGTCAGACTTAAATGCCTTCCCCCCTCCCCGAGTTCCCTTTTCTCTACTTTTTCTGTAGCTTTCTTCATTTTACTATTACTAAAAGGGCGGGGAGAGAAGCTATGCTTTTCTTCCTCACCTTTCGTCAAACAGGAAAAAGTAAAAAAAATGACTCTATTGTCCATGAATAATCCCACATACAGATCATGGAAAATTTCCAAAAAGATGTAGTGAAGCACACTACACAGATGTATATATAAATAGAATCCCAAGGGGTTATATGTGGACAAAAACCAATTACAATAAGCATTTCCTGAAATTGCTTGCTGTTGTCAGGATAAGTAGTCACAAGTAAGACATCCAGATTGAGAATGAAAACATTTGTGGGAGTCCTGCCTTACTTTGTTATATTGTCTTCTCTTAGAGCAAAATCTTTGAGCAGTTTGGAGTGGTTGTTGAAAAGGCCCTCTTTCTTCAGAGAGTTCCAAAAGGCACATTATTACCATTTTTTTTCCTTCCATGTGAGCTTCGTTAGGTTGCTTGAATAGAGAGATTTGAGGCTGTGGTATAATTGATGTCCAGATGATGGCATGGTAAAATCAACTAATTCATAGGTTATAGAGAAATGTCTAAGTGTGGGTTAGATTATATTCTTTTCCTTGTCCCCTAATTGGGAGAAAGACAAACTCCTTTAAGGCAAGCAGGATCACAAGTGTCCCAGTGTAAATGAAGAACTTATCTGCTGATTGACCGTGGGCATCCACATGTACTGTTTTTACCTGTAAAAGCCAATGAGGTTGTTATTTTTCCTGGTGGGGGAGATACACATGTGTATACATGTACACGTATTTAATGACTTAAACTATACTTGCTTTAAGATAAACTGCTATAGTATATTGCTATTGTAGTCTGTATTCAGTAGTCAATTCAAACGTGTCCATGTACAAATCAATCTTTGGATTATCTTTGGTTCAGATATTTATTTAATAACTATTAATCACAAGGAACTGTGCCACATGTATGTGTGTGTATGTAATGCATGGGCCCGGGCATTGGTGTTTATCAATCATCCCAGTTGATTCAATTGTATGGCCAGTATTGAGAGCCACCAAGTTAGGGAGAGAGCTGGATGACTCTCAGATGAGTAGCCCACTGGCTCTCCTGGTAGAAAGTACTTCCTTTCCTGTGGTAATTTAGAACAATTCTAATTTGAAGTTTAAGGAAGATGGATTTCTCTGTAACTTCTTGTAAGACTGGAGAGGTTGTTGGAAGCAAAATCATTCAGGGCTTTCTCTTAGTGAAGTGCCTCTTGGAGTCTTTTGGCCAGATTTTACTGGGGTGTATTTTCCCATTTGGGAATTATTTGTGTGTTTTGGTTCTTAACCAGATATATGCATTGAAAATACCTTCTTTCTCTGGGATTTTGAGCAGAAATGGAAGATCAGATTTCCATTTTTAAAACATGACTCCAAGAATTAGTGGGAGAAGCAAGTTCAGCAGTCCTGGTAGAAGGTGGTAGTAGATGAGACCTAGGATATGATACATGGAGAGCAGTAGAGAGGATTGAGAGAGAATCTGAAAGTCAGTAGGACTTGTTAGTGAAGATTGGGTAGGTGGTGGGTAAGGTGAAAGTGGAAGAGGTCAAGAATGACTTAAGTTTCTGCTTCAAAAGGTAAAAGCTTTGTATACTACCACTGTGATTTCTTACTCTAAGATGTTGATAATATACGTAGAATATTACAAACATTATTTGCCTTGAATATAAGAATGCTAGTTAGAATTTTCTTAAGTCATTTTGAAATGCAGATCTCTTTTCTATTCTGGTTTAATTTATGAATTATTTACCTCGTGGATTATAGAAAAATATGTTCAAAATTATGGTACTTAAATTTGATCTTAAACTACAGCCAATGTAGACACCGAAATATCAGTAAGATGTTGATGGGGACATTAATTAAAAGCTATGAATTAAAACTTGGCCTTTTTTTTTTTTTTCAAAGGGGTCCCTTCAGTGTTGTACGAAGATGTATCAACAGAGAAACTGGGCAACAATTTGCTGTAAAAATTGTTGACGTAGCCAAGTTCACATCAAGTCCAGGGTTAAGTACAGAAGGTAAGAGATGGATTTCAAGTAAGTTATTTGATGTCTGGCTTTATTTCATCTCCAAAATCCATTTATCAACCTAACTTTCATCTGGGGGTGGGAAAGTGGGGGGTATAATGTAGTGGGAAGTGGGTGGAGACAGTTTAAATTCCATTCTAGTTTGTCAGTTCTAGAGCATGCTATTTGAAAGATAGAAACGTAAAATTTACAGTTACAGAAACATAAGATTGCTCTAGGCCTATTGTTTTTGACTAGGAAGAACGTGAAATCTGGATATATATTTGTAGGGTCTAATTTTGAGTCCTGTGGTATAGAAGATGGGAAGGGAAGGGAGGGAGGGGTAATAGTGGCAAAGATACGATTGCAAGTTCCAAAGAAACTGAGATGAATTTCCTCCAAATCCATAACTTACACCTTTATGATTATGGTCTAATAGGACTAAAAGACTCTTGTATCATGTTTAGCTTAAGTCACTTAGAGTGTGTCTGTAAAAATTGGAAAGATCGGTACGGATATGATGTGCAGGACTTAAACTTTGGCTTTAAGACCTTGATATGGTTAGTCATATTTATATGTAAATGTTTTTAAACAGTAGGTAAGTGTTTTAAAGTTACTTATTTTTTATATAGCTTAACTCCTAGCTTCACATAGCCACAGTATGCATGTGCTCCTAATTCAGCTGGCACAATTGATTATATTTATTTTGCTAATTTGCCTCTCTTCCAAATTCAGGCTTTTTAACAGTCCAATAAAAGATGTCCTCCTTTAGTCTCCCCCCCCCCCAAGAACAATGCAGTTGATAGTTGAAGTTGGAAAAGCTAAGGCAGAGTAGCCTATTTATATTTTATCAAGTTATCCTAACTTTGGAAAGTAGAATCTCACATTCTGTGAGTTCCAAGTTAATCTGTTTCTGTAGGTCTTTTTTCAGGATCATTGCTTTTAAATACTCTTTTAACCCATTGAATTATTATTATTATCCATATACTGATTATAGAAGAATCTTAGAAGTTGTTACTCACAAGAACCAATGATTTTTTTTTTTTAAGTACTTTAATCCTTAAAATGTTATGGCAAGATTCAGAGGTTTTAGATCTCATGGTTTCATTCTCTGGAATTGGCTATTACTACTTTTTAATATAAATTATTTTACGAATTTAGCAGAATTTAAAATTTACTTTCAAGCAGGCTTTGCAACTTAATTATGTTCCCTAAGGGGCGCCTGGGTGGCTCAGTGGGTTAAAGCCTCTGCCTTTGGCTCAGGTCATGATCTCAGGGTCCTGGAATCGAGCCCCGCATCGGGCTCTCTGCTCAGCAGGGAGCCCGCTTCCCCCTCTCCCTCTGCCTGCCTCTCTGCCTACTTATGATCTCTCTCTGTCAAATAAATAAATAAAATCTAAAAAAAAAATGTTTTCTATAACTTAGCTGGATTTAAGTTTAATGTACTGTATTTGATTTTCTGTACCTCAGTTGTTAACTGATAAAACCTTCCTGGGTCTTGAACATAGTTTATTAAAGCTATAGATGTGTTGAATCTTTATTTCTCTTAAATGTTCTGTTACTGTTGATCAACTTAGAGTCTAGTTTAAAATCACAAGTCTAAATCAATTACTCAGTATACCAATTTTATATTGATTTAGCTCATTTTTATATCTAATTCTGAATCTCTCCAGGCTAAAGACATTTTCAGGGAGGCAATTGATTACTTTCTCAGGTTGCTGAGCTTGTTTATTGACAGATTTCTTCAGCAAGGGATCTCTGGCACTGTAGACTCAGACTGCCAAGCTGAACCTCTTTTTTTCTAATTGTCACCTAGTTAGAGAGTCAAATGCCAAACTTAATAATAAAAAAAAAAAAGGGGAGATGGGGAGGGTCGGCAT
Organism: Procyon lotor; assembly: GCA_028646535.1. NCBI lineage: Eukaryota > Metazoa > Chordata > Mammalia > Carnivora > Procyonidae > Procyon > Procyon lotor. Next base: position 71,955,035 of record CM053612.1, read on the forward strand.
GTAGTCCATGTCTGAGTTTGTCTTGTCTTTACCTAATATATGGGAGCCTGTCACTGAAATCGTAGTTCATTCCTTCATTGTTTCGGCATTGCTTTTGCTGTGTGATCTTCAGGTCCTGTTCTGAAGACAAGGCCAGGTCATTTCATTTATCCTATAGAAGGGCCACAACCTATAGATAGTAAATGATACCAGTTGAATTCTGCATATTACTCATGATTTTATCTGGTTTTGATAAGGGTTCATTGTTACTCAAATGAAAATGTGCCACTTGCCCTTTATGTTTATGGCACCAAAATGTAGTTTTCCCATCTTTTAGCACAATGACCAAGAAGTAAAATCAAAATCCCATCTCCATTACTCACCCACCTTTCCTTCCTTCCTTCCTGTCCTTCCTTTCCCTTTCTTTCCTTCCTTCCTTCCCCTCCCCCTCCTTCCCTTCCTTCCCTCCCTCCAGGGGTGTTCCCATATCCTCTTATTGCTCATGTTCACACTATTTTACTAACCTGGACACATCTTAAGATATATATAATAAATATTTTATTTATAAAAAAAATCTCTAATTTTCCCTTCCCAATGTCTTTTAACTCCTTTCCAGTCACTGAAAGCAAAACATCTTATCCCTTTTGCCCCTCTGGTTCACTTACAAACTGTTAGCGTCCAAAGATGACCTCATTCATGGCTAAGTGTAGGAGATGCTGTATTAAGAAGAAACATATTTTGAAGTGAAATTTAACACAGTAAAAAGGCATCCATAAGTTTAAATATCTAGAAATAGCTGTATTTACTGTTATTCTCTTCTAATTAAACCTCTCAAGCAACACATAATTGAAAATCTGTTTTATTCTTTATTCTTTTTCCATTCTTTAAATTTATTTTATTTAAATTTGCTTAGTTGACATATAATGTAGTATTAGTTTCTAGAGTAAAATTCAGTGCTTCATCACTTCCATTTTTTTAGTTTTTGTCTTTGTGGTTTATTTGACCTTGTCATTGCCTCAATATTTTTTTCCTGTTTAGTGCATTTGTATTCAAATATATTACTGAGTAAAATGAGTTTTGTAAAGGGCCACCCGAGGTCCTAACATATGCTCTTTACTCAGACAGATCGTTATAATATGAAGACATACAAAGAGCACCTACTTTTAAGAGGCTTACAGTTAGAATCTTCAACCATTGTTTCTAACATTGTTTTATAAGAACATGTAATAAATTCTAAATACATAATTTATAAAGTAGCTTTTGAAATGAAATACTACATATTTTATTTCATAAATGAAATACTATATATTTTAAATTCTTGATTCTCCACTGAAGATGTAATTATTCGAATGTTTTCTATTTTTCCCATTAAAATCATAATTTTTTTCTAGTAGGGGTTCTTAATTTACAGGTTATGGGATATCCAAGAATCCTTTAATTTACAAACTCAATTATAGATACGTGTTCATTTTCCTAGGAAGGAAGTCCATAGCTTTTATTAGATTCCTAAAAAGACATATTATTCCTAACTGGTTGAAGTTCTTCTTTCACATGTGTGGAAAAAATGAAATTGATGCTTATGAACATGAGATGAATAACAAGTTTTTATTAAATGAAAGCTGGCTGAATTTATATTAGGATATTACTTCTGATCAGAGGATATTTTCATACATACATACATAGCCTTCATTAATGAAATTCCTTGATGAATATCTTAAAACTTTTAATTAATACATTTTATCTTTTATATTTATCTCTTTATCCCTGCTAACCCACTAATTAAATTTGACTTTTTTGTTTTAAAAATAGGTATCAAAATTAGTTTAGGCAAATTGTTATAAGGAAATTTTAAGGAACATAAGATATATAGAATTGGAAACTGAATTGACAGTTCTGAGATCTTGAAGGGATTCAATTCTTTATTCGATTTTAAAAGTCCAAAAAGGCAGTTTTTATTTTGGAAGAATATTGTCTTCTAGAAAGAATATAGATTGGGTTCCAGTTTACCTAGTCTCTAAGAATATCTCCTTCTGAAAGTCCCAGATAGCAGATGATGTCAGCAAAATTGGAGGAGTTAAGGACCTTTGACAGTTCTCCTCTCCATAAAAGCAAGGGGAAAACTGGCAAAAATAGAATCAACTTTTTCAGAACTCTGGAAAATAACCAAAGGTTTGCAGCTGTGCAGGAAAAATTCATTCAGGAAAAACCACTGATTCTTGCTAAGAACAGTGAGCTTTGGCATTCTAACGTACCCCATTCCCACCCCCTTCTCTGCAGTTCCATGGTAACCCTGAAAAAAAGAGTTCGCAATCATGGTGAAAACCAGGAGGTGGGCAGTCACCAAAGGCAGAACAGGGATGAAATTCCTTGAAAGCCTCATGCCCATGAAATTGTCATTATCTGACTTGTCTGGTAGTTCCCTGGAAGGGACCCCACTTGGAAGGCTTGTCTTTATTTGGTCTGACTCAGATTGCCTCCCTGGCAAAAGTTATTTCGCAGTAGGCATTTGTTGAAAATTTTTAGAGGCAGTTTAATTTCACAGCTACCTGAGGTCGTAGAGTAGCATTTGGGGCAAACAAAGATCTAACCTCAAAGCTTAAAAAGAAAAACTGGGTAGTGAGAGGTCTATATATAGGGGCTCAAAAAAAATAAATTTGTGGGAATGAAGAAAGCCATGCACATGCTTAAGACTGTGCACATGCTCAGCAAGTACCTAACAAGGCCTTAAGCTCTCAGCTCTGGCCAACTTTGAGGCTGTGCCAATAGGAACTGAATGCTAAGGCAGAGTTGTCAACTCCCTGAGTGTTGAAGGTATGCCCCAATACATACACGGCCCCGGCCTGAGCAACAGACTAACCAAGCAGAGACTTAGTGGCCACACACAACAAAGAATGCACACTTTACAGAATTCATTCTGTAAACTTAGCTGAGCAAGTAAGAACAAAACCCTAGAGGAAGGGAGATTCTAACTTCCAGAGTTGACACATTATTTAAAACATCTAGTTTTCAACAACAACCAAAAAATGAGACAAAGAACCAAAGTAGGGTTCATTGATGGGGGGGAGCAATCAATAGAAATGATTCCTGAGCAAACTGAATTGTTGGACTTACTAGAAAAAGAGCTTATTTTATTTAAAGATTTTATTTATTTGACAGAGCATGAGAGAGCACAAGCAGGGGAAGCGGCAGAGGAAAGGGGCCGCTGAGCAGGGAGCCTGGCGTGGGGCTCCATCCCAAGTCCCTGGGATCACGACTTGAGCTAAAGGCAGACGCTTCACCAACTGAGCCACCCAGGCGCCCCTGGAAAAGAGTTTAAATCAGCTATTTTAAATGTTTCAAAGAAATAAAACTCTAAAAAACTAAAGGAGAATATGAGAATAATCTCACCAAATAGAAACTATCAATAAAGAGAAATTATAAAAAGAACCAAATAGAAATTCTGCAGTAGAAAAGTACAATAAAGAAAAAGTTTTACTGGAGGGACTCAACCGAAGATTTGAGCAAAGAGTTAGCAGTCTTGAGGACAGGTCCATTAAGACTATTTAGGTTGAGGAACAAAGAAAAAAAGGTTGAGCAAAATTAACAGAGCCTCAGAGACCTGTAGGACACCATCAAGCACATGAAATATGTATAACTGGATTCCCAGAAGGAGAGGAGAGAAAGAATAGTAAAAGTAGTCCTTTAGGCTCAAAAGAAAACACTAGATAGTAACAAGCTACAAGAAATGGAGCACCAGTAAAGGTAATTGCATATGTAAATATGAAAACCAGCACACATGTATTTTTTGATCACAACTTTTTTCTCCTGATTTAAGAGATCACTGCTTAAAGCAACTAGGATCAAGGTTGGTAGACTGTTAACTCCAGTACTTAATTTGGAGTTACGATAATCAAGACAATGTAGTACTTGTGAAAGAAAAAGCAAACAGATCAGTAGAAAAGAGACCCCAGAAATACATCCACACCAATATGGCCAGCTGATCTTTAAGTAGCAAAGGCAATGGAGAAAGGATTTCAACAAGTGGTGCTAGTACAACTGGACATCCACATGCAAAAAAAAAATGGATCTAGACAGACTTTTTTTTTCCCAGAAAAATTTACTCAAAATGCTTTTCTTCTCAGAATGGGAACAAGGCAAGGCTGTTCATTCTCACCATTCTTATTCAGCCTTGTGCTGGAAGCCATCACAATAAGACAGGGAAAGGAAGACCCAGAAACCTATGCACAAAATCCCAAGGATCTAAAAACTTCCAGAACTAATAAGTGAGTTCATCAACCATATAAGATGAACATACCAAAACCAGTTATATTTGTTTTTCTATATACTTGGTAAAGAACACTTGGAAACTATAGCTAAAAACATTGTGCTCTTTGCAGTTGCCCAAAACAAAATGAAATTCTTAGGTGTAAATCACACGAAATATCTATAAGCTTTGTAAAAAACTATAAATCTCTGGGGGCGCCTGGGTGGCTCAGTCGTTAAGCGTCTGCCTTCAGATCAGGTCATGATCCCAGGGTCCTGGGATTGAGCCGCACATCGGGCTCCCTGCTCGGCAGGAAGCCTGCTTCTCCCTCTCCCACTCCCCCTGCTTGTGTTCCCTCTCTCGCTGTGTCTCTATCAAATAAATAATTATCTTTTTTAAAAAAATCTGATGAAGGGGGGCGCCTGGGTGGCTCAGTGGGTTAAAGCCTCTGCCTTCAGCTCAGGTCATGATCTCAGGGTCCTGGGATCGAGCCCCGCATCAGGGTCTCTGCTCAGCAGGGAGCCTGCTTCCTCCTCTCTCTGCCTGCCTCTCTGCCTACTTGTGATCTCTCTCTCTCTCTCTGTCAAATAAATAAAATCTTTAAAAAAAAAAAAATCTGATGAAGGAACTCAAAAGATCTAAATAAATGGAGAGAGATACTCTCTTTATGGATTGGATGATTTAACAAAGTAAAGATGGCATTTCTTCCCAGATTTATCTAGGGATTTGCTCCAATCCCAGTTAAATTCCTAGGAATATTTGTTGTGGGTATGGAGAGCTTATCCTAGATTATATGTGGAAAGGCAACATAAGACTAGAGAGAACAATTTTGAAAAGCGGTAATAAAGTCAGAGAAATCATTCTACCCCATTTGTTAAGATTTATATAGCTATAGGAATTAATACAGTGTGGTACTGGCAGAGGACTAGACTGTGATCAGTGGGACAGATTAGATTGCTCAGAAGTAGCCCCACACCTGTACAGCCAACTGATTTCTGACATAAGTTCAAACGCAGTTCAATGAGGAAAGAATAATTTTTTTTTAAAGACTTTATTTTAGAGAGTGAGGTGAAGAGCAGAGGGAAAGGGAGGGGGAGAGAATCTCAAGCAGACTCCCCACTGAGCACAGAGTCCGAAGTGGGCCTTGATCTCACAACCCTGAGATTGGGGTCTGAACCGAAACCGTAAGTCCAACGCCAGACTGACTGAGCTCCCCAGGTGCCACAAGAATAGTGTTACTTAACAAATGGTAGTAGAGCAAGTGGGTATCTGTAGCTCAAAATTGAACCTCAATCTAAATCTAGTATTTTATATAAAAATTACCTCCATGCGTATCCTAGATTTGAAGGTAAAACTATGTAACTTTTAAGATCTTTTTATTTTATTTATTTGACACAGAGAGATCACAAGTAGGCAGAGGCAGGCAGAGAGAGGGTGAAGCAGGCTTCCTGCTGAGCAGAGAGCCCGATGCAGGGCTTGATCCCAGGACCCTGAGATCATGACCTGAGCCGAAGGCAGAGGCTTTAACCCACTGAGCCACCCAGGTGCCCCAAAACTATAACTTAAAAGAAAACATGCCAGAAAATCATCAGGACCTAGTGTGTGGAGTTCTTAGACACGACACCTGTTTGCAATCTAAAGATGAGAGAAAATCCAACAGTAAAATAAATTTAATTAATTTTTAAAAATCAAGTTACCCAGTGGGCAAAAAAACATGAGCATCTTCCAGAAAAGGATTATACAAGTTTGTACCAAGCACATGCAAATAATGTTCAGTATCCTTAGTTATGAAGGAAATACAAATTTAAACCACAAAAAGATATTGCATCTATTAGAACAATAGTTCTAATAGTTCTGTAATAAAAAATAACACTTTGGCAAAAATGTGGAGCAACTGGATCCTTTATACATTGTTGTTGGGAATATACAGGATAAAATCACTCTGGAAAATAGTCTAGCAGTTTCTTTTAAAAACTAAATATAGACTCACCAAATAATTCAGCGGTTGTACTCCAGGGAAATGTACATCCCAGAGAGGGGAAAACCTATGTTCACATGAAGACCTGCAACAAGTTTTCATAGCAGTTCTATTTGAAATGGGTAAAATTTAGAAAGAAGTAAAATATCTTCCAGTGGATAAATGGTTAAACAAATCGGGTTACATCCATACCATGGGATCCCTATGCAGCAAAAAAACCAAAAAACACAAAACCTGTTGATGCATGCAACTACTTGAGTAGATCTCAAGGGAATTGTGCTATGTTTAAAAAAAAAAAAACTTTTGGGGCACCTGGATGGCTCAGTGGGTTAAAGCCTCTGCCTACTGCTCAGGTCATGATTTCAGGGTCCTGGGATCAAGCCCCACATGGGGCTCTTTGCTCAGCAGGGAGCCTGCTTCCCCCTCTCTCTCTGCCTGCCTCTCTGCCTACTTGTGATCTCTCTCTCTCTGTCAAATAAAATCTTAAAAAAAAAAAAAAACTTTCTGAAAGCTCATATACCATATGATTTCCTTTATATAAGTTTTGAAGGAATAAAATTATAGAACTGGACAATAGATTTGTGAGAAGCATGAGAGAAGGGAAGGTAGGTTTGACTCTGAAGGGATAGTGTATTAGGATCGTTGTGGGAGATCTTTGTGAACAGTTCTTTGCCTCTGTTGTGACAGTTACCGCATGAACTTATACACAGTGATAAAATGGAAACTGGTGAAATCTGAATAAGGTCTGTCGATTGTACCAAGGTCAGTCTCCTGGTGTTGACACTGTACTATAGTAAGTTACATAAGTTGTTAACGTCAGGGGTCCTGGGGAGGAAACTTTTCCCGATACCCTTAAGATTTCTTCCAGTGGGTCTGAGAATTAAATTGACGTGAGCCAGATTAACAGAGGAATATCAAATTTAATTACCTATGTACAGGAAATCTGCATAAACATGAGATTTCAAAGACAGGCAAAATGAGGTATGTATGTCATTCTGGACTTCAGGAAAAGAGGGTATGAATCTGATACTTCAAAGGGAAGGAAGGCAATTCACGAGAAGAGTGGAAAGAGTAAATGTTTCATAAACAAATGTTTGCTGGGTCATCTAGAAACAGTGGAACATCAAACAGGCTTTGCTAGGGTGCTGTCTACCATACCTAGCTCATATTATACTGTAGTTATCTATGGTCACAGCTCTCTTGTGGAGCAGGTCCTCTAATTTTTTTTTTTTTAGACCTTTTAGAGAGAAGGCAAAAAAAAAAAAAAAAAAACCAAAAAACTTAAGTCTTTTGTGTCTTAAAAATAATCAGCCTAGGAGCACCTGGGTGGCTCAGTCAGTTAAGCGTCTGCCTTCAGCTCAGGTCATGATCCCAGGGTCCTAGGATGGAGTCCCATGTCGGGCTTCTTGCTCAGTGGGAAGCCTGCTTTTCCCTCTCCGTCTGCTGTTCCCCCTGCTTGTGCACTCTCTCTCTCTCTGTCAAATAAAAATTTTTTTTTTTAAATCTTAAAAAACAAAACAAAACAAAAACAAAAACAGCCTAGGAGAATATGAATGACATAAAATAATCTCCAAATTTTGTTGTTATTTACAAGCCCAATGCTTTAACCAACTAATCCATAGAGCTACCTCGACCTTTATTATTTAAATGAAAAAAGAGAAATCACATAATCTGTATTATGTTAAGTAGGAAAAAAAAAACTTGCAGAAAGAATTAGAAAGATCCATATCAATATGCTAAGAATCCTTACTTCTAGAAACCACCTAAATGTTCAGGGGAAGATATGATCTCCAGGATATTTTTTTCTTTTAAAAGTAAGCAGCCTAGGGGCACCTGCGTGGCTCAGTGGGTTAAAGCCTCTGCCTTGGGCTCAGGTCATGATCTCAGGGTCCTGGGATGGAGCCCCACATCGGGCTCTCTACTTGGCAGGGAGCCTGCTTCGACCTCTGTCTCTGCCTACTTGTGATCTGTCAAATAAACAAATTAAGCGGCCTAAAATACTCCACATGCCAAAGAAACACTTTTTGGGGTTGCAAATTTTGCTCCCCTACATGGGAAACTGATTTAAGGGTATGCAGAATGTCTTTGCTATTTTTGTACTTTTTATTAATGTACAATTATTTTAAAATAGCCTTAAAAAAATTTCCTCCTAATCAATGCACTCATCCACAAAATGAGTAATTAGCCCATAAAGATTTGGGCATACAGGCAAAAACATTTTAACTTCAGGTTTTGGTTTCCAAATAATCCAAATTGTTCTGTATAGGCAAACTCTGACTAATGTAACTGATTGCGTAATCAAAAACTGTCACTCGTTTTCCTCAGGAAACATGAATATTTAATAGATTTAATTTACATAGTGAATTTATGTTCGTTATGTGGAATAATTACTGGTCTAGTTAATAAATCTCCATCTCTTCCTTTTGCATGCAGCAAGCTTTTGCCAAAACCTTTTCTTTGCTGTTGCATTTTCTTAGTCACTGTTTCTTCCACTGTGTTTTGCAGTTGAAATGGTTAGAAATAATCTAGCAAATTCCAGGAGATTAAGGCTTATATTTCTGTTTTATTTTGTCGTATCAAAAACCATAAAATAGGATTCTTGAGCAGCTCGATCATGTGTTTGTAAATCCTGACCACAGATTTAATATATCAAATTCAATAAATATTTGAAATGAAAAGACCCATTGTTTCAAACACTAATGAATTATCCTTTATGTGTGCCATGTCATATATATGTGAAAAATATTAATTTGGAGCTATCAGGTCATTTCTGAACACTGGTATTAATAATCATAGACTTAATGGTTGATGGAGTCCTTAAACTTGGCTAGTATTTTAAAAATATCATGTTTGTTAATAGTGGTTCTTTGGGGGGAAATAGGGTTTTGTATCTCATGGAGTAGTTTGAGAAAAACTACTAGAAACCATCTTCTACCTAGTGAATAATTTTCAACAGAAACACTCCCTTTACATAACTTCTGACCATAGTAGTCATTTAATTACTGTAATTGGCTCACTGGGTAATATATATTCCTAAAAGGTGTTTTCCTGTTAGGATTTTTGTTAATTTTTATTTTTTTAGAGGTTTATTTATCCAAGAGAGAAAACGCATGTGCATACATGTGAATGGGGGGAGGGACAGAGGGAGAGAATCTCCAGCAGATTCCCCACTGAGTACAGAGCCTGTTGCAGGGCTCGATCCCATGACCCGTGAAATCATGACCTGAGCCCAAACCAAGAGTCAGATGTTCAATCTACTGAGCCACCCAAACACCCCAGGTTTTTTTGTTTATTTTTTAAAGCACATTTTATATAGAAAAACCAAGTATTTCTGTAGATCTTAGGCAGTAAATTGAGTGCTATTTTAGCAAACTGCCTCAATGGTACATCTTTAGCTTTTTTCCCTTCTGGCCTTTTTTGTGACAGTACTGAACCTTTTGAGGCTGAAGAGTCAACTTTAAAAACCCATCTGCTTTTTCAGTGATTAGATCATTTTGCTATATTGTGGCAAGCATTTCTGGACTACAATATTTAAAATAAGATCTGAATTTTACAAATGTCAAGTTTATAATTGAATTGCTAATCAAATCCTGTTGGCAGTTACTGTTCTGTGAGTAACTGCTGATAAATCTCTAAAGCTGAGGCAATTTATCATGACTGTTGTAAGATCAACTCTGGAAAAAGAAAATCCCAATTTCTTTCATCTTATTATTGTTTTGCCTTTTAAAAAATGCAGAGAGGAGTTGTTTGCCACCTCTGCTTCTGAAAGTATGTGCCGTTAAACTGAAATGACTTGTTCATTATAATTCCATGTGTGTGTAAATATGGCTTGATATTACATAAAGTGTATTGGCCATAATCTTTCATATTATTTTACTTCTAAACCTCTCTTAAGCTGGATTTCCCATCTTCTATGACTTAGGTATGGATGTCATGTTTATATACTAGAGCTCTCAAAGCTCTCTGGCTTGTATATTCAATTTCATCTTAATATCACATCCAGGAAATGGTAACACTATGAAAAACTGAGATGAGGGACTGTTCATTTATTTAATTCCAAAATAAGCAGCTTTAGTTTTCCCCTCTTCCAGTATATGGACTAAATTATGCTTCATGTTTTAAATCATTCGAGGCTTCCCCCCCCGACATAAGTAACTACCTATTTCCTTTCAGATCTGCATTTTGCTAGCTTTTAAATTACGCGATTCATAAAATTCTCAGAAAGCTGTAGAAATGGAAGTAGGTGGTGGCAGATTGGGTGGTTTGGGGGAAGCATAGTCTTTGATATATGGGAACTAGTAGATGGGTCACATTCAATATACTAGATCACAAGAATTTCAGAGTATAGTTACTAAAACTTAAGTCTGAAGAAGTAGAGGAGGGATAGTTCTTTGATATATATAGTGACTGTCCGAGTTACCATTAATGGTAATCTGTATGAATAGCCTTGAAAATAGGCTAAGATGTAAGTCTTCTGTGAGTGTGATTATTCTGAAAGAAATTTACATTCTATCATGTGTCAAAAACACCAATTCCAAATTAGTAAGGAAAAGTCTTTATTTGAAAGGATTGTCTCCAGGAGGAGGAAGGAACTGTTGTAGCAGGGAGTGGGGTCTATTCAAATAGAATGACCTGACCGATCTACAAGTATCTCAAGTTAGGCAAAAAAAAAAAAAAAAAAAAAAAAAAAAGTTTGCTTTTATTGGGAGGAATAAACAAGGCTACAAAAAGAACTGAGTTTGAGGAGACAGGACTAGTGACAAGAGGAGCTTCCCCAAGCTTTCGTTAACAAGCATCTTTTCTGATTCACATGCGTGGACAAACAGTTGGGCTAATCACTTATGAGAGAAAGAATGGACCTTTGGAGGACTTGTCTGGCTTTTTCATAGGTAAACAAAGAGGGAAAGGTGTCTGTGAATCTTTATAAGTCATCTGGGGAATGTATTTCCATTCAGGAAGCTGTTTTTGGAACACAAAGGGTGTGGTGATTTCTCAGTCTCTGCTTTTTTCTGGGATCAGAGGGCTCAGCATTTTCCTGTGTGAGGGCTTTGAAGAATCATTTGTATTCATTATCCAGTCCTGTTATTCCCAATTTACACAGGAATATTACACTGCCTGGTTTTCTTTAGCAAGGAGTAGTTTTTATCGTTAGCAAAATTTTACGCATACTGAATACCTTTTAACAAAGTCCATGCTCAGTAATACGAGGGGAATAAAAAGAAACATAAGAGGGAGTCTGTCCCCTTGAAATTTAAAACCTTTTTCGGGGACTCCTGAGTTGCTCAGTCTGACTTTTGATCTCAGCTCAAGTCCCACGTTGGGCTCCGCACTGGGCATGGAGCCTACTTAAATAAACAAACCAAAAAACCTCTTTGGGATAGTATGATAGTTGTAGACTTAAAACAGTAACTGTTACTTGCCAACAAAGGGAAGCCTGAATTAAGTTGCTGGTGAGAAAGGGAAAGGGCCAGGGGAAACTGACATTTGAGTTTCCGCTCCTTAACGGGCTGTCTTCACGCTGGGCACAGGTGCTCCTAGGTGTTAACAGACTTCTAAGCAATATTAGGCATGGGTAGTTGCAAGAGAGTCAGTTTCTGAATTCTTCTATATGTATTCTTTCTAAAGTTGATATGCCCAGGAGAATGCCTGGAATGGACATACAGGTTCTTTCTCATGTTCCCTTTCACAATTTCTTCTTCTGTCCTTACGCACAATGAGCCTTCATGATGTGTTGTAAGATGCGTTTGAATTTGTGCAGAAACCTCCAGGATGCCAAAGAAAGAAGCAGCTTAAAAATTGGCATCAGCGTTGAGGGAGTAAGTCTCAAAGACCAGGTAACACATACTTTTTCAAGTCAGGTTGCTTCTTGCTTTCCTTTACACAAAATGAACGGAGCTTACCAACCTGTTAGCTGATGGTAACGGTAAATTGTAGGTCATTACGTATGCAGTTTGTGGCATGTACCACAGAAGAAGTTTGCTTTAACAAAACCTCACCCAGTCCCATCATCTTGTTTTCTTTTAATAATAGCTTTATTAGGATATAATTCATACACCACAGAATTCACTCCTTTAAATTGTACAATTCAGTGGTTTCTGTATATTCAGAGTTGTGCAAACACAAACATCACCACTATTTATTTCCAAAATATTTTCATCACCCCCAAAAGAAACTCCGTACCTATTAGTAGACACTGACTATTTTCCCCCTGCCCAGCCTCTGGCAACTACTAATCTACTTTCTGTCTCTATGGATTTGCCTGTCCTGGACGTATCAGATAAGTGGAATACCTTAGTGTCTGGCTTCTTTCACTTAACCTATTTTCAGCGTTCCTCCGGGTTGTAGCATAGATCTGTTTTCATTCCTTTTTCTTTTTTCTTTTTTTTTTTTTTTTTAAAGATTTTATTTATTTGACAGAGAAACACAGCGAGAGAGGGAACACAAGCAGAGGGAATGGTAGCGGGAGAAGCAGGCTTCCCGCCGAGCAGGGAGCCCAATGTGGGGCTTGATCCCAGGACTCTGGGATCATGACCTGAGCCGAAGGCAGACGCTTAACGACTGAGCCACCCAGGCGCCCCTGTTTTCATTCCTTTTTACAGCTGAGTAATATTCCACTGTATGGATAAGCCATGTTTTATTCATCCATTAGTTGATGACATTTGGGCCATATCAGCTTTTTAGCTGCCATGACCATTCTTATACAGTCTACGCCCACTCATGAATTCTGATTTGGAAATTTGCTCACTAAAATTTACCTGTTAACCTAAAACAGATACTCGTAGCACTTTCACAGTCATTCATAGACCTGTGCAGGGCAGCCAAAAATTTAAGTCCCTCAAGGCACATATTCCCAGCCGTGGTCAAACCAACCACACTCTGCCACCTTATTTTGGCTCGAGTGCCACGTAAACAAGCGTCCTTTTTGCCATCTATTTAGTGCCACAGTTTGACATTTCTGTGCTTTTTACCGATGGGTTTGCTCCTCTACATAGGCCCCAAGCATAATGGTGAACTAATGTTCAGCATTCCTAAGCACAGGAAGGCTGTGATGTGCCTTATAGAGAGAAGACATGTGTTAGAGAAGCTTCATTCAAGCATGAGTTAAGGACTCTTAGCCGCGAATTCAATGTTAACGGATCGACAATATGTATTAAAGAAGGCGCCTTTAAACAGAAATGCACATAAAATAAGGATGTGTGTAGATTGGTTGACCAAAATGTGACCAGAGATGCACAGGAACCTAACGCTGCATCTCCTCTTGGAGCAGCAGTTCCACATTCACTCACTCGGTGTCCATGTGACTCTAGAACGTAACTACTGCGAATAATAAACATCGACTGTATGTATTTTCGTGTGGACACATGTTTTCATTTCTCTGGGGTATATGCCTAGGAGTAGAATTGCCGGGTCATACGGTCATATCTGCCTGTTTTTGTGAACAAGGTTTCTTAGTCTTTACACCCATAAAAATTAGAGAATTTATGCTGAACCCTCTCTTATTCAACCAAGAGCAAGAGGTGAGATCTTCTAAGCCCATGACACAGAGGAGTCAATATCTCTTATGACACATCCACAGGAATAGCTTCCAAGGGCTATTTGAAATCCCCAACTATAAGAAATCCCCACATTCCATGGATGCCAGAACTGTTCATTCTTTCCTCTGTTCATGATACCAGCCCTCCATCATGTCCCACTTGGCCACTACTCAGTTTCTTCATGGCCAGTTTATGGGATTGAATCTAGAGGGTTTAAGCCTTATCCTCTAGGAAGGAAGTTGAGCCTGTAAATGGGTTAAAGCTTAATGCTTTAAAAGTTGATGTGTTCTTGTGAACTGTTGCTTTCTAATATCTTAACAGTTTACCTCTCCAGTAGCGTGAATAATTGTATAATTAAAAGATTTTCATAATAGTACATCAGAAAGAGCAGTATGTATGAACAGAAGCAGTTTTGTGCTTCTGTTTGTAGTAAAGATTTCATCTGGAACCAAATGAAATCAACCTATTCTTCTTTTTAATTGTGGCCATGTACTGATCATCCACTATTTAAAATGCCAGGCATTTTCTTGGGTGCTGTTTGTATATGTCATCTCATTTAATTCTCAGAGAAATCCTGCAAAAAAAAAAAATCTACATTTTGCAGAGGATATTGAAAATCAGAAGTTAAAGAACCTTTCAATTCATTCACAGAAGTGGTAGAGTCAGGCGAACCCAAATTAGTCTCTGTTTTGAACTCCAGAGCCCTCACCCTTTATGTCCTACAACCTAGCGATCTTTGGCTTCATGCACCTCACCCTCCACAAAAGAGGAAAGGGATGTGTGTGTGAGAGAGAACTGGAAGCAGAGAGATTTTTGTTTTCTTCACAGCTTTACTCTGAGCATCTAGAACCGTACATGGCACAAGGTAGTTATTTAGTACATATTCACTGAGTGAGTGCAAGAATGTCCCATACGTTTTGTAAATTTTCTGAAGATTCTGGGGAATGGTACCATAAAAGAGCAGTGATGAACAAAGGAAAGTTTCTTCTGTGGGGGACAGATTACATCTGTAAAGGGTAAATAGGCTGTTTTACACTTTCACGGTTAGGAGTCCAAAGCTGAGCTATAAACACACGATTCTATGTTTATCCGTTCTTACCTGGTCAGCACTCTGGTATATCCATACTGCTTTGTTGTGCAAGCTTGTTCCGCACATTGCTCTAGCGAGGTCATGTTATTCGTTGTGGTAGAGGGGTGGTGACCCTTCTATGAGAAAGAAGCCAAGTCTAGGTATCAAGTAGATTCTGCAGTGATCCCAGAGACAGGTCAAGAAGTCTCAGGAATGGAGAAAAGACGTGGAAGATAGTTTAGGGGAGAGATTATCCAGGTGACTAATAAATGATACATAACTTCTTTAGTCATCAGAGACATGCAAATTAAAACCACAGTGTGATACCACTGCATTCCCAACAAAATAGCTAAAAAATTAAAATGACAGGCAATTCCAAGTGTTGGTGAAGACAGCTGCCAGAATTCTCATTGCTAATAGCGTAAATTAGTTCAACCACTCTGGTAAACTGGGAATATCTACCAAAGCTGACATATATGTACGTGCCTTATGCTCTAGCATTTCCACTCCTAGGCATATACCCAACCGAAATACCTTAACATGTGTCCACCAAAAAATACATACAAGAATACTTTTACAGAATTGTAATAGCCCTAAATAAGAAACACCCCCAAATGTCCAACAAGAGGATGGCATAAATTGGAGTGAATTCGTACAGTGAGGTATTAAAAAGCAATGAGAATGGATGAACCTTTGTTATACATAAAACACATATGAATCTCTTAAGCAAAATGATGAGTCAAAGAAGCCAGGCATAAAACGCTACCTACCCTATGATTCCATTTATTTGAAGTATAAAAACAGTATAACTGATCTATGGCCTTTGAAATTAGGATAGTGGTTACCTCTTTGGGGAGGTAGTGACCAAGAGGGGACCACGATAGGGGCTTCCAAGATGCTGGTCATGTTCTATTTCTTGCTCTAAGTGCTAGTTACCTGAATGAGTTCATAGAAATTCATCAAACTTTATACTTATGTACACGGAATTAGGTATACATTGTCTCAAGGGAAAGAGGGTAAAGCAATTTGATTTTTGCCAGCTTGTGTGGTCAGAGAAAAATACCTGTCCCAACTATTTGAATATTTTGCCTTAGTAGGGAATCTGGTTTGCTAGTTCATAGAAG
>CM053612.1:71971462-72000454 GCA_028646535.1 Procyon lotor
TGTACCAGCTCGCATTCCCACCAACAGTGTAGGAGGGTTCCCCTTTCTCCACATCCTCACCAACATCTGTTGTTTCCTAACTTGCTAATTTTAGCCATACTGACTGCCATGAAGTGGTATCTAACTGTGGTTTTGATTTGTATTTCTCTGATGCCGAGTGATGTGGAGCGCTTTTTCATGTGTCTGTTGGCCACTTGGATGTCCTCTGTGCAGAAATGTCCATATCTTCCATATCTTCTTCCCATTTCTTGATTGGATTATTTGTTCTTTGGGTGTTGAGTTTGAGAAGTTCTTTATAGAATTTGGATACTAGCCCTTTATCAGATATGTCATTTGCGAATATCTTCTCTCATTCTGTCAGTTGTCTTTTGGTTTTGTTGACTGTTTCCTTTGCTGTGCAAAAGCTTTTGATCTTGATGAAGTCCCAAGAGTTCATTTTTGTCTTTGCTTCCCTTGCCTTTGGGGATGTAGAAAGGAAGAAGTTAATTGCAGCTCTTCTGACTCTGACAACCACCAATCTCTTCTCTATCTATGAGGTTTTTTTTTCCTTAGATTCCACAGATAAGTGAGATCTTACGGTATTTGTCTTTCTCTGACTTATATTGTTTAGCATAGTGCTCTCAAGGTCCATCTATGATGTCACAAATGGCAAGATTTTTCTTTTTTTTTTTTGGCTGAATATTATTCCATGTATTCTCTCTCTTTCACTTTTCATTCATCCATCAGTGGACACTTAGGTTGCGTCCATATCTTGGCTATTTATTGTCAATAATACTGCAATGAACATGAGGATACAGATACCTTTTCAAGTTAACTTTTTTGTTTTCTTCAGATAAATACCCAGAAGTGGAATTGCCGGCTCATATGGCATTTCTATTTTTAATTTTCTGAGATACTGCCATACTGTTTCCCATAGTGGCTGTACCAATTTACAATCCTACCAGTAGTGCACGAAGATTTCCTTTTCTCCACATCCACACTAACACTTGTTGTTTCTTGTCTTTTTGATAATAGCCATTCTAATAGGCATGAGATGATATCTCATTGCAGTTTTGATTTACATTTTCTTGATTATTAATGCTGTTGAATGTCTTGGTCATCTGGATGTCTTCTTCAGAAACTTGTCTATGCCAATCTTCTGCCCATTTTTAATTTTTTTTAAGATTTTATTTATTTGAGAGAGAGCCAGAGTGAGAGCACAGGCAGCAGGAGCGGCAGAGGCAGAGGGAACCTGACCCGGGGCTTGATCCCAGGACCCTGGGATCATGACCCAAAGCAAAGGCAGATGCCTAACCAACTGAGCCACCTAGGTGCCCCTTTCTGCCTATTTTTTAATTGGATTTTTTTCTTTTGCTATTGAGTTGTATGACTTCTTTATATATTTTGGATATTAACCCCTTATCAGATACATGATTTGAAAATATTTTCTCCCATTCAGTAGGTTGCCTTGTATTATATTTTCTTGATAAATTGATCTTTTTATCATTATGAGGTGTCTTTGTTTGTCTTAACATGGTGTTAATACAGACACTTGAGCTTTTGAGGTTAAGTACTTGAATGGTATTTTTTTTCCATATTTAAGCCTTTAACCTATTTCTTCACATTGAAAATGTTTCCTATAGAAAACATATTGTTGGATCTTGCTTTTTAAAAAAAATCTGCTTTAACAATTTGTCTTTTAATTAAGTATTTAGACCACTTACATATAATGTAAGTATTGGTGTGGTTGGATTTGATTCATTTTTTTAATCTTCTATTCCTCCCATTTTATGTTCTTTTCCCTATTATTTCCAACTTTAGATTTCTTGAGTATTTTTTAACATGCTAGTTTATTCTCAGTGTTTGCTTCTTACGTAAATTTCTTTTTTATGTGGTTACTCTAGGGTTTAAAACATACATCTTTAATTTATCACAGTTTGCATTCAAATAACATTTTAGTATAGTATAAGCTCCTTACAACACCTTATCTCCATTTGGCCTCTTCCCATCCTTTGCACTCTTGTTTTTATAACTTTTGTTTCTGTATATGTTAAACCTTACATACACTGTTATTTTTACCCTAAAGAATTTTTGTCTTAGTTTGACAGTTTTATTTCAATATAATTGACCTCCAATAAACTGCACATATATAAAGTGTGCAGTTTGGTAAGTTTTGACATACACATAAATCTATTAAACCATCACTGCAGTTAAGACAATGAATATACCCAGCAGGACTAAAAGTTTGCTTATGGACATTTGTAATTTCACCCTCCTTACTTTCCCTGCATTCCCCTGAAAGACTCCAGCCATTTTACAGACAACTACTGATTTGCTTTCTGTCACTATAAATTAGCTTATGTTTTCTAGGGTTTCATATAAATGGAATCATACACTTTGGTTAGGCTGCCTTAGCATGTATCAATAGTTGATGCTTGTTAATTGGTAGGTAATATTCCATTATATGGATACACCACAGTTTGTTTATTCATTGACTTAGTGGTGGACATGTGGGTTGCTTCTGATTTGGGGTGATTGCAAGTAAACTTGCTATGAAATTAAATTATATATATATATTATATATATATATATACATATATATTATATATAAAATATAAAATATATTATATATATTATATATATAAAATATATTATATATATTATATATTTCTTGGGTAAATGGCTGAATCATACGGTACATGTATGTTTAACTTTTTAAGAAACTGCCTATTTTCTGAAGTGATTGTATCATTTTACATTTCTACCAGCAGTATATGAGTTCCTCTACATCCTTGACAACACTTGTTGTCTGATAAGTCTTTGATTTTAGCCAAACTACTAAGGATGTATTGGTACTCCTTGTACTACTAATTTGTATTTCCCAAATGACTAATGATATTGAGCATTATTTCATGTGCTTATTTTACATCTGCGTATCTTCTTTGTTGAGATGTCTGTTCAAACATTTTGCCCTTATTGTATTGAGTTTTCTTATTGAATTATGAGAGTTCTTTATCAATTCTGGATATAAGGCCTTTATAAGACGTGATTTGCAAGTATTTTTACCCAGTGACTTTTGATTGTCTTTTCTTTTTTTTTTTTAATTTATTTGACAGAGATCACAAGTAAGCAGAGAAGCAAATTGTGGGGGGGTGGGCAGTTGGAAGCAGACTCCCCACTGAGCAGAGAGCCCAGTGCAGGGCTCGATCCCAGGACCCTGAGATCATGACCTGAGCCAAAGGCAGGCTTTAACCCACTGAGCCACCCAGGTGCCCCGACTTTTAATTTTCTTAACAGTGTCTTTTGAAGATGAGAAATCATGCTAAAGTCCAGTTTGCTATGGGTCATGATTTTGGTTGTGTTTCTAAGAAATCTTTACCTAACTGAAGATCAGTCAAAGATTTTCTCCTATGTTGTTTCCTAGAAGTTTAATAGTTTAGGTTTCATATTTAGGTCTGTGATCCATTTTGAGTTAATATTTGTATGTGATACAAAGTAAGTATACAAATTTTTTTTCTTTTTGGCCTATGAGTACACATTTGTTCCAGAATGCTTTGTTGAATAGATTCTTTGTTCTCCATTGAACCCTACTTCTATCTTTGTTAAAAGTTGGTGGTACATATAAGTAAGGGTCTGTTTTAAATCTCTCTATTCTGGAGGCCCCTGGGTGGCTCAGTCAGTTAAGCGGCTGCCTTTGGCTTAGGTCATGATCCCAAGGTCCTGGGATCAAGCCCCACATGGGGCTCCTTGCTCAGTGGGGAGCCTACTTCTCCCTGCCTGCTGCTCCCCCTTCTTGTGCTTGCTCGCTCGCTCGCTCTCCCTCTCCCTCTGTCAAATAAACAAAATCGTGGGGAAAAAAACCTCTCTATTCTGTTTCATTGACCTGTTGGTCCGTCCTGAGAGCAATAAAATGCCGTCTTGATTACTGTACTTTTAAATAAGTTTTGAACTCAGTACTCATACATCAACTTTGTTTTACTTTATCAAATTTAACATGTCCTTTGCATTTTCATATGAATTTTAGAATTAGTTTGTGAATTTCTGCTCCAAAGCAGCCTCCTGGGATTTTGATAGGGATTATGTAGAATGCAGGGAGTACTTACTTTTGCATAGTATTGTGCTAACTGAAACATGTACATATTGGAACCGAGTCCTCATTTTGTATGGTTTTACCCTGCACATTTTTTTCATTTAACACAGTACTGTGCAAAGCAGATACAGACGGTTTATAGAGTAATTTGAGAGTTGAGTGCTGTGGTCCCAATGTTTGTCCCCCCCACACACATTTATATGTTAAAATCCTAGTGCCCATGTGATAGGAAATGAGGCCTTTCAGAAACGATTAGGTCATCAGGATGGAGTTCTTGTGAATGGGGTCAGTCCTCTTATAAAAGAGACAACACAGCGCTCCCTAGCCTCCTTCCACCATAAGAGGACATAGTAAGGAGGCACTGGCCATGAACCAAGAAGAGGTCTCACCAGGATGCAGCTATGCCGGTACCGTAATCTGGGACTTCCCAGCCTCCAGATCTGTGAGAACTAAATTCCTGTTGTTTATAAACTACCCAGTCTGTGGCTAACATGTTAACAATATTGAGTCTTCCAACCCATCAACACAGTATCTCTTTTATTTGTATTTTTAAAAATATCTCAGCAGCATTAGTTTTTAATGTAAATGTTTTTCACATATTTTGTAAGATTTATCTCTACATATTTCCTATATTTAATGTGATTGTAAATGGCGCTTTTTTAGTTTCAATTTCCACTTTTTTGCTGCTGGAATATATAAATACAATTGATTTATATATCAGTCTTCCCGTGGATGGAACTGGAGGGTATTATGCTAAGCGAAATAAGTCAGTCAGAGAAAGATAATTATCACATGATCTCTCTGATATGAAGAATTTGAGAGGCAAGGCGGGAGTTTGGGGGGGGTGGGGGAGAGAAATGAAACAGGAAGGGATGGGGAGGGAGACAAACCATAAGAGACTCCTAGACTCAGGAAATGAACTAAGGGTGGCTGGGAGGTGGGGGGTAGGGATAGGGTGGCTGGGTTGTGGACAATGGGGAGGGTATGTGCTGTTAAGTGCTGTGAAATGTGTAAGCCTGACGATTCACAGACATGTACCCTGGGGCAAATAATACATTATATGTTAATAAAAATTAATAAAAAAAAAAAAGAAGAAAAAAAAATATATCAGTCTTCCGCAGTCTTGCTAAACTCAGTGGTTCTAGTAGCTTTTTTGTAGATTTCATATGATTTTCTACATGAAAAAGTATGTCAGTTATGTCATCTTTAATATAGTGAACATTACCTCCTTTCCAATTTAGATTTCTCTTGTTTGGTTTTCTTACCTTATTACATTGGTAATAAAGTATATTGTAAAGTATCATGTTAGCTGTTAGACCTTTTGTGGATAACCATTTTCAAGTTGAAGTTGCCTTCTATTCTTAATTTGATGAGGTTTCTGTTTCTTTTTCAGTCAGGAGTGGATGATGGATTTTGTCAGATTATTTTTCTGACATTGAGATAATAATGAGTATTTTTCTTTTTAGTTTATTAGTGTGGTGAATTATATTGATTTTCATGATGATAAACCTATATTCTTGGAAATTGGGTGTTTGTAGTTTTCCTTTTCTTTAATGATATCTTTGTCTGGTGTTGGTATCATGGGAATGCTAACCTCATGGAATGAGTTGGGAAGTGTTTCTGCCTTTTCAATTTTGGGAGACTGATTTGCGTAATCTCTCTCCCTCTCTCTCTCTCTCTCTCTCTCTCTCTCTCTCGATCACTCTGGCTAGAGGTTTATCAATTTCATTGACCTATTTCAAGAATCGGATTTTTTTCCATTTTTTTTTTCTATTTCATTTGTTCCCATTTTGGGCTTTATTTTTTTCCCTTTCATGTCTTTATTTTGGTTTCATTTGCTCATCTTTTGCTAGTTTCTAATTTTGCAAACTAATATCTTTGAGTTGAAACCTTTTTTGGGGGGGCGGGCAGAGGGAGAGAGAATCTTAAGCAGGTTCCACACCCAGCATGGAGCCCAATATAGGCCTTGATCTCATGACCCTGCAATCATAATCTGAGCTGAAATAAAGAATGGGATGCTTAACCTATTGAGCCATCCATGTGCGCCTGAGGCCTTTCTTCTTTACTAATGTGGCTATTTAATGCTGTAAATTTCACCCTAAGTTCCGTGATATTTTATTTTTTTAGTGATATTTTATATTTTTATTCAGTTCAGAAAATTTTCAGTCTTCCCTTTTGATTTCTGCTTTGATCCATGGGTTATTTAGAAGTGTGTTATTAATTTCCAAATATTTAAACTCAAATATCAAGTTCTCATTTCATTATGATCAGAGAACACACCTTATGTCACTTGAATATTGAATGAATAAATTTTAAATTAATTGAGACATTTTTAGTGGGCCATAATATGGCCCATTTTGGCAAATGTTCCATGTGCAGTTAAGTAGAAGGTATAATTTCCTCTTGTTTTGTGTAGTGTTCTAAGCATATTATTTCAAGTTAACTGATAGGATTGTTCAACTCTTCTATATCCTCAATGATATTCTGCCTCTTTGTTTTATTTATTATAATTGTTGATCTGTTTTTTCATGTACTATCATTTTGGTCTTTCCTGTATTCTGAAGCTCTGTTATTAGGTGCACATACATTTAGGAATGTTATACCCTCTTGATGACTTTGACTGTCTTATTACTATGACCTTTTTTTGCTTTTGTTTTTCCTTTTGCAGTGTGATTTTTTTTTTTTTTTTTTGCTTCTGACTGCTTTTAAATTTTTGTTTTTATCACTGGTTTTATGCCGTTCATTATTGATGTGCCTTGGTGACGTGTGTGTTCTTGTTTGTATTTTAATCTGCTTAAGATACTTTGAGTTTCCTGTACTGGTATGCAAGTTTGGACATTATTTCTTGATGAGTTTTTAATTCTGTCTCTACCTGTCTCTCTTCTCTTTGGGGGCTTTGCATGTTAGACTCCTTAGTATTGTCCCACATGTCATTGAGCTTCTGTACTTTAATCTCAACTTTCGTGCTTTATATTGGGAAAATTTCTGTGCCGTGTCTTTAAGTTCACCATTTCATGCATGGTCTAATCTTCTGTTTAGGTCATCCAGTGAGCTTTTCATTTAAGGTAATGTATTTTCTTCAACTCTAGAAGCTCCTTTGTGTTCTTATTTTTTTCTATTTCTTCCCTCATAAAGTTCATGCTTTCTTTTAAATCCTTAAGCATATTCCTAGGATATTTTGAAGTTTTTGCCTTACGTAATGTCTTCATGTCTGCCATTTATAGGTCCATTTGTGTTGATTAACCTTTTGGTTGTTACATCTTACAGTTTGCTGCTTCCTCTGATTTTATTCTGGGGCTTAATTGAGCTCCGTACTTAGATGTGACTTTTCTGAGGTCCTACTGATTGTCTTTACAGTTCAGGGAGGCCTCTCTAGAACTTATTAGAACTCCAGTGTCTCTGTGCTCTTTTTGCCCAGCCTCATGGAGTTTCAACCTATGCGTGCACAGATTATTATTAAGGTAAAGACACATAGTGTTCTTTGTGCAGATTTTGGGAACTTTTTCTGTACTTAGCTCCATTCTCCTTGGTATTCTGCCCTGAACATTCTGTCTACCTCACAGTTCTTCCTGAACTGTGATCTCTATGTCCTCAACTCAGTGACACTGCCATGCTCTGCTTTGTTTCCCCTCCTTGCACTGGAAATTAAGAAATGTTTCCAGAAAGAAGCCAGGCCTGTCATTAAGCAATTCACTCCATTCATTTTCCCTCCCATAGGAATCATAATCCCTTACAGCCTGTTGTCCCAATGACTGAAAATATTCAGACTTTTAGTTCAGTAGGAGAAAAAAGTTCTGGTCCAATTAAACTTTCTTGATTAAAGCAGAAGTCATTATCATGGCATTTAATGTGATTTTAAAGAATCTTAATTCTAACGACTTTACTGTTGGGTAGAATTTTGTCAAATACAGTGGTAGAACTTAGCTTATTTCCATTAATGCTCTGCATTTCTGATGTGATTAAAAATAGAAGTTTGTGACGTTGAAATAGAAGGATAAAACTTTACGGTGCACGAATTAATAGTACAGTAATATACCAACAATAGCTAAAAATTTTTTAGCATTTTAGTGGTGCGAGGTGCCTTGCTAAAACGTGTGTCGGCTCTCATTACAACCTTATTGTTTAGGTATTGTATTATGCTCATTTTACAGATGAAGGAATTGAAACTTAAAAGCACGGGGCACCTGGGTGGCTCAGTCGTTAAGCATCTGCCTTCGGCTTGGGTCATGATCCCAGGGTCCTGGGATCGAGCCCCGCATCGGGCTCCCTGCTCTGCAAGAAGCCTGCTTCTCCTGCTACCATTCCCTCTGCTTGTGTCCCCTCTCACACTGTGTTTCTCGCTGTCAAATAAATAAAATCTTTAAAAAAAAAAAAAAAAAGCACTTAAGTGATGGGCGCCTGAGTGGCTCAGTGGGTTAAAGCCTCTGCCTTCAGCTCAGGTCATGATCTCAGGGTCCTGGGATCGAGCCCCACATCGGGCTCTCTGCTCAGCAGGGACCCCCCCCCACCCCGCCTGCCTCTCTGCCTACTTGTGATCTCTCTCTCTCTCTGTACCAAATAAATAAATACAATCTTAAAAAAGAAAATTTTTTTTTTAAAAAAAGCAGTTAAGTGATGTGTTTAAGCTCACTTACCAACTGAGTAAAGGGCAGAGTCCAGATTCAAACTCAGTTCTGTCAAACTCCCAAAGCCCTGTTCATCATCACCATGGCCATGCTTCCTTTAAAAGAAATGTATGGGTGGGGCGCCTGGGTGCCTCAGTCGGTTAAGTGTCTGCCTTTGGCTTGGATCATGATCTCAGGGTCCTGGGATCGAGCCCCACAGTGGGCTCCCTGCTCAGTGAGGAGTCTCCTCCTCCCTCTCCTTCTGCCTGCCCCCTGCTTGTGCTCTCACTCTCTCACGCTCTCTGTCCCTGTCAAATAAATAAATAAAATCTTAAAACAAAAACAGTATACGAGTAGCCGTGACTGTTACGGAATCAGCTTCGGTGTACTGGGAGTCTGGGATGCAGTACTTTTGGGCCCCATTTCCAGGTTTTGTACAGCAGTCTTGAGTCAAAATTTTACCTCTTTTTACTTCAAAAGTCAAGACAGACATCATTTAACACTTAAGGGCTGGTTTTCCATTTGTCAGCATGTGATTAGAAATCTAAGGCAAGGTAGTAGTTGGGAACCTTGTCATTGGCCATGATATTTATTGTAACTCTCTGTTAAGGCAGTGTTTTAAGAATGATAAAATACCAGAAAGCAGAATTACAGGACTGGAAAGTGGTGGCCAAGTGTATAAAAGCAAAACATTCAGTGATTTGCTAAGTCTGAAATTACTTTAAAATAAAAGATTTACTGGAAACGGTTCTCTTTGGAATTTTGCCATCAACTTTCTATGTTATTAGATTATTTGTTTCATTTTGATTTTTATTTCAGGTACTGTTGTTCTTACTTTGGTTTAATTTTATTTTATGATTGTGTAAAACATTTACGTGGTCGCAAAGCCTAATTTTAAGAAGTGTATCTTCCATCCCTATTATCTTTCTCCTCCATAAGTAATCATTCGCACTAGCTTCTGGTTTATTCTTTATTGTCTTTCCTTAAAAATCCTAAGTAAACACACAAACATACTTTGCTCTCTTACATAAAAGGTGACATATTCTACACACTGTTCTTTTTTTTTCCTATGAGAAAGAGTTCATGCATGAGAGCAGGGGAGCGGGGAGGGCCGGAGGGAGAGGGAGAGAGAATCTCAAGCAGATTCCCCATTGAGTGCAGAGTCCAGCACGGGGCTCTATCTCACAACCTCAAGATCGTGACCTGAGTGGAAATCAAGACTCAGACACTTAACTGACTGTACCACTTAGGTGCCTGTTCTGGGTCGTTGGTTTTTTTTGTTTTTTTTTTTCCCCACTAATGTACACTCTAGAGTTCACTTCATAGCACAATATACAGATTATCCTTATTTCCTTATCTTTCATTGGGTTCACAGTCTTCAAAATCTTATTTGGTAAATATTTACCATCCACTTTATATGTTAGCCATCAGGTGTAGTGCATGGCATTTTGGAGAAAAATGGGGATGTGCCATGTGCAGTTTTCACCCTTAAGAAACTTAGGGAGTTTTAAACTACTTTTTAAAATATATGCCTCTTTCTGATGTACAGTAGCTAATCCAGTAATACTTTTATTTTTTTACCCATCTATTACTTTTTCACTCAATGTTATTTCAGTACTATTTGTAAGCATCCAGCCAAAACATCCCAAGAGTGACAGCATCAGATATCTGATCGTCAGGTGTGTGTCAGAGAAGCAGGTCATGTGACATTTAGAAATGCTTCAATTTTAATAGTCCCTATTAATTTCAGTTCCTATGAAGTCAGAATGTACCAGATAGTCTGGATTATTATATTGTTTTTTTTTTTAAATCCAACACCCCTTTCTTCTCTATATTACTCTAACCATTTTCTTTGTACCATTTCCTGTTCTGCGCCTCACCTCTCTGCACTCTTCAGTATTCCTTATTACTTTAACAGCCCCACCTCATAAGGTTCTGGACTTATTTCCCTTAAAGACTTATGTGATGGCCATGTGTGAGTATGAGCCCAGATTTTTTGGGGGGAAGCACAAGCAAGCACGAGCAGGGGGAGCGGGAGAGGGAGAAACTGTTTCTCCTGCTGAGCAGGGAGCCTGACGCAGGACTCAATCCCAGGACCTGGGATCATGACCTGAGCCAAAGGCAGATGCTTAACCGACTGAGCCACCCAGGCACAACACCCCCCCCCACACACCCCACGCCCCACGCCAGACTGTGAAAGCAGCTCATTTATGGTACTTTGTCACAGCAGCAGCCATATCCGTGCTAGGCCAAGCCCTTCCAATCTCTGTGTTGACTGCCTGGGGGCACTATCTCCACTCTATTTCAAGGTCCTGTGTTCAACTTTGCATCTTTGAATTTAGTATCTTTCCTCAAAAGCCTATCCATGGTATTTGGCTTCTCCCAGGTCTTTTGTCCTGGACCTTTTCACCTTGTCACTCCTTAACTCTACATACAATGCCGTCTTCTGCTTCCCCCTCCCCTTTTCCCACATACCCTGGTGTTTCCTGATCTTTTCACTCACTGTACATTGCTTCACTGGAGAATAACCTTTGTCGACAAATCCACAAATACAAAGCTAGGAAATGTATCTGTCTAATCTTCTGAGGAAGGACTTTGTATGCTTCCTCATGCATTGGAGGTTGCAGCAAGGTTAAATGGCTGTAACTAGTGAAGGAACATGTTTCAAGAAAGTTCATATAATTTCATTATATAAATGTAGATTTGGTAATCTGGCACCTACCACAGTAATTAAAGCATTTCCTACAGTGAAGGCTTTTGAGAAAATAAATACTATGCGAGAAGTAGCCCCACAAAAGCCTTTTTTAATTCAGAAAATTGATTCCATGCTCACGAAGTCAGCATTTTCTCTCAGCAGGCACTGCAACTAATGACATTAATGAGACCAGTGCCATATTTTTAAAAAGAGAAAGAAAGAAAAATCGGCAAAACGGAGAATTATAAAAGGAAGTTATTTCTAGTGGTCTGCTTGAACATTGTAATTAACCGAAAAAAAAATTTAATTGTGGTTTTTAGTACTTATTACCAGTGCATCAAATGACTTTTAAAAATCATTTGATGAGTGCTTATGTTAAAATATAAAATGAAAAAAAATATAAAATGAGTATAGTGTAGTATAAAACGAGTGCTTTTGTTAAAGTGGGAGAGCCATTAGTCTATAGGACAAAGCCTAGGATTTAGTTGATAGTATTCAATACCTGAATGAATCTTACCATGGTTTAGATGATGCCTTTTGAATTTGTTACTGTAACAAAAGGGTTTTTTTTTTTTTTGTTAATATTACAGATGAGAACAAGCGCTAAATTGCTTAATGAATGAAGTTAAAGCAATAAATAGCTTGAAATTGCTTATTTTTGTTGGTGGTGATATGCTTTGGTAGCCCTAGCACATCTTATCAGCTTTGTTATCCTTTACAAGGAGCTTTATAATTTGTAGTATGTAAAATAACAGTTCCCAGAAAAGAGGAGAGCCATGCCTGGTGTTGAACTACTTATACAGCAAGCTAATCACAAATTGCTGGTGTCACCTTGGCAGTTATAGTTGGAAAGCTGGACTTTCTAAGGACACTGGATCACAGATGTGCTCTCTTTTTTCTGTCTTCTATATCTTTTATTTTTTTAATCTTTTTATTTTTTTAAAATGATAACAAATTATATATTTTATTATTATATAAATACATAATTTAACTTTGTTTTCCCCAAATATGTTTATTTTATTTTTTCAGTGTTATAAGATTTATTGTTCTTGCACCACACCCAGTGCTCCATGCAATACGTGCCCTTCTCAATACCCACCACCAGGCTCACCCAACTCCCCACCCCCTCCCCTCCAAAACCCTCAGTTTGTTGCTCAGAGTCCACAGTCTCTCATGGTTCATCTCCCCCTCTGATTTCCCCCCATTCATCTTTCCCTTCCTTCTCACAATGCCCTCCATGTTTTTCTTTATGCTCAGCATGTAAGTGAGACCATAAGGTAATTGGCTCTCTCCACTTGACTTATTCTGTCTTCTATCTATATCTTAAGCTTTTTTGTTCTGTTGTATTTTAAATGTGTATGTCTCTCTATATATATATGTATAAATATTCACCAAGTGGTGGGTTGATGGCTGTGTAAGAAAATCTTCACTCCCAGCTCCAAAAATCCCAAAGTTCAGTATGTCACAGGGAATTGGTGGGAGAATATGACCAATTGAGTGTTTTTTCCTAAATCACTTGAAAATCATTGTTATACTTTTTTTTCTTAATATATGGATAATTTATGCCCTGTAATTGGAATACACCTTGGAGCCTATGGAATGGGTTAGGGTATAATTAAAAAAAAAAGTATACCTCTGACCTTATAAATGAAAATTCTAAATGTAGGTAACTGTATATCCCTATCTTTAACATATTTGTATATTTTTTCTAGTGGCTCTTATAACAAGGAGCACTTACTATTTCCTAGTAGTTAAGTTTTTGTTTAGTTTCTTAATTTGTAAACATTCAAAACCTCAGTTATCTTGACTCTACTGATGTCTCCCTTTTTTCCACTAATCGTTAATATATGGTGTAGGATGATTTAAATATAAAGTCCTATCCTGGTTCTTTAAACTTTTATACTTTTATCTAAGTAATATAAGCACATAGGTTTTAAAAGTTAAGTCATATTACTTCTAATAATAGCAAAAGGCAATTTCTGTTCTAATTCATTCCAAACCCTCCAGTCTGTTATCTGAGATAACCACTTTAATCATTTTTTGCTGTTTCTTTTGTAGCTAAGCACATATGCTTGTATTACTACTTCTTGATCTTACAGTTTTAGATATTATCAGTTATTGATGTACTGCTACAAAAAATGTAGCTCTCCTTTGTTGCTACTCCCATCCTTCTTCACTTTCCTTTTCCCATTTTTATAACATTATTCATATCTGAGCCATCAGTATAGTGTGATTATATTTATGTAATTTGTTATACCTCAAATAAATAATTGACTTATTTCTTTGTTTTTCTATATATTATAGCTAATTCACCCCCACACTGTCCCACTGAGCTATATATATTCTCAGTATGTTCAACCTCATTGGATAATTTATCTCATTTTTTGTCTTGGCAACAAAAAGCTGCTTGCCCTTTATCTATTTCATTCAAAATTGGTTGCAGTCTTGGCCTATTGGACTATCATCATGGGAATTCTCTTTGCCTTTCATTTGTGCTAGATTTCCTGTTTCCTAGATTTCCTGTATTTTTCGGTTTTCATCTTCATTTTGGCAAGGTGTGCCCTCTAGTAACTTCCAGAGAAAGGTGCATTTTTTGACATATCTGAAAATGTCTTTATTGTACTCAACAATTTGAAAGTTTCATTCGATATAGAATTCTAGATTGGAAGTCACTTTCCCTCAAAATGTGGATAAAAGCTTATATTCTGAGGGGAGCCTGGGTGGTTTAGTCAGTTTAGGGTCCAACTCTTGATCTCAGCTCAGGTCTTAATCTCAGGGCCTTGAGATCGAGCCCCACACTGGGCTCCACAGTGGGCTGGGAGCCTACTTAAAAATTAATAAAAGCTTGTACTCTAAAACCTGATGACTTGGGTTCATATCAGCTGTGTGGTTTGGGCAAGTCATGTAACCTCTCTGCACCTGTTTCCTCATCTAAAAATTGAGTGTAATAATCTTTCCTAGCTCTAGAGCTATTGAGAAGACTGAGTAACACAACAGTGCCTAGCCCTTTTTCCCTTTCTCTGAAAAACCTTAACAATACTCTCTTTACCCCAATACCCTGAAATTTCATGGTGCTGTGCTTTGGTGTAGGCATTTTTAAAAGTTATCATGCTGGGTTCTTAGAAATCTTTTTAAATCTAGAAATGCATTGTTCTTAAGTTCAGAGAAGTTTCTTTTTTTTATTTCTTAGATAAATTTATTCCCCCTACTTTCTCTATTTTCCCTTTCTCTAGTTGCATGTTATTTAAATAATAATCAGAGCTCACAGGATTGATTTTTATCTCTAACCTTTTCGCCTATTTCCTTTTTTTTTTTTTTTTTTTTGGTCTTTCTTTTCAACTTTGAGATACTTTCTCAATTTGATCTTCTAACCCTTTTATTTGAATCTTCTGTTTTCACTCTCATTTTTAAAATTTTTGAGTTCCTTCCTAAATGTGTTTTAAATTATTAGTATTATATAGTTTCCTGTTTTTCATAGGTTTCATTCTTTTCTATCTCAAAATACTGTATTTTTTTAAAAATCTTTTCTGTCTTGGGGCACCTGGGTGGCTCAATGGGTTAAGCCTCTGCCTTTGGCTTGGGTCATGATCTCAGGGTCTTGGGATCGAGCTCCGTGTCGGGATCTCTGCTGAGCGGGGAGCCCGCTTCCTTCTCTCTCTGTATGCCTGCGCTTCTGCCTACTTGTGATCTCTTTCTCTGTCAAATAAATAAAATATTTAAAAAAAAATTTTTTTTCTGCCTTGTTTTTACAGGAAATGGTGTTCTCAGAAATATTTTTCTATTTTTTTTTTTAAATCTCTTTCCTTTTAGAAACTTTCCCCAAATATCTGGTGATCCTTGGCTGCTCTTTCATTTTTATGATGAAAGTATTGAGTTACCTGGAAACTCTGTATACGTGGGTAACTTAATATAGGTGATCCAACAAGGACTGGACCATTTTTCACAGCCCCCATGGATATTAGTATCTGTAGGTCTTTTGTTCTTAAGCAGGTCAGTTTGACAGCGAACAATCTTTCAGTCTTCTATTTTGAGATAGGGATGTGTATATTTGGAGGATGGGGAGTGGTGGCTGTATACAGGTCTAGGCCATATGGCAATGGTTCTAAGCTGCCTTGAGGAAGGAGGTCTTTATTTTAAAGATTTTATTTACTTATTTGACAGAGATCACAAGCAGGCAGAGAGGCAGGCAGAGAGAGAGGGGGAAGCAGGCTCCCTGCTGAGCAGAGAGCCTAATGTGGGGCTCGATCCCAGGACCCTGAGATCATGACCTGAGCCAAAAGCAGAGGCTTTAACCCACTGAGCCACCCAGGCACCCCAGGAGGTCTTTATTTTAACATGTTTTATTTAACACATAAACTTTACAGTTAATTCTCCTGTTGAAGTACAGTGCTTGATTTTGACCTGAGTTATGAGTGTGGTATCCAAAATCTCCAAAGAGTTTAGTGGGGGGCGGTAATTTTCTTGGTCAAGGATATCTAGAGTAAGGCTGCCTCAGCAAAGTTTCATCCAATCCTTTGTCTGCTCCAGCATACACCCTTGCCTTCAAAGATGTTTCCTTTTCCTAAAATTTTTCCTGGCATTTCCTTTTCCTAAAACTTTCTTGGGAACTCCGTGATAGGCATGTCAGCTTGCTCTTTACTGGCTTGCTTGGTTACAGACTTGATATGTCAGTTCAGGTCAAAAAACAAATACCACAAAGGATTAGATGTGCAAGAAATTTATTGGGAAACTACCTCTGAGTGAAAATGAAAGGGGAAGGAGCCAGAGGAGGCTGGGAGAGCCATCACAGGTGACACAGGTCTGACTTTTTTGGAGGAGAAAGGGTAAGAAAAATCTTAGACTAAGGTGCAGTTCCAAGAAAGTTTTGGTGAGGCCTATTGGGAGTCCTCAAGCCAGTGTTGGCCATCAGAGTCCTGTATCTCATAGAAATGAGCCTACTGCTTTTAGTCACTGGCTGAGTGTAGCCTGTGAAAGGCATGGTATTGGTGGGATCACAGTGATGGATTCCTAGTGCTACACTTGGGATTGTCAGTTGTTTGCAATCCACATGGTCAGAGATTGGGAGTCCCATCTTAATGGCTCCCACATTTGGATTTCAGCTTTCTCTGATCTGCTAACTTTGTCCATTAATTTCTATCATCCAAGACTTTGTTTCCCTATCTAGTGTGCTGCTCCCTCTTCTCATTCTCCTTATCTTTGTGGGTCTATGCCTTTTTAATGCCTTACTGAAGTATTAGTTGGGCTTCAAGAGGTAGCAGAGACATGCATGCATTTAGACCACCGTATTTAAGTAGAATTATTGGTTTACTTATTCACACATTTGAATTATGATTCCCTAAATCATATACATTATATATTTATTGTATAAATCTCTGGTTACCCTGTCCTACAATATAGCCCTCTCTGGTCTTACAATGATCACCATTTGGAACTTTCTGGAAGCAACAGGAGCTAAGGATGAAGACCTAAGTAGGAGCCAGTTCACTGGGGATCTCATTCTTCATTATGCAGAAGAACTGTGGGGGAAAGCATGAGGGTGGTGGTTATTAAAAGCACTGATTGAGGGCGCCTGGGTGGCTCAGTCGTTAAGCGTCTGCCTTCGGCTCAGGTCATGATCCCAGGGTCCTGGGATCGAGCCCCGCATCGGGCTCCTTGCTCGTCAGGAAGCCTGCTTCTCCCGCTACCGTTCCCTCTCTCACTGTTTCTCTCTGTCAAATAAATAAAATCTTTAAAAAAAAAAAAAAAAAAAGCACTGATTGATCTTTGGTCCCCTTCCTCAGTGCAATCTAGTAGATCTGAGGTGTGGGCTGGGAGCTTGTTTTTAAAAATGAGTACTGTAGTGATTATGAAGAGCTCCAGATGGACCAATGAGCCACATCTAAGGGGAATGGGGTTCAAGTGTGGGAAAATATAGTCAGACATGATTGACTTTTCATTTTAGAAAGAGCTCTTTGACCATAGTTATGAGGATGAGATTTGAGAGCTTTTGCCATAATCTAAGATAAATGACGGCCTCAGCTAACTCCCAGGTGGCAGTTGGGAAGGACCGAAAAAAAGAAAGATTCATGAAGTCTTTTTTTTTTTTTTTTTAAGATTTTATTTATTTGACAGAGACACAGCGAGAGAAGGAACACAAGGAGAGGGAGTGGGAGAGGGAGAAGCAGGCTTCCCACAGAGGAGAGAGCCCAGTGTGCGGCTCAATCCCAGGACCCCAGGATCATGACCTGAGCTGAAGGCAGACGCTTAACGACTGAGGTGCCACCAGGTGCCCCAGATTCTAAAGAATAGAATCAGATAACCTGATTAGTATTTGAATATCTTCTATGTGGGAGGTTTGTCTGTCTCCCCCCCACACACACAAAGACACCACTACCTATTCATTTATATCAGTGTATTTTTCAGCTCTTTTTTTCTCTTTTATCCTTATGGTACTCCCATTATGCATATGTCAGTACGTTAATTGGCAACCCACATTTCTCTAAGGCTGTGTTCATGCTTTCTTCTCTTTTCCTCTGCATTCTTCAGGTTGCATAATCTCTATTAACCAATCTTCAAGTTTGGTGATCCTTCTGCTGGTTCAAGTCTATTTCTGAGTCTTTCTAGTGAATTTTTTATCTTGGTTATTGTACTTTTAACCTCAGAATATACATTTGCTCTTTTCTATAATTTCTCTTACTGGTAGTCTCTATTTGAGATGTTGTCATACCTTCCTTTAATTCTTTAAGCATGAATTTCCTTTAGTTCTATGAATACATTTATAATAGCTGCTTGAAAGTCTTCCCTCCCAAGTCCAACATCTTGGCCCCCTCGAAGGCAGTTTTTATTTTCTATACTGTTTTACACCTGTGTGAGTGTCACACTTTCCTGTTTTTTGAATGTCTCCTGAATTTTTGTCATAGCAGCTCTGGATATTGGCCCCTCTCCCACACTCCAGGGCTTGTTCTTGTTTATTTGTTTAGTCATCAGCTGGGTTAGTTCGCTGTAACCTCCGATGTCTCTCTCCAGCAGACTTGGGCATGATCACAGCCTTACTGACTGTCAAGAATGACTGTGGCTTTTCAAGAATGACCTGAGCTCTCTTTGACTGTCTCGTCCCCTGATTTCCCATTAAGGCGATCTACCTCTATTGTTATCACCTGGTACTAATTGCTAGCTGATACTGTTTTTGACCATGCCCTGTGGTATAAATTCTCCATAGTCTGATGCAACTGTACAAAATGGGATCTCACAGTGTTCACCAGTTGCAAAATCCGTCCCAAATAGCTCTTCCACCTCAAGGAGCTGAACTGCCCTTTAGCTGCTGGGCCCCTTAGAACAGTTCCAACCCAAGACGGAGCTGTAAAGGCACAGGTGCAGTCCTTATCCTGGATGTCACAGCTTCCCATTGTTCATAGTTTCTGTAGATTTTATTAAGTGTTTCTCAATGTATTGTAAGCCCTTTGGTCAATCTCCGGAGACTTTGGTGCTCTCTCTCTCTCTCTCTCTCTCTGGGGAAGGTTTCCCTGAACTAAGACAGCCGTTCCAGCAGCCCTGCCCAGTCATTATATTTGTAATGATTCTGCATATAATGGCAAAGTAGTTTTTCAAAAATAGAATCAGATGACTTGAATTGAAAGGACTAAACTCAGATTTTTTTGAAAAGTATTATCTTATTACTGAAATTTGCTCCGATTGCATTTTACTTTAATCGAGACCTTCTCTTACAGTTTTGGGAAATAGCTTGCCTGTCAGGTTTATCTTCAGAATTGAGTAGTTGTAGAGCTAAGAAGTAGTATAGTGAAGTGTGAAGAGCATAGGTACTGGAGCCGGACTGTCTGGGTTCAAATCCTTGCTCTACAGTTGAGTTCTGGTGGTGAGTTTCTTAACTGCTCTTGCTTCCACTGCTCCATGTATAAAATGGGTATCATTTGCCTCTTCTGGTTGTTGGGAGGGTTGAATGAATTGACAGATCTCAAATCAAGCCTGACTCAAGATACTCACCGGATGTTTGTGTTGGGCATGTCAAGGGCAAATAATCATCTCATCTTCGTATTATCAAGACTAATAATGTTTCTGTCTACAGTCAGAGATATTGGTGATATTATTTGTCTAAATAGCTTTAATACGATCTTAGTGTCCTCTAGCTCCTCATTTTCCCAGTAGAGGAAAAAATTAGATCTTCCACTCCACTTCTTTTGGAGTTGTGATCATTTAACTAATGAAGTTCTGGTACATACTCTATGCAGTGATGTAGAAATGGTAGGCATATATTACGTTTGTGTAAAGCTAGTGCATTTAATAGAGTACCTTCAAGTTTTCCCTTTTAAGTCATGGTAATACAATATGCAGAATAACATTAGCACCCAGTTATTTACACATAGATGTCACCCTTTTTTTTGGTCATATTCTAAAAACACTTCAGTCAGTATGGTGGTACTACCTGGAGTAGATCGCCTCAAATTTGGGACATTTTTAGTCATCTTCCAATAAGGTATAGGACAGCAGAAAGATTGCTTATTGGGAGCCAGAGGCTGAGTTCATCTTCCAGTTGTGCAGTGAACTAGCTATGTAACTGGGCATGTCACTTGCTTTTCTAGGAGCTCATTTTTCTTATGAGTAAAACGTGAGGATAGAGAGGAGCATGTGACATTGGTTCTCTTACTGTCCTTCCCATTTCCAACTCTCCCAGATTCTGTTGTGAGCCAGAAGATGCAATAGACATTGGTCAAGTGGAGTTCTGCGTGCTTGGTGCTGCCTTCCAGCAGGGTTGGCGGGAATGAAAATCACCAGCAATAGTACAGTTGGGCAAATGATGAGATACTGAGGTCTGTCTGGGGATGGGGAAGAATGTTCTTAGATCACAGCAGGCTATGCCTGTGTCACCTGGGGAGATTGTCAGGGAGAACATTGAGGCAAAGTGTGAGTGAAATTTTGTTGAGTGAGTCGGGAGTTACAAGCAGAGAAGGAAGCACGTGGAGTGTCAAATAGGAAGCAGCATTGTCAAGAGCATAGAGAGCATGGGCCAAGAGGGGAGAGTTGGAGACACTGCAGGTAGTTCAGGACAGGGGTGTTGGGGACGATGATGGATGAAGCTGGAAAGGAATGTAATATGTGTGACATCCAAAAAAAAAAAGAAAAGAAAAAAGCAAACCTAACTTACTTGACTAAGAAGTGAGAGAATTTGGTTCCATTTTCAGTTATGTTGCTAAATAGCTCTGAGGACCCAGTTAAGTTGTTGGCCTTAAAATCGTTTTTGGAAGGCATCCAAAGCCAGACTGAGGGATCATAATGTCTTGGTGTATGGAGAGCAGAGCAATGAAGGGTTTTGGAGTGATGTGATAATACCTGTTTCAGAGGGAAACTAAGATGACAATTTAATGAGTAGAATGAAAAGAAGGAACTAGAAGCAAAGAAGCCCATTAAAAGACCCAGACAAGAATCCATGAGGGCTGAAACTGGGCTAAGTGCGGAAAGGGGCAGATCATTTTGACAGGTGTTGCAGAAATAGAGTGAACAGGTTTTGGCAGCTGCGTGTCAGAAGTGGATGAGAGGTAGTCGTAGCCGTGAGGACAAGTCCAAGGGCTGTGTGGAAAAATGACGATGCTGGTTGTCTGTAGGCTACACACAGCTGGCTGTGTGGATTCTCCTCCACTTTTTTTTGTTTTTTAAACCAGTGTTACCATTAGATACTTTGAATACCTGCATTTTTACTTCTTTTCCCAAATAATCCTGTGGTCAAGTTCAGATTCAGTTCTGTATAAGCTATATTACACAATTTCCCCAAAAAATTATAGATGAAAACCTGCAAAGTAGAAGTAAGTCTAGAACTGTATGGCAGTGTGGCTTAATAATTGCATGTTCACACTGCCAACTTCTTGTCCTCAAACTTGGTTTGATCGACATTCGGTAAAAGGTAGGAAAGCATTATTTCCACCAAAGATGGTCAAAGGGAAAGGGCACGGAACTTATTGTGCACGTGCTCCGTGTCACACACCGTGGCAAGTCCATCCCCATACTTCATTAACCAGCCAGGCTTAACTTCAACTCCATATGAGAGCTGTGCTTTTGCTCTTTCAGTTTTATAGGTGAAGAAACCGATGTTCAGGGTTATGCAGCTATTAAGTGATTAAGCTATTAAGACAAGACTTAAAGATGGACCTTTTGGGGGTGCCTGGGTGGCTCGTCAGTTAATCAAGACCAACTCTTGATTTCAACTTGGGTCATGATCTCAGAGTCGTGAGGTCGAGCCCCACCCTGGGCTCCGGGATAGGTGTGAAGCCTGCTTAAGATTCTGTCTCTCCAGGGCGCCTGGGCGGCTCAGTCAGTTAAGCGTCTCCCTTCGGCTCAGGTCATGATCCCAGAGTACTGGGATCGAGCCTCGAGTCAGGCTCCCTGCTCAGCAGGGAGTCTGCTTCTCCCTCTGCCTCTGCCTCTTCCCCCCAGCTTGTCACTTGCTCTCTTTCTCTCCCTCAAATAAATAAAATCTTAAAGAATTCTCTTTCCCTCTGCCCCTCCCCCTGCTCGTGTGTGTGCCCGCGCTCGCTTGCGCGCTCTCTCAGAAAAGGTAGGCCTTTTGACTACAGATCTGTTGCTCTATCATATCATAACTGCCACCCTGTAGAAGAATGTTAGCATTTGGAAAGATAAGTGCCAGATCTGTGGAAATAGGGTGACCAACAATTTCAGTTTGCCTGGGATTGAGGGCAGGTTCTCAGGAAACAGAATCTTCAGTGCTACAACTGGAAACTCCCAGGCCAGCCAGGATGAGTTGGTACCCTTCTGGAAAAGTCACTTATGTGAACTAAACCTTTATGTAGAATGACCTAAAGAAGATCGTGGTTGTTTTTGTTTCCCATAACATTGAGGCCTGAATTAGGTCTGTTGTTACTACTAAGTGCCAAATGGATTCTTAAGTGAAGAGGAGGGTTTGAGGCCCTGCCTGACTTCCTTCGACTTGCTCTTACAGGCTCTGAACATCCTCCTTGCCAGGGTTACACTTAACTGTGTGTGAATCAGATGCCAGAAGCCTGTGCCTCCATCTGAGTTTCTAAGGGAACTTATGTTTCACCCAGTCCGGGTTTGATAAAATGACAAAAGAGCTGTTACGAAAAAAGCCAAAGAAGGCAGGTTGATTATAAACATACATTCTTTAAAAAGTAAGGAAACACACATCCTGGAATTCAGCCTACAACAAATGGGGAAAATGCTTAGCGTAAATAGATAAAATACATTTGTTTTGTGTATGTAAACCTACTCTAATTAATAAAGAATTTATATTGCTTTGATATCAAGATGGGAAACAGGAAATTGGACCACATGGAATCCAGGGGAACTTGCTGTAAATTTTCAAAAAACAAAAATACACTGTATGGTGGCTTCATGCATTCCACAGAGTAAAGTGCTAGGATTGGAGCAGAGGCTAAACTGAGGTGGGGAATATTACGTATTTTTCTTAATCTAGTAATGGTTGTCCTCACATCATGCCCATTAGTATCCCACTACGGTCAGCAAAGCCCATTGTAAGGAGGCACTAGCTTCTGTTGGTTTTTCCACTTTCACTGGTGCTCTCGTGGCCTCCAGAAGCCGGGTTACATGATTATGATCTTGATCCATGCGCATCAGTATCTAGGCCAATCTTGTAGGCTTTTGTGCTTCCCTTAAATCTTGTGGACAACCTTTGGGTCAGAGTATCTGTCACATTAGCAGATTTATAAAATGGTCTCTGATCTCAAATTAGTTAAAAATGTCTGATCTAGGTAGCTGCCACGGTGTCCAGCTACTTAAGTACGCCACCTCCTGCTTTTGTAGAAAAGATTGAATGAACACAGATTGTTCTAAGGGTCAAGCAGTGTATTAATTAAAATTTTACTTTAAAAAGGAGAAGTGTGGCCTTTTCAGAACTCCCTGTGTTTCCCTCAGTCCAAAATTACACTGTGTACGAAAAGTATCCTCTCCCTGCTGCCACTTACTACCACTGTCAGTGATGCCACTTGGAAACAAAAATTTCTACTACGCTTTAAAGCTTCTTGATTAGTTTTTTTTAATTAGGACTATAAGTTAAGCTTCTTAAGTTACATACGCCTATTAGCCATTTGAAGCTAGTCATATAAATCTGGATTTTGGCAGTGGGCCCAACAAAATAAAATAGAGAAATATGGGGCGCCTGGGTGGCTCAGTGGGTTAAGCCTCCGCCTTCGGCTCAGGTCATGATCTCAGGGTCCTGGGATCGAGCCCCACATGGGGCTCTCTGCTCAGCAGAGAGCCTGCTTCTTTCTCTCTCTGCCTGCCTCTCTGCCTTCTTGTGTTCTCTCTCTGTCAAATAAATAAAAATCTTAAAAAAAATAATAATTTGGTGGTTGAGGCTGTGAGTGCACAGGGCTCTCCATAATCCCTGATTGCAAGTTATTTATCAAAACAGCTTATTGTTTTTATTGATCTTTTTCACAGTAAGTACATACACCCATACTTATTTTTTACTATAAATTTGGTGTTTTACTGTTTTTATGAGATGTGTTGATAAAAGGATTCTGCTGGATGGGGAAACCTATATTTAAAAAAACAAAACTGATAACAAATTCACTGTGCCACACAGAATCTTGGCCTCAGTAATTCTTTTATTTTTGTATTAGCACAGACTACAAATTGCTTTCTGGGGGAAACATTTGGTCTTGCTGGCAGTGTTTCCTGGGCTGGTCTATCCTGGAGGAAGGAGGGGTGGGGGGAAGTGGGTAGTAAATAAGCCGATCCTGGCCCATATGCTTGTTGAACTCCTCAGCTATCAGTAAGTAAATAAAAATAGAAGGTAATGATAGGTAAGATAATTAGGAGTATAAAATACAGATATGTGGGTAACATTTTTTGACTGAGACACATTAGTTGAATTCCTGTCTTATTGCAGGAAGTTTCTTTGTAAACTTTATTGAATAAAGATTTACGAACCATAAAATGAATCCATTTAAGTGTTCAGTCCAGTGGCTTTTAACGAATATATACACTCTGTCATTCCACAAAGTTCCTTCATGCTCCTAAATGGTATATTTTTTAAGGCTCTAATGTTGAAAAGTAAGTGAGCCATTAACTAGTATTTCTCTAATTTTCTTTTATACAATCAGGAGTACCATTTTTGAAATAGGTATCTGGTTTTTATAATAGTAAAATGCCCCATCTCTCCACCTTTTTTGCAGAGCTTTTTGGTTTACATTTCCCAAAAGGAAAAGCAACAGAGAAATTATACCTTCTATAAATGTTTAGAATATTGTATTTTTGGGGGTTGTACAAAATATCTTAATGGCAATTTATTTGCTTGAGAAAAGCTCTAATACTGGAACTTTATTTGGTTTGGATTTCAGTAACCTCTGCCTTTTCCTTTTATCCATATAATTAACATCTTACTAGTTGAGTGCAAAACAGATTTTCACCAAATCCATGGTTGAGTAACTCCTTGAATAGAAGATTCAGTTATATCTTCTAAGAGACAAATAATTTGGTTTCTCTTTAACCTAATGTTGGCTCTTACCTACCAATGGCTTTTTAAGCAAATGCTCTTCTTTCAGGATTTTAACATCTCAGAAGATAAATATTAGTAAAGATCATTGAATTGGTCACCTATAATCTTTATTAATATCTAATTAGTAAGTTCAGTGGTTTATAGTACTTTAGTATTGATTAGGAATGACCTGGAGTTTTTAAAATGTAAGTCCCTAGAAAATAAATGGTACTTTAGATAATTATTTGCCAAACTCATCGTAATGAAGAATGAGAGGGAAGACAAGGAGTTCTCAGAATAATTGGCGTCTCTACAGCTGTTAGTTGTTAATAGTGTTGAATTCAGTTTAAATTCAGCTTAAATGTGGTATTCAACTGGGCAGGCTGTTTTAATGTATTTCTCAGAAGTGAGAAATTATTTGGGAAATATATTACCAAAACCTCATTGATTTGTAAATGTTTAATGCAGTTAACATTGATATGTAATACTTTTGCCTATTTAAGAAAAAATTTTAATCAAATATTCTCAGTTAATGGTATACTGCTTCCTTTATTTATTCACCTGACAGATGAGATTTTTAGACCATAGGGTCAAAAAAAAAATGTGGGCAAGAATTCAAAGACATTGGAAGCTGCCTGGATTTCTCTTTGTAAAAAAAGATAATAAAATGTATAGGGTGGTAGTAAAATGTGTAAAAGATCAAAGAAATAATGAGTTTGCAGTTAACCCAGATTGGTGTGGGCTTGTCTGGGCATCTAGTCATCTACTGGTTGAGAAGGTCAACTTTCCTGATTTATAGGAAGATAGCCTCATCAAAGCCAACGTGACCTGTATTATTGCCAAAGGCAGTTGGGATCTTTAGTCTTCAAGTTGGTTATTATATAAAGGTGGAACTCAGCAACGGAATTTGACTTTGTTTCTATAATCCTTCCAAGATTCTGCTCTGATTCCCCTTCTGAAATATCATATGGTCATTAATTTTAGTACACCAAGGAAAAAATATTGAGTCAATAATGACTTTCATTTACTTAATTTGTTATTAATATTGATTCAACTGAACACATTAATTCTTGTCCTAATTATTTCTATGACTAGTTTAGAATATTCTTTATGTGCATTTGGAGCCTGGGGTCAGCTCTTAGTAAATTTTGCAGGCTATCAATTTCCTAACACAACCCGGAAATTGGAAATAAATGACAATATTTATGCATTTGTCCGGAAAAGAGCAATGTCTAGTTTCTAATCATCGTTGGTGACCATGCAAGCTGACATAAATTGGTTCCGTAGCAGTCTTGAATGCTTGTCACCAAGTTAGTGTTACTGCCTTAGCACTGTTGTGTGATTGGATCTCAAGGGCACATGTGAAAACTGTATAGCCCCAGGAGCCATTGTGGTGTGATAAAAAGAGCCCTAGACTTCCATTATTAGTCTTGCTTCCTTTACTTACTATTTGTGTGATTTCAACAACTTCATCTCACTGAACCCAGGCCCTCACTTTCATCCTGGGTAAAATGGGAATAGGTGTATTTATCCCACAGGGTTATTATAGTTACTAAACGAGGATTTATAGAGGGGCACTTAAACTCTCAAATGTATTGAAGGTCATTTAATAAATTTGGAAGTGTACAAAGAGCAGGAAAGTACAGTAGATGTTGACCACTGTTTTTGTGTTTGGTAGGTTAAACAAAATAAAATAATTTAAAACTACCAAATGAAGGACTTAGATTAACAAAAGTGAAAAAATTCCAGATTTAAGTTAAGTGATGGATTTGGATTATTAAAAATAGAGTTTCTGTCTATGGAAATGTTTTTTAAAAAACACATCTTCT
Organism: Procyon lotor; assembly: GCA_028646535.1. Taxonomy (NCBI): domain Eukaryota; kingdom Metazoa; phylum Chordata; class Mammalia; order Carnivora; family Procyonidae; genus Procyon; species Procyon lotor. The sequence continues at coordinate 71,998,125 of CM053612.1, forward strand.
GAGTTTAGAATCTTTTTTGAATGACTGGATGACTTTACAAATATGCAGGAGAACTCACTACTAAAAGAGGATAAGAATTAAAGTCAGTTCAGCTAGAGCTACACTGTCCCAGCTTGGTAACCACTAGCCATGTTGTGGCTATGAACCTTTGAAATATGGCTGATCCAAATTTAGATGTGCCGTAAATCTAACACACGACCAGATCTCAAAGACTTGGTATAGAAAAGAAACATAACTTTTGACATGATCATATGTTAAGTATTACTTTGGATATATTAGATTGCATAAAATGTTATTAAAATACATTTCACCTATTTCTTTTTACTTTTTAATGTAGCTACTGAAAAATTTTAAATAACATATGTGGCTCACGTTATAATGCTGTTGGACGTGCTGATCTGAAGAATCGCTCTCTGCAAGCTCACTCTTAAATTTAGATCCTTTCAAGTTCGAATATTGAGGTCAAGATTGCTGCTCTAATACTAAGAATGTCAGAAATCGTTTCTTCAATCCTATTTGTAAATACCCAAATTAGTTTTGACCCATGGTCACATTAACTTGTTACACAACTGTGGTACTCTGAAAGTGGCATCCGACTTTTAAAAGACAGTGTGAAGATAATCCCTACAACTAACGTGGGGCTCAAACTCACGACTCCAAGATCAAGAGTCAGTCACATGCTGCACCAACTGAGCCAGCCAGACACCCTGGAAACTTCTTTTTAAAAGAGACCACCTGAAACGGTCTCCTTAACTCTCCATTGCTTGAGGAACAGACTGGGGAGGTCAAGCCTGCAGGGCATAGTTGCTTGGACGCCCAGAGTTCTTAGGAAACTGGTAGTGGTGGTGGTGGTACCCATATGTAGTGAGCGGATTGATTTAAGTGTGTTTCTCCGATTACAGTCCAAAAACTAAGTATTACTTTCCGTATTATTCATGCCTCCTTTAAAGGGAAATAAGTGGATTCTTATAGGCACATAGTTAAATAAATATCAGGGCACTAAACATAGAAATAGATTGTTTTTTTCAATCTCTTAAATGTCAAAGATTACAAATTGCAATTGAACAAATTGAACAACTACAAACTGAAAAGATACAAGGAATTGTGGAGAGACTTACCAGTTATTATGGACAAAGTAGCCCTTTAGAGCAGCCATGGCGACTCCATCAGGGCACTCACAGGAATGTTCCGTGTTCGTATTTCAGAGCCGTTAATCACAACTTCATATCGTTATCACCTACTTTTGAATTCCTTGCTGCTCTGCCTCATGAGTTGATTCGTAGGCAAATGCTATTTTTAGTTTGCTATATCAGCAAGGAATTTTTTTTAAAGATTTTATTTACTTATTTGACAGAGATCACGAGTAAGCAGAGAGGCAGGCAGAGAGAGAGGGAGAAGCAGGCTCCTCACTGAGCAGAGAGCCCGATGTGGGGCTCGATCCCAGGACTCTGAGATCATGACCTGAGCCGAAGGCAGAGGCTTAACCCACTGAGCCACTCAGGCGCCCCTATATCAGCAAGGAATTAATGGCACTTAATAAATACATCTTTAGTTCACAATCACATTTAAAAACGAGCATTCTGCATTTTATTTTATTTTCTTAATTTATTTTTTTGTTAACATATAATGTATTAATTGCCCCAGGGTACATGTCTGTGAATCATCAGGCTTACACATTTCACAGCACTTACCATAGCACATACCCTCCCCAATGTCCATCACCCATCCTCCCTATCCCTACCCTCCCACACCTCCCAGCCACCCTTAAGTTCGTTTCATGAGTTTAAGAGTCTCTTATGGTTTGTCTCCTTCCCCATCCCATCTTGTTTTATTTCTCTCTCCCGCCCTGCCTCTCAGATTCTTCATATCAGAGAGATCATGTGATAATTGTCTTTCTCTGACTGACTTATTTTGCTTAGCATAATACCCTCCAGTTCCATCCACGTTGTTGCAAATGGCCAGATTTCGTTTCTCTTGATGGCTGCATAGTATTCTCTTGTATATATACACCACTTCTTCTTTATCCATTCATCTGTTGATGGGCATCTAGGGTCTTTCCATAGTTTGGCTATTGTGGACATTGCTGCTATAAATATTCGGGTGCACGTGCCCCTTCGGATCACATTTGTATCTTTAGGATAAATACCCTAACTCATGCGATTGCTGCATCGTAGGGTAGCTCTATTTTCAACTTCTTGAGGAACCTCCATACTGTTTTCCACAGTGGCTGTATCAGCTTGCATTCCCACCAACAGTATAAGAGGGTTCCCCTTTCTCCACATCCTCACCAACATCTGTCGTTTCCTGACTTGCTAATTTTAGCCATTCTG
>CM053612.1:72000554-72023857 GCA_028646535.1 Procyon lotor
GGATGTCCTCTATGCAGAAATGTCTATTCATATCTTCTTCCCATTTCTTGATCGGATTATTTGTTCTTTGGGTGTTGAGTTTAAGAAGTTCTTTATAGATTTTGGATACTAGCCCTTTATCTGATATGTCATTGGCGAATATCTTCTCCCATTCTGTCAGTTGTCTTTTGGTTTTGTTGACTGTTTCCTTTGCTGTGCAAAAGCTTTTGATCTTGATGAAGTCCCAATAGTTCATTTTTGCCCTTGCTTCCCTTGCCTTTGGAGATGTTTCTAGGAAGAGATTGCTGCGGCTGAGGTCGAAGAGGTTGCTACCTGTGTTCTCCTCCAGGATTTTGATGGAGTCCTGTCTCACATTGAGGTCTTTGATCCATTTTGAGTCTATTTTTGTGTGCAGTGTAAGGAAATGGTCCAGTTTCATTCTTCTGCGTGTGGCTGTCCAGTTTTCCCAACACCATTTGTTGAAGAGACATTTTTCCATTGGATATTCTTTCCTGCCTTGTCGAAGATTAGTTGACCATAGAGTTGGGGGGCCATTTCTGGGCTCTCTATTCTGTTTCATTGATCTATGTGTCTGTTTTCGTGCCAGTGTTTTGTGCCACTGTCTTAATAATTATAACTTTGTAATAGAGCTTGAAGTCTGGAATTGTGATGTTGCCGACTCTGGTTTTCTTTTTCAACATTCCTCTGGCTATTCATGGTCTTTCCTGGTTCCATATAAATTTTAGGATTATTTGTTCCATTTCTTTGAAATAAATAGTTGGTGTTTTGATAGAGATTGCCTTAAATGTGTAGATTGCTTTAGGTAGAATAGACAGTTTCGCAATATTTGTTCTTCCAATCCATGAGCATGGAAGGTTTTTCCATTTTTTGGTGTCTTCCTCAATTTCTTTCATGAGCACTTTGTAGTTTTCTGAGTACAGATTCTTTGCCTCTTTGGTTAGATTTATTCCCAGGTATCATGGTTTTGGGTGCAATTGTAAATGGTATCAGCTCCTTAATTTCTCTTTCTTCTGTTTTGCTGTTGGTAAAACGAGCATTCTGAATTTAATACTTCTGGAATCCACAGTTTGAATGCTTATATAATGCATTTGTGTTTTTCAAACCATGATTTTTCCATTTGGGCTATTTAATATACCCGTTTAATCGATATTTGAATTATGGAAAATGGTATCATAATTATCCTAGATGTAAATCATCTTTTGCATCCTTGCCCTTATAATTTCAGATATCTTTTTACGTTGTTAGTTTTGTGCTGTTCCGTGCTCTGCTCTTTATTTAGTCCCTGAAAGGCCAGATCCAGTGATGTTAAAATTGCTTTAGTCTTTGAAGGGAGGGTTCGCAGCAGTTGTGCGTTCGTTTTGAGGGTGGGTAGGTGATGAGAGACTAGGCCAGGAGCACGGTCAGCTGTATACCAAGCAAAAATGTGTAGGCCAGATGGGAGGGTACTTTAGGACAGCCGTTTCTACTCGCAGTCCTTTGGTAGAACAGATGTGGCACGTGGCAAAGTGGGTGTGGAAGTGGCAACACACTGTAGTTACATGAAAAGGGCAAAATAAAAGTTAAAACTCCTGAGCTTTTCGTAAAATTTGGAGGCAGTTCTTGAAGGAGGAGAGGAAAAAAAAAAAACTGTGCAGGTATCTGATTTATGTCTCCTGGCTTCCACCTGGCTTTCCAGCACGCTTGTCAAAAACCTCCCTCACGGTTACGACTTCTGTGCACAAAACCCACACCTGATTCACACCTCTCCTCTCCTGCAGGACCTTCCCAAGCACTTTTGGAGTTGGAGACCATCTTTCATGTGCCTCTGGCCTCTTCCTTTCCCACGAACACTGAGCCACCCTGCCCCTCGGTGGCACAGGGCTGCATTCCGCACACTCCTTCCACACCCATTTTTTCTTTTCTTTTACTTATATTTATTTATTTTAAAGAGAGAGTGCGAGCAAGTGGAGGGGAGAGCAGAGGGAGAGGGAGAGAGAAAATCTCAAGCAGGCTCCCCGCTGAGCACGGAGGTTGATACACGGCTCCATCTCAGGACCCTGAGTTCAAGAGCTGAGCCCCCGACAGCCATTCTTTCATGGGAATCCTACCGCTGCCCCCTGAAGCCTTGAGTAGACTCTCCAGGTTCTGCATCGCCTCTGGCCTGCCCCATTTCGTCTGCGGTAAGGAAGGCGTTTGTAGAGAGAGGGTAACAGTCAGCTGGCCAGTGGCAGACCCAGCCCCGAGTTTCCGGCCGTAGATTCCATGGGCTTTTCATCGCTGCCACTTACACAGTGTTCCCTTTAAAACAGCAGCAAAAACAGAAAAATTGAAACTTCTTTGACTTTGCTGTTCCTTCCCTACGGCCAGATTCTTCTAATCGGATCACGTCTAAACCTGGCATGGCATCGTAGAAGGACTGCTGACTTTGAGTTGGACAGGCCAGGGCTCAGACCTACCCATTGTGGTAGCTGTGTGATCTTGGACACATTTCTAAGCCTCAGCTTCCTCACCTGTAAAGTATCTACCTTGTAGGGTTGTTGGCTCAGCAAGGGTAATGACTCTATTAAGTACTTAGCCCAGTGGGAAACACGATAAATTTCAATCTGTTGTCACCTAATTGTTTCCTGCATACCGACTTCAAACCTGACCTCTCCACGGAACTTGATCTTGCCCAGGATGCTAATGGGCTTCTCTGGCTGACTCTTAGAGCCCTTTCTTAGCCTTCTCCAACTACTCATGCCTTAATTCTCTCTGTTCCCTTGGCTTTGTAAATATTGTATTATTAATTCTTCCTTTTCCAGTGGCTTCTCTTTTGTCTAATTTACTGACTTCTTTTCCTCATTCTACGCTTACGTAAGTCTTCTGTAGTTCAATCTGCAGCGATTGCTCTTATTGACAAAGCTAAGTTGAATTAATAAATCAGAGAGGAAATAACATTATCTCTTTTGCTTCATGTAGTATATCCTCAGCCTTGTTTCTTCTTTACCTGTTTTCCTTTTACTTCCAAATATAAAAATGTCACACTGGATTTTATTCACGTGCAAACAGGTAAAACTCCACTATTGACACAAGAAGGCTTTAGTTCTCTTATTCCACTGTGGACGTGGCAAGTGATATCTATGCCCAAAATATGTTTGTGCAATGATTACAATGATGTGGACAGTTTTATTTTCCAAATAGTATTCTGTAACTTACACAGTAGTCTTAACTACGTTGTCTGAATTTGTTCTTCAAGATAACACCATGTGTAGTGTCCTGAACTATCAAATACGTTTTATAGATGATGTAAAATAAATTTCTGGCTTTGATGCTGGGTAGGAGCAGTGCCTTTACTGTTTAAATCATACTACGGTTTACCCTTTATTCCTTATAACTTCCCTGGTGCGTATCTGTAAATGCTAGATTTTAGGCTAAAGAATAGACAACATATTCTTATCCACTTTACGGAAAACTAAGAAAAAGAGGTGTAATTCAAAACAGCAAATTGAGTTATTTATTACCAGACCAAGAAAGATATAAATTTTGAGACTTGATTATAAAGGTTTGGGGAAAGTATTCGTGCTATTTACATTTCTTATTAATAAGAGCTGGGGCGCCTGGCTGGCTCAGTCACTGAAGCATGCAAGTCTTGATCTCGGGGCCATGAGTTCAAGCCCTAACCTGGGCATAGAGCTTAATTACTTAAATAAGTAAAAGTAAGAGCTGACTCTGTAGTGTGTGTGTTTGTAGATTTCAACTCACAAAAATATGAAAAAGTTGTATCGTCAAAGACTTGAAAGGGTAAAAAGCTTAGTTTAAATGGGGGATTTCATCTCTTTAGTTAGAGAAGTCTTCATGTTACCATAGATCACATCCATCCATTCATCATTCACTCTGATTGTCTTGTGTTCTTACCTAACAAAGTATGTGCTATGTTTGTTTTGCAGATCTAAAGCGGGAAGCCAGTATCTGTCATATGCTGAAACATCCCCACATTGTAGAGTTATTGGAGACATATAGCTCAGATGGAATGCTTTACATGGTTTTTGAATTGTGAGTGTGCATTTTATTTTCTTAAGGGTTAAAGTTTTAGCAGTGCTGGTTTGGGGTAATGCTAACACTTTTAAAATTTAACAATAGTTGTGAGCTCATCTGTTTAAAAAAAGTAACCAGAATAAAAGGATTATCTCATCTTAAGGTTCACAATGGCTAAGGAAGCAAAAGTTGGGCATATTTAGTTAACCTTCATTTTTAGTGTACTTCAGAGAAGAGGCTGTAGAAAGAAAGAGTTCAGATGAAGAGCAGGCCCCAAAATATAAAATTCTGACCATAGGAGTCTTATTGAAGAGGAGTGGGATGGGGGTAGAGGTCACCATGTGGAAGCATCTCTGGCAACTAAAAACAAGTAATAACAGACTTGGCTTCCTATTTTGGTATAATTACCACATTGGCATATTAAGCAAGTTCTGTAGATAATAGTGGATTTGATTTTAATAAGCTACTTGACATGTTTGTCATAGAATTTTTGTCAGGTGGAGAAATGTGAGCTGAGGATACTATAACTGGGTAGTTTTGTAGTTAATTGGATGATTGTGTCCAAAGAGACTGTATGAAGCTTTAGGGGATGGTATTCTGTTCTTTCCAAAATTTTAATCCATGACTTTGATTAGGGTTCCTCCCAAGGTGGTAATCGAGGCATTGGCCAGGACTGGAGTCATTTTAAGATGCCGGGGCACCTGGGTGGCTCAGTCGTTAAGCATCTGCCTTCGGCCCAGGTCATGATCCCGGGGTCCTGGGATCGAGCCCCACATCGGGCTGCCTGCTCGGCAGGAAGCCTGCTTCTCCCACTACCTTTCCCTCTGCTTGTGTTCCCTCTTTCGCTGTGTTTCTCTCTGTCAAATAAATAAAATCTTTAAAAAAAAAAAAAGATGCCACTGAGGATGGATTTGCTTCCAGGCTCACGCACATGCTTGTTGGCAGCAGCCTATTAGACTGAGAGCCTTAGTTCCTTGTGAGCCATTGGCCTAGGCTTCCCCGGGTTCCTTGTCACTGGGCCTCTCCACATGGAAGTCAGTCTAGTAACCTAATTTCAGAAATCACACACCACCACTTCTACCATATTCTGTTAGTTGGAAGTAAGTGCCCAGATCCAGCCCACACATCAGGGGAGAGGATTACACAAGAGTGTGAGCACCAGGAGATGTTGGTGATCCTTGGGAGCCATGGCAGAGGCTGCCCCGCCCCCGGCCCCCCACCTTGCCATGGAAGGCTAGCTCATACATTGAATTTCTAGATCAAAATTTTAAAACATTTTGCAAGTTTGTAACAAAGGAGCCGAAACCAAAAAAAAAGATGAGATTTAAGACCAGTTAATACAGACTCATTAAGTTATATAAGTGCAAGATCACAACAAGCTTAGTTGTAACTGCTTGTGTGAAAAAGATAAATGTTTTGAAAGGTAGTTGTTGCAACAGCTTTAAAAAGCCCTGAATGGAACCTTTGGCTACATCAATTAAGAACATAGAGTATTTAGAACCAAGGCCACACTCGAAGTTATGGCACGCTGCCCGTTCTCCCTGGAGTGTTCAGAGTAAGCAGGACACTGGCATGTCACCCGAAGGGGATAACCAGAGTGGGAGAGAGCCGAGACATTTTGTCCTAGAGTCACAGCCTTCCAAAACTTTTGTTGACATACCTGCTAAAAGAATTTTGAAAAACATGTACCTTCTCACATACTTTTGAGTTGATACATAAAAACTTCTATTGTGAGGCTGTCATTTTTAGTGTTTAGTATTCTTTTAAATACATCTTCTTCAAAACGGTAGATCAGCACCTTTATCTCATCCAATTTATGGAAAATGTCTGCTGTGTGACCTAAATGGCAGAGCTAGTCATCATTGTCAAGCCAGTCAGCCCAATCAGACTCACTCTCCATCAGGAAAAAAATCTGCCTTCATTTTCCAAATAAAATTAAAGTGTTACTAGATATCCCTGTGACAATCATCTTACGATTGATTTTTAATTCTAAAATAGATAAGGCTTTGCCATGCATATATTGTCGGATGAAATAAGGTGGCTCTTCTCGATCTTTCTGGAGCTATTTTGCTCTCAAGAGTCTCTCCCTCAAGAGCTTCGCATTCCCTAGTCTGTGGAGCTAGGTGGGCTTTTCAGGATGGCTGAGCAGTCTGTCTTTTGAGATGGGCTCGTATGAGTGGTGATGTAAAAGGAAAACTCAGCAGACCGTAGACTTTCTTTCGGACAGATCAAATTATGGCAAGTGAAGAAATGGACATTGGTTGCCTTAAAGAGATCCTAATCCTCCTGTCTCATGGAAGGACTTTGGGGACTCCCAGAGATTCCCAAGTCCCAGTTTGAAGACCATGAAAGAACTTTTGAAAAGAGTGGGAAGCTTTAGTTACTCAAGAATCCCCTGGTTTTCTGTTTCTGCTGAGAGAGTCCTCAGAACAAAGGCCATGGTAGAACATAATGGAAGCCTTCAGTTATTTAAAAGGGTGTCATGTAAGAGGATTATACAGGGGCTGTAACTGGAATCAGCCAGCAGCAGGTAGATCCCACCTCTAAGCAAGGAAAACCCCTGTAGCGAAGATACTAAGTCAGTGAATGAAGCAGGCGAGCTCGAAGAGTATGCAGTTCCTCACTAGAAATGCTCGGGCTTAAGCTGGACCCATCAAGGAGGCTAAAGATAAGAGTTTGATTTCAGACTCGAGAGGACCGCTAGCGTCCCTTTCAATTTTAAGATGTTACACATCTTTTCTTTCTCTGCTTTAATTTTATTCTTTATTCAAGAAATCTTTTTATCCATATTTTTATTCACTGAGAAAATGAAAACCAGTTTTGTCGTATACCCTAATGAGCGCAGAAAACAAAATTCTAAGATTCACCTAAATTTCATTATGTTTGCTATTTGTTTCAGAGGGGTCTCAGCAACAGTACGATAGAAAGAAGATGGTCTTTGGTGTCATAAAATTTGGGTTACTATTCCAGCTCCATCACTTTCACTGATTTCACTGATTTTTCACCATTTAGCTTCTCTGAGCCTCAGGGTTTTGTTGCTGTTGTTGTTGTTGTTTTACCTTAAAAGTCTTAATAAGATTATCAGAACTAGATGTGAATTCACTTTGTAAAATGGTGAAGCTCTATACAACTGGAAAGTATTGTTTCCAGGGGATTTAGTCTCTCTTGTTAAATTATATGAGATTTTATAGAACTAATTTTTTGTATGATTCAGTGGTGATTGAAATAATTCCTCAGTGCCTATATATGGAGGTAAGACTTCATTAAAGTTGCATATCTACTGATCACCTAATCTCAGTGTTAACCCAAATCACAAGAACGTGGCCTTATAAATTAATTTTCTGTACTTTTTGTCTTGGAAAATTTCAGATAAAAAGAGTGAACTTCAGTGCACCTGTCACTGAACTTCAACAATTATCAAGGTTTTGCCCTTCTTGTTCTGTCATGTCCTTTACTGTTGTCTTTTTTTCCTGGTGATTTCTAAAGTGATACCGTGTCACCTATAAACATTCCTGTTTGGATTTATGAAGAAGGACTTGATGTGTAGATATAGGTAGATATCAATCCATAATACTATAATCATACCTAGCAAAATCAACAATCATTCCTTAGTAGTAGGTCACATTCGGTTGATGGTCAGTTTTCCCTTAATGAACATGAATTTTCAAAAGATCTGTTTCTAAATTTAGAATTATTTTATTAGTTCTGGGGATCTGGAAGTGGATTATGAATTCACAGTTAAAATAACTTATTTCTCAAAAGGGTCAGAAACAAAATAGGAATATAAAATTGTTCTTTGTATCATTTTTATAAATTCGCCTCAACAGTTGTCCTTGTTCACTTTTTTATGTTCTCTTTGATCTCCTGGGTTTAAAACAAATGAATAAACAAAAGACCAATTTACTCTAAGATTAAGGTCCTATGGCTCAAAGAGCAAAGCCGTAAGTTTGTGTGTGCCTCCACCTACTGGCTAGGTAAGAGATTGTACAGTTGCAATGTAGACAAAGCTACTCCAGAATTAGTTCCGTGTTTCTGGCAATAGATGTAATGGTCCCTGGTATTCAGGGGCTCATTGCTCAGGTGATGGGTTATCTGGATTCTTTTCACAGTTTTATGACCTGCCACCAATACAGAGTAGACATAGGAAAAACAAACGAAATGAGGTCAGTGGACTTTACAATTTTGGGCTACTTGGAAACAGCTCTGGCTCTGATAATTTTGATGAAGAAACAGAAATCATTGAGTTTCTCAATAGGTATCTATATTTGCATTTGCCATAAACTGTGTATAACCACCTCTCCTTTTTTTTCCCCTTAAGCCAAAGTCATGAAATTCTATGGCCCGATCAGATTGCTTATTATGTTAGAAAACCCGTCCAACTAGTTGATACCCATTTAATTACAAATGGTTTTAAGTGTAAAGCATATTCAAATACAGAGACTCAGAGAAGCAGAATTTTAGAGCCAGAAAAGATTAAAGCAGTAGATTTCAAAACTTAACATTGAAAAATCCTAAGGAGAGCTTGTCAAACAAGCTTGTTGTATCCAGGCACCACCCCTAGATATTTGGTTTCAACAACTGCGAGTCCCAAAGTGGGAAGAGGTCAAGAGATGATTGACCTTTAAAGTAGGGGCATTACTATTTCGAGACTATGCTGTCATTTCCCCCCAGACTATGCTGTCATTTCCCCCCAACGCACAGTAGTTTGTTAGAAGTCTGATGTGTTTGCACTAGATCCATTGCTTTGTGATCCATTGCTTTGGGATCGCACTTAAATTTGGACTTGTCTGCAGTAGTTTTCTGAAACACATTTAAAAATATAGGTTCAGTTGTATTGAACCTATGTTGAACCACGCCCACTTAAATTAAATGTTTATTTCTAAATAACACATCCGGGCTTGTCTTTAGTAGTGTCTGATACTTGAGTTAAGCTGTAAATCCTAAATTGGCTGGCCAAGGAATTTTAATTACCTTATTATAGAATGATTACATATACTACAGGGAGACTTTTGTAGTAATTAAATATGGATTTAAAATACATGTGACATGAAAACAATAGTTTGTATCTTTTAAAATAATATTAGCGTTTTGTATTTTTGAAGCTCATGAGGAGATAGACTGATGACTTCTTTGTTTTTTAAATTTTATTTGTTTTTCCTTTTGGTCTGGTGTTTAAGCTTAGGGAAGGGAATATTTGTGGAATTCATTAATGCTACTAGAGTAGAACTGATTTCTACTTATTACCAAACTTGCCCAGGAAAGGAAAGTATATTTGTTTCATATCAAGCAAGAAAAGTCTGGACTCTGGCATTGAAAATTATATGAAGATCTGTACATATTTTTATAGCTAGTCTGATCTATTTTGATTTGTTTTGTTTTGTTTTGTTTTTAAAGATTTTATTTATTTGACAGAGAGAAACACAGCGAGAGAGGGAACACAAGCAGAGGGAACAGTAGTGGGAGAAGCAGGTTTCCTGCTGAGCAAGGAGCCCGATGTGGGGCTCGATCCCAGGACCCTGGGATCATGACCTGAGCCGAAGGCAGACGCTTAACGACTGAGCCTCCCAGGCGCCCCTGATTTTTTTGTTTTTATGTGTAATGATAAAAATGCTATTCATTCATCACCACATGTTTATCAAATGCCTACTTAAGTGCTGGGTAATAGGAAATGGTTGGAAAATATCGTTTGGTCCTAGTAAACATCAGAAACTTGATACTTAAGGTCATGCAATAAGATATAGGAGAGGATGTAGCTGAGTGCCTGTGAAGACTTTTGATAAATACTAGTTGAAAGAAAAAACTTCTATCATCATAAACTTTTTTTTAAAAAATTAAACATTTATCTTAACTAGCTTCACTACTATATTAAATGTTTAGTTTTATATTAGTTTTAAGAACTATGTGTCGGGGTCCCCAAGACATACCCTCAGGTTTGATGATTGACTAAGGAGGACTCCTAGGACTCAGCATCTAGTTGTAATCACAACTGGGATTTATTGCAGCTCAAAGATTTTTTTTTTAAGATTTTATTTATTTATTTGACACGGAGAGAGATCACAAGCAGGCAGAGAGAGAGGGGGAAGCAGGCTCCCCGCTGAGCAGAGAGCCTGATGCGGGGCTCGATCCCAGGACCCCGAGATCATGACCTGAGCCGAAGGCCGAGGCTTTAACCCACTGAGCCCCCCAGGCACCCTGCAGCTCAAAGATTCTATAAAGGAAAACCAGCAAAGAGAAAAGGTATATGAGTTGACGTCCAGGGGCAGCCAGGCACAAGCTTCCCAGGGTCTTCTGCCAGCAGCCACTTGTGATAACACATGTGAAATGTTGCCAATCAGGGAAGCTCATCAGAGGCTCAGCACCCAGGCTATTTATTGGGAGCTGGGTCATGGAGGCACCCTCTGCCTGGCCAGTACCATCTTCCAGCCTCCCAGAGAGAAAGCAGGTGTTCGGGATAAATCGTACTGTTTGCACAGTTTAGACACAGTGAGCCGCACTTTTCAGTTAGGATGGGAGGAACCCGTCCAAGTTGCCAGATCAAGAGCTAACTTGGTAGACAGGCCTTTCAAGCCTTTTTAAAAGCTTGGGCCTGCTATCTTAACTCTTTTTGCACAAAGTAAAAAAGAGATAAATGGAAGGGTTTTAAGTTGATAAACTCTTGGATCTGCAAATGAAATATAATTACCTGTAAAGAAAATTGTGGAGTTCAGATTTTTTTTTTTAACTTTTAATTGTAATTACTGTATCATTTTGACATCTATTAACAGAAAAATGTAGGTATCCCTAGACTGAGATACTACAGTGTAGAATAAATTTTAACCTTTGAATGCTACATTAGAAAACTACATTCTGATGTCTACTGTCTTAGAAATGAATCTGAAATTGTCACTCTGGTAAATTGTTTTGTTTGTAAAAGCTGATCTTAGCTGCTAAAAATAATTTTGAAGTAAGTTTATATGCACATAAAATAAGAAAATTTACTTAATTTTCCATGATTGATTATATGCACATAAAATAAGAAAATTTACTTAATTTTCCATGATTGAAAGAAGTTTGTTCATTTAAAAATAAAAATTGTAAGTAGTTTCTAGTATAAATAATCTTTACAGTACACATACTTTGTACAGATTTAGAAATTGTGGAAAATTATATAATAAAAATCATCCCACTACAAAAGTTAATCACAGTGAACATTTCAGAACATTTTCTTCTGCTTACATTCATGATCGTAGTTGCACTCATTTTATATATGCAGTTTTGTTTCCCGATTCTTTTCACTTAATTTTAAGCATATTGCTATATAAAATATATAATATTTTATATTTATATTTTATGAATATATAAAGAAAGAAAAGTTTATGATGATATTTTATGCTATAAAAACTAAATATTTTTTAGATACAGTAGTCTAATGGTTGCATTAAGATAACTATATGCATGTGCCATATTTAATGATTTCCTTATAGTTAGACATTTACACTTTCCCATATTAGAAGTAATGTTATGATTAATATTCTTGTACGTAGTTACTTGCTCACACTTGCTGATTGCTTTATTTCCTCAAAATAAGCTTTTAGAAATAGGATTACTGGGCGAAAGAATGTATGAATACATACAAACACCTATATCACATATAGATGTAACCTTTTTTTTTTATACAACCTGTACACTTAGAAAAATGCATACACAGAACTATAAAGCTTAAGGAATTATTGTAAACTGAAGAGCCATTACCTACAACCCAGATCAAGAAATATAAACATTGCCTATAATACTCTTAACCACAATCCCCTTCTTTTCTCCGGTTACCTTTAATCTAGACTTCACCTCCGTGCTTTCATGTCTATACCATCCATACAGTATCCCTGAGTAATATAATTTCAGTGTTATCTGTCTTTTAAAATATTTAAATGAAGTCATACAGCATATTCTCTCTTTTGGTCTTTGATCCAGGTTGCTTTGTGCTCCTTTACTTTATCGCTGTATCGTATTGCAGTGAACAAGCATTCACAATTTACCTACTCATTTTAATCTTCCTGTGTATTTGGCTTGTTTGCAGATTTGGCTATTTTGAACGGTGCTGTTGTAAACCATCTTGTACATATATCCTGGGCATAAACCTATGAGTGGAATTGATAGGTTTTAGAGTTTATACAACTTCAGTTTCCCAAGATCATACCAAGCCTATTTTCTAAAGCAGATGTATAAACCAACCCTTTACCAATGATATTTGCCTAAGGTGATTCAAGTCCTGGTCTTCCTGTCACTGCCCGTGTTTAAAAACCTGTCGTTAGTCCTTATTAACAGCACCGTCCTTTTATTCTCATGATTACTTATTGCCTATGTTGCAGGCTCTTGCAGATACTTGGCACTGTCAGAATTTTTCATTTTTGCCGGTTGGTATGTAGTACAATCTCATTGTGATTTCTCCTATGATTATTCTTCCCCAATTGCAACTCTGTGACATATCTTTCATTCTTTTAATGGTACCTTTGGATTAACAGAAGTTTGTAATTTTAATACAGTCTAATTTACCAGTTTTTTTTCTTTTACGATTACTGTTTGGCTCTTGTTTAAGGAATACTTACTACTCTGAGATTATAAAGATATCCTTCTATGTTCTATCATCCTTCTGAAATTAATTTGGAGTACGCTCTGAGGTAGCAGTCCAATTTCATTTCTTTCCATGTGGATATTCAGCAGTCTCAGCACAATTACTGAAAAGACTTCTCTGCAGTACCGCTTTTGCCATAAATCAAGCACCTATGCATGTGTGACTGTTCCCAGGTTCTGGTCTGGTCAATTAGTATATTCCCCTGGGGCTGTGCCAAGAGCATGTTGGTTATCTTATTAACTATGGCTTTGTATTAAGTTCTGGTAACTAGTAGATCGGGGCCTTGTACCTTGTTGTTCTTCACTCAGTTCTTGAGGGATGCACTTCTCTATATTTTCCATTTACATTTTAGAAACAGGTTATCCGTTTACACACACACATCCTCGTTGGGATTTTCCCTTCAATTAGTGTATCAAATCTTTATAACAGCTTGAAAATAATTGGCATGGTTACAATATTGAATCTTCCAATTCATGTACATGGTGTCTATCTTCCCATCTATTTAGATCTTTGAATTCTTTCAATAATGTTTTATGCTTTACTCTGCAGAGGTTGTATACATCTTGTGTTAGATTTATTCTTAGGTATTTGTTTTTGAAGGTAGATCTGTCAATCTCTCCTTTCTCTTTCCCTCCTTCCTTCTATTAAGTTTATATTCCTTTCTATTCATCAAGCTGTATCAGTCCCAATAATCTGTAAAATCACTTGGATTTTTTGCGTATCTGATCATATCATCTGTGTATGTGGAGGATTTTGTTGATTCCTTTTCCATTCTTATACATATTTCTTTTTCTAGCCTTTACTGGGATGGACTAAACATTCAGAACACTGATGATAGCAATTATCTTTATTTCTGATCTTAGAGTTTGCTAAGCATGAATGGATGGTGAATTTTATCAAATGCTTTTTTTTCTGCATATGTTGAAATGATCATATGACTCCTTTGATCTGTTAATGCAGTGAATTTCATTGAGTCTTTGGCTAACCAAACTTGGTCGTGATGGATAATCCTTATATTCCCTTTTATGTATTTCTAGATTTGGTTTGTATATATGTTTTAGACCTTTTGTATCTATATTTATAGAAAGATTATACTATAATTTTCTTACACCGTCCATACCAGGTCTTCATATCTAAATTGTGCTGACCTCATAAAATGAACTGGGGAGCGTTCTCTGGTTTTGCTTCTTTTGTTCTCTTTATGATTGGTAGAACTTACCTATAGACCCATTCAGGCCAGACTTTTTTGTGAGAAGGGTTTTCATTTCTGCTTGAATTCCTTAAATATTTATAGGAATATTTGGTTTTCTATTTATTACTCTCACTTTGGGTGAATTGTATTTTGCTGGGGATGAGTGCATTCTATCAAAACTTCTTAAACAGTTTTGGCACAAATTGGTTCATAATATCTCTGCATTTACATTCTTTAGAAATTTGTGCTTCTTCTTTTTCCTTCTCAGCCTTGCTAGCTATTTGCCAGTTTCAGTCTTTTAGCTTTGTTAATCCTTTTCGTTGCATATTTATATTCTATTTCAGTAATATCTGTTTGTTATTTTCGTCCTCCTACTTTGGGCTTAATTTTCTAGGGGTTGTTTCCTCCCTTTTAAGTTTCAACTTTTTTGTACCCGTAGATTTTAGATGTGTCTCATATTTAAAGGCATATACTTTTTCTTAATTCTAGATGCTCAATCATTGGTTTTTCATTGGAGCGTTCAGTACATTTACACTTAATGATATTTGGGGATAGTTGACTAATCTCTGTGGTAGTCTTATGTGCTTTCTATTGTACCACCTATTATGTATTTTCTTTGCCTTCCCTGACTTATTTAGGTCAATTGAATATGTTTTATCGTTCTATTTTTCTCTCTAAACGTGGAAATTTATTCTTTTCTCTTAGTGTGTACGTCAGGAATTACAGCACAGCTCCCTAATGCATCGTGCTCTACAACTGATTCTGTGGTTGTCATCCCGAATAGTACAAGCGCTATAGAACACAGGAATTTGATGTAATGCCCCTCCTTTGACGTACAGGCTGTTGTTTTCACGTATTTACACTTGTGTGCATAAATATGTAAGATACATGCATTTATATCACTCCAACTTCTTTTGTTATTAGTGTATATTTACCCCCACACTTGTCCTTTCTTTGTTCATTATTCTTTCAGCATCTCTAAGGTTTTATCTGCGTTCATTTTCCCTGTGTCAGTCTGCTGGGTGCAAACTCTCCATTTTTATTCGTTTCGGAATTTCCTTCTATCTCCTTCAGTCCTGAAGGATATTCACTGAGTAGAGAATTCTAGGTCGGTTTTTTCTTTCCATTAGTTATCATTCTGCTGTCTTCCAGCTTCCACTGATGTTGAGAATTTAGGTAGCAGTCTGTCACTAATCTGAGGATGATCTCTACTTCACAGGTTATTAAAAAATGTTTTCTTCGTCTTTCGTTTTCTCTGTGGGGTGTGTGCGTGCATGCGTGTGTCTTAGTCCTGCCTTCAATTCTTTGAGTCTCTTGAATCAGTGTACCGATGTTATTTGTGGTTATGGAAAATTTTCAGCCGTTACCTCTTTAAATATTGCCTCTGCCCCTTTCTTCCTCTCATCACCTTTGTGACCCAATTAAGCATAGGTATAGGTGTACCTTATGGTATGCTCTATATCCTCTCCCTTCTTTTCAGTATTTTGCATGCTTTTCTTTTGAAAATCTGTATTACTTTTCATTATTTTCATTTTCTTGCAAAAAAAAATTTTCAAACTCAGCTTTTATGTTCTGGGACATAATAAGCTTCATTATTTGATAAACTGTGCTGGATAATCTCAACATAAGAAGTCCCTGTGGGTTTGTCTTTATTGTCTATCATTTTTGCTGAGTCTTGATCAAGATCTCTTACCCTTCATGTACCAGATTCATTTTGACTTTATGTTGGAAATTATTCCAAAAATTACTGGCCTAGAATGACGGTTTCTTCCCCTCAGAGAGGACTTTCATTTGCTTCTACTAGGCACCTTCAGGCACTCGCAGTTTGGAACCATCCTAAGGTTCAAGGCTTAAATTTTTAAGACCCTTCAGAGATCAGGCGAGATTGCAAGTATGTGAAGGGGCTGAACTGATTATTTCTAGTTCACCCCTAGCTCTTTAGGGTTTTAGCTCCAAGTTAAAGAGTAATTATGAGATTTCTCGGAATTCTGACCTCTTTTCCCTTAAAGATCTGCTGTGTAAGTAGATGTCCCCAGGGCAAGGAGGACTCCGATTCTTGATACCTCTTTGAGTTCCCATTCTCTCCCAGATTTTAGTCAACATTCCAGACAATTTGGTTAGTACTTTGATGCTTCCAGGAAATTTTTTATTCCACTTTTTTCTTGTCTTCAATGGGAGGCATCACCTAGCAGATGACAGTGATATAGTTAAAACTTCTTTTACAGGGATGCCTGGGTGGCTCATTTGGTTAAGCAGCCGCCTTCAGCTCAGGTCATGATCCTCATGATCCCAGGGTCCTGGGATCGAGTCCCACATCAGGCTCCTTGCTCAGCAGGGAGCCTGCTTCTCCCTCTGTCTCTGCCTGCCACTCTGCCTGCTTGTGCATGCTCGCTCTCTCTCTCTCTCTCTCTCTCTCTCTGACAAAGAAATAAATAAAATCTTTTAAAAATATATATTTTTAAAAAAAAAACTTCTTTTACATAGTATCTTATCATTCTCCATACAGATTGTACCAATTTATATTAAAACCAGTGATAGAAGACAGCATCCATGTTTACATCTTGATAAGTCAAAATGATGTTTTTGTTTAGTTTGCATTTGTTTTGTTACTAGTATGGTCAAATGTTTTTTTACGTATGCTTACTTATTTCTTTCATCCATTCACTTTCTTTGGTTTTTTGCCATTTTGTAAGAATTCTAGTGTTTACTAAGGATATTTACCCTTTTCATATATTTGCAAATATTTTCCCTGTTTAATTTTGCCTATGGTATTGGATTTTTTGTGTCGATTTTGTTAAATATGCAGAAGTTTGCATTCTGTAAGAAAAATAAGTTACAAATAAGCAAGAGTGAAGATGGAGACGCATGTGTGGATTAGTACGCACGCACATTTGCTGGCTCTGTCCCCTGGGAGGGTGTAGAAGCAGTGAAACCACAGTAGTAATGAGCACACCCATGGCCAGATCTTCATTGCTTTTTTTTTTTTTAAGATTTTATTTATTTGTTTGAGAGAGAGAGAACAGTTTTCATCTCTAAATATCATTCTCTATTAGAAAAGCCAAGGGCTCCTTGGAGAAATGATGACCCCTAGGACTGGGGAAGAGAAAATACAAGATGAGCCTGGTGCATTTTATAGTGTCTGAAAGGAAGGAAGTGCTCAAAAAAAAAAAAAAGTTATGTCAAAGAGTCAACAGGAGCCAACCTGAAAGAACTCCGATTGGCCAAACCTGGAACAATTTGGGCAACAAAATAACATTGTATTGGATTATAACCCAGAGTATAAAATATGAATCCATGAGTCCATACTGATATACATAAATTATTGAATAAATTAACAGTGGGAGAGAAGAAACAAATCTTCCTTACAGAATTCCAAATAGTATATGTAGATACTGCCCCCCCTCCAGGAGATGGAGATAATCCCCATCCTTCTTGCAGTGTGGCCTGGACTTGATGACTCAGTTTCAAAGAACAGAAGATAGAAAGGAGAACATAGCAGCTTCACAGTGAAGAGAACTGGCTTACTCCCTTCCCCTTAAACAAGGAATCAAGTTAACATCACCAGTGATAAGTCATGTGGATATCACATGTCCCCTGAGGTGATGGGAGGAGGACACTTCACCTCTGTGATGTCCTTCCCCAAAATCTACAACCCCCATGGGGGGGGGGGGGAATTAACACAGATCAAAATTGAGGGATATTCTACAAAACACCTGGCCAGTGCTCCCCCCTTTTTTTTTTTTTTTGAAGCAGTCAAGGTCATGAAAAACAAGACTGAAAAATTGTCACAGAGGAAACTAAGGAGGCTTAGTAACAAAACGCATTGTGCTGTCTGTCCTACACGGGATCCCAGAACAAAGTGTATTAGTCAGCAAATCGAAGTCGAACTACAGTTTGGAGTTGAATCAATAGTAATGTACCAGTGTTACCTCTTAGTTTCAGCAAATGTACTATGGTGACCTAGATGTTACCATTAGGGGAAGTTGGGTGAGAGGCGTACAGGAACCCTACTGTCTTTGCACTCTTTATGTAAATCTAAAATTATTCTAGGGGCACCTGGGTGGCTCAGTTGGTTAAGTGTCTGCCTCTGGCTCAGGTCATGATCCCAGAGTCCTGGGGTTGAGCCCCACATCAGGCTCCCTGCTCAGTAGGGAGCCTGCTTCTCCCTCTCCCTGTGCCCCTCCCCTGGCTTGTGCGCTCGCTCGCTCGCTCTCTCTCTCAAATAAAGTCTTAAAAAAATTATTCTAAACCAAAAAGTTTTCTTCAGTCAAAACTAAGCAAAAACAAAACCACAAGTCTATACCATTATTTCCAGTTTAAGATAATAATTACAGATCATTATTAGCCATTTAGTAGATACCAGGAATTTTTGGTTTTCAACATAATTTTGTTATTGCAGTCATTTTACAAAGAGTCCTTACCTTGTGGAGATAAGTACTAAAATACTTATGCATAAAGTGATATTGTTGTCTGGGATCTGCCTCAGAATCAGATGAGGGGTGAGTAGTGGGTTTGAAGTATGGGTCAAACAAGATCAGCTAGGAAGTTGTCAATTGCTGGAGCAAGGTAATGGGTACACAAGGCTTTGTTACTCCATACTTTCTCCTTTTGACAGTTTTCCGGTTTTTTTTAAGTGAGGAAGTAGTTTTTACTTAAATTTTTTATTTGTACATCTTTTCTCCGAAAATCTGGGTTCCTTACCACATTAACATACTTGCTTGCTTCATCCTAGCAACTTAAAGATAAAAGTAAGACTACTGAAGGCAGATTAGGATTTCTTTGTCCTTCTTTTCATCCTTAGGGTATATCCCACCAGAGAGACACAGTCACAAGCGCTGGGGTTTAAAGTCACTTAAATAACTTTGTGATTATGTAACAAGCTGGATAGAGAGTTAGGGTTGTTTTTATCAGTTTGGTGGTTTTTTTGTTGTTTTTTTTTTTTTTTATTAAAGCTTTTATTGAGAGAACTGTAGCTTCACATGTAGCTGCAAGAAATAATACAGAGAGATCCTTGTAGATGTTGCCCGGTTTCTCCTAGCGTTAACATTGTGCAAAACTAGTATAATATCACAACCAGGATATTGACATGGATACACTCTACTGATCTTATTCAGATTTCAACATGAGTTTGTTTTTAATTTCAGGAATTGCCTCGTTTTTGGTCTTGATTTAATTTTGTTGTTTAGATTGCGAAAAACATGTACATGTTTAAGAAGTCAAACTTATGAACAAGGTTCATTCAGAAAGGTCTGGCTTGCATCCCTGTCCCCATTCACTTCCTACCTTCAAGAAAATTATTTCTTAAAATTAAAATGAGGTCATTTTGATTAGTTTTATTTATGTTTGAAAATATAAGAAAATATGTACATATTACGTGTTTTTGTACTGCCTGCCCTTCTCACACACTCTCACATATGCCCTTGTAAACCTTGATTATTTTTTATTTAACAATATGAAAATACCAGGGATCTCTCCATAGCAGTATGTAGGCATCTTCATTCCTGTTTATACCTGCCTAATACTCCATTATAGATATAGAATAGTTTGTTAACCCAGTCCCCTACTAATGGACATTTAGATCATTTCCAGTCTTCTTCTGTTAGATTAATAACCTTGTGCATATGTCATTTCATACTATTGCTACTGTCAAATTCCTTCTGTAGATGTACTACTTTGCATTCCCACCAGCATTGTAAGACCGTTAGACCTTAATTTTAAATTGTGATCTAAATAACTAATCTCTCAGGTATTTACTAATTAATATATTTCATTCTAAAACTGTGCATAAATCTCAGCAGAGAGAGTTGTGTAGATAAATTCTGATTTGTTTGGCCCTTATCCGTGTCTGTGGACTTGACCAGAATGATGATAACTACAGTGGATGCCATATCATTGTGAGGTGACTGGGCCCAAGAAAATTGGTAATACTCCAAAGTAGAGAGAACGTCATTTGCCCTTCCACCAACTATTGACTTGAGTTAGAGGGCAGTGTCTTTGAATATTGGTATTCTTTTTGCTGGACTTTAGAAAGTATTGCTCATCTTGAAGATAGCCTTCATATTTCTTGTGCACATTATTGAGGGCTCAAGAGGTTCACAAGAAATAGGGGCAAAATCTTGATGAGTCTTTTTAAGACATGGCAAGGATTTAGAATTTTAAAGTTGTGGATACCATCACAAGCACATTTATATAACCAGACCTCTTTTTTTTTTTTTTCAGTATTCTTTGGCTACAGTATTGCTGTAGGGTTGGATTCGGATGTGGGGAAAATTAGTAGGAGACCATTGCAGTGATCTAACATGAACATTGATG
The DNA here is from genome assembly GCA_028646535.1 of Procyon lotor. Lineage (NCBI taxonomy): Eukaryota > Metazoa > Chordata > Mammalia > Carnivora > Procyonidae > Procyon > Procyon lotor. The sequence goes on from CM053612.1 coordinate 72,020,663, forward strand.
GCTAGGATAGATCATTGTCAATAGAGATGAAAGAATGAATAGAACCTGAAGATATTTAGGAATTAGAATGGACAGGATTTGATGATTGAATAAAGGAAGTAAGGAAGTGGGAGACAGATTTGAGTCTGGTCCCTGGTTTGAACACCTGATATATGATGGTGCCCAGAAGTAGATGGTGAAATACGTTTTGGACATACTCAGTTTGAAGTTTCTGTGAGACACCTGAGTGAAGTTGCTAAAAACAAAGTGGAATATGTGGATTAGGAGCACAGAGAGAGATCTAGAGGCTTGGGGATAGTCACTATTTAGATGGGTTAGGAGAGTATACAGAGGGAGAAGAAAACAGGACTTGAGAATGGGAGGGTCTTCCAAATTGGAAAGGTTGTAGAACGGGAGGACTAGCTAACAAATGAGACAGAGAAGGCATAGCTGAAGAGATGGAAGGAAGCCCATGACAGCAAAGTGTCAGAGAAGCCAGGCAAAGAGACTCTATCAAAAATATTGCAGGGAAATGAAGTTTGGACACATCGTAGTTTCATCCTTCGCTAAACTCCCTTATTCCTCAGCCAGTGTCCTGCTCTCCGGCTATGCAGAGCTCCCATCCTGGCTCAGTTCTTAGACGTGCTCCCTGTTTGCTCTCTCTCCATCTCTTTGCTCCCATTTGGTATTTCTATGTGGTAGCTCATCTCCTTAGGGAGGGAGGGAGAGAGTGAAATGTTACAGGACATGTGGAGAGGTCTGTCCTGTTGTCCTAAATCTGCCACCAACTTTATCCATCTAGTGATTTTGTTTCTTAATGTCTACTACCTGTGAGTCATAGCTAGGAGCCCAGGACAGAGATGGATAGACGTGGAAACACCTACAATGAGAAAGGAGGGAGAGAAGAAGGAAAGGAGAGAGCCTTCGTGGAGGAGGAATACTGAGACTTGAAGGATGACCAGCAGTTTGCCAGGTGGTAGTGGCAGGGGGTGACACCAGACGAAAGTATTAAAGATGTCAAGATACAGAAGCCTCGTGAACTTTAAAGAAAGAAAACAATGCAGCCAGGCTTCATAAGAACTAGAAAGAAAGACCTCAGGAACCAAGGTCACTGCTCCCTTCATCCCTCAGGACTTTGCATCTACTTTACTCTGGAAAGAGCAGCTTTCCCTGCTTATTCAAGGGTTTGCATGTATACTCCAAACAGGCTCCCCAGTACCCAAATCTGCATGACCTTCAAGTCCAAGTTATTTCTTTCTGCTTCTCTTACTTCAATCCAGGCAGGCAGACAGTGCAAATGAATGAGTGGATGAATTTATCTGATTTTTCTCAGTCTCCCTCTTTTCTAGAACCCTGAGTATCTAAGTTGTTGACCTGACCCTCTATGGATAACCTCCTTTTGTTTGTTTTTGGTTTTTTTTACGATTTTACTTAAAGTAATCTGTATGCCCAATGTGGGGCTCAAACTCATGACCCTGAGATCAGGAGTCATGCGCTCTACCAGTTGAGCCAGCCAGATAACCCCGGATAACCTCCTTTTGAATCAAGGATCTGTTCCATGTCCATCCAGGGGCAAACAAAAGCCCACTGCTGTTTCCACGCTTGGCCTGGGGTTCTTGGTGGGAGAGCTGAATAGAATATGGAAGGCAAACTGACCATTCGTGGGAAAGGAGGAGGTGAGCATTACAAGCAGGGCAGAGAACACATAGAATGCCAGAAATGCATATAGTTTATATTGTCGGGGCACTAACAATAATGGTGGGCTGTTACTTTGGAACAAGGTGTAGGATGAGAGAATGACCACAGATGAGTTCGAACATGTAATAATAAAAACCACTAGTGATGTAACTACATGCTACACTTTATACTTCTTGAGTATTTCTCAGTTCCTCTCAACAGCCCACTAAGATTAGGCACCATGCCCATTTTATAGATGACAAAACTGCAGCTTAGGAGGTGGTGACTTGTTCAAGGTCACAAAGCTGGCATGCTGCAGCGAGGATTCCATCCTAGGCTGTTTGACTCTAGTGCCCTCACTCTTACTTGTGCTGATACATCTAGGGCTTTTTTTTTTTTTTAAGTTTCTTTGTTGGTATATTTATTTAAGTCATCCCTACACCCAGTGTGGGGGCTTGAACTCACGACCCTGAGATGAAAAGTCATATGCTTTGCCACCTGAGCCAGCCAGGCACCTCACATCTAGGGCTTTTGATGCCTCGTTAAAGATTTTAATTCACCCATTCACAAATATTTTTATATTTTTGCCTACACTGTGCCTACATGTGCCTACCTGCCTACAGTGTGCCAGACACTATTCTAGGTGCTGAGGATTTAGCAGTGAGTAATTCAAAGTCCATACCTACGCGAAACTTACATTCTAATGGAAGAGACACACTGACAAAGGAATATGCTGTAACGATAGCAAGTAGTGATGAGAGGGCTGTGAGTAACAAGGGCCAGGTCAGGGATAGAAAGTGATGAGGACAGGGTGTTCACAGGGGCCTTTTCTGAGAAGGTGATGTTTGACTGGACTTTAAATTTAATTCTATAGGTGATGGAGACTTGGAAGTAATTTTACCACGGCAATAACAGAATTAGATTTGTGCATTAGAGAGAGAGAGAGAGACCCTTTAGACTTGGTATGAAAAATGTAGTAGAGGGTCCATAAATAATTCCAGGCAAGATGGGATTTGGAGTTCAACTTCTTCATTGTAATAAGGACCAAGGGCCCCTGAGGGAAGGGAGCTGAAGTCTGGCTCGCTGCATGAAATCCAGGGGTGGGACAGAGCCCCTCAGCCTCAAACAGTAGCTGAGGAAAGCTGTAGCCATCATAGAAGGCTAGGTAGCTAACTAAAGGGGGACAGAAGGAGGGGGGAAAAAACAAGAGACCCCCATTTAAGATTAATGTTCAAATGAAAATTTCAAAACACATAAGGAAAAACATCCTGAAACAAACTCAACAGATAGGAAATTGGGTCTAAAGGAAATGGAAATAATAGGAGAATCTGAAAGGGACTTCAAAGTCCTCAAAAAGATAAAAGGAAGGGGTAACATCCACAGAACAAGAGGCTGTTTGTTCTATTTCATAAATGTTGTAAAACCCTTAAGAGCATGTGTGTGCACTGTGTGTCTGTGCTGGGAATCAGTATGGCTAAGTTGAAAGACCGCATTGGGGAACCAGTATAGGACAAAGCACAGTTAGAGATGATAAGTATG
>CM053612.1:72023957-72055752 GCA_028646535.1 Procyon lotor
AAAAAAAAAAAAAAAAGAATACCCGATATACATAGACAGGAATTCTGTAGAACATAGGAGGGATGATAGGGAGGGGACGCCTTACTCAGATAACAGCCCCAAACTTCCACAAGGTGAAGAAAGACTATTCCCTTCAGATAGAAAGAAGGTTTGGGGAAGAAAATGACTAATAACCTTTGGGATCATCTGAGTGTGTGGTGATTGTGGGTCACCTGCCTGTAAGAGTAAGGCCCCCAGGAGAAAAATCTGAGCTAGAGCTGGAGTTGAGGCGTCACGACCATCAGGACTGGGCCCACCTCAACACTTGGCACCTCAGTTTCAACCTACCAACTTGCGAGAACAAAATGAAATGTGACAGTACTCTGATAACCAAAGGTCTAGAAAGTCTCGAGCTATAACCTCCATTGTCATAAATTCTATTTGTCGTCGGGCCACAGGATTAGAAGCTAAGAGCTCAGGATTCTGGAGCCAGCTGGCTTAGGGTCAAATCCTGCCTCTGCTGCTTTCTAACCGTATGACCTTGGACAAGTTATATGACTTGCCTCAATTTCCTCATCTGCAAAATAGTACCTGTCTCCTTGTGTTGCTATGAGGATTAAATAAGTTATTACATGTAAAGCACTTAAAATAGCACTTGGTGTGCAGTTAAATGCTCAGTAAATCTTTGCTATTAGCTATTAACATCTCTGCATTTAACAAGAGCCTTCAGGATCTTATCCCAGAGGAGTGACTAATGTGAAAATCCTGGTCTATGAGGATAATAAATTTAGGTATCTGTGTCTTCCTGTAATACTCAGAGGTTCAGTCTAGTTAACTGCTGACTTTTATTTGTCCACATGCAGAGTTTTGTTGCTGTTTGCAAATTGGCCATGATGTTATTTGAACATTCAAGAACTCCCTATTTTTTTCTTGTCACGTTTGAAACTTAGAAATAACTCACAGGCAGATGGAATCTTCTCATGAGGACACAGTAATGGTTCCATTTTTCTTGCTGAGTTGGAGCCATCCAATCTTGGGCAGATACCCATTCTTATGCCTCTTTTCATTTATATCTATACATCTGTAGTTTTATAAGTACCAACATTAACATTTTCGTTAGCTCAGAACTTGCCTAGAAGTGAGAACTGTACCAGCTAGTTTGATTTCAGAGTCACATGAAAACGGAAAAGTCAGTAATTAACCGTGTGCTTGTTTTAATCTGTGGTCTGGTTATTCAAGATGAGATCGTTTTCCAAATGAGCCCCCTTTCGCATCTCCAAGACCAAGCACATCAGAGTCTGGCATGATTATTTACAGTTCTTTAGGTGTTCTGCGAGGCGGAAACAGAGGACAAGTCAGAAGAGCTGTCAAAGAATGACCCTGAATCTGAATTCACAAAACAGCAGAAGAAACATACTGTGAGGTTCCTCTCTCCCATCTTTTGCGGTGTGCTGCCTCCTCTAGGCCAGCAGCTTTCCTGTTGGGGTGGCAGAGTGCACTGGGGGCCCTGCCTCTGAATGAAGACAAGGCTTTGAGGAGCAAGAGAGAGAACCGTTTCTAGAGGGAGAGGCCAAGGGAACTAGAAAAACTTCAGAAGACTCCTAGATACTCACCCACACGAGAGTTACAAGAACTAGAGCGGGACCGGAAGTAAAGTGATAGGATGATGATTGATTTGGTGTTGAGTGGCAGGGATTCTTTCCCAGCTCTTACTTGCAAAAATAAGTTAGGACTACATCAAGGTCTAAGAAACTTAAAAAAAAAAAAAAAAAAAAGAGCAAAACGTGTTTAAACAAGCTAAACGAGTATATCCAGCAGATAAAAAATTACACGCACAGTATTTGCAGCACTAATTATTTTTTTAGAATTAATGAAGTTAAAAGATCTGTGGCGGGGAGAGGGTAGGATAGAAAAGACAGTTCAAGGACCTCTTGGCCTTTGGACGCTTTGCCCTGTGCAGACATTACTGGGGCCACACAGTAACCAACGTCTTAGGTGAACTCGGTAGGCCTCGAGTTGACAACACAGTGGTAGCTTGGAAAGTTAGTTGCTACCTGGCTCTGTGAAACCCTATCTCCTGGTCAGTTGAAAAGAGAGTGTGGGAGAGATTCTCTTCACTTGTAATTTTCAGTAATTAAAAAAGCCCCTTGGAGTAATAGCCTAACATTATGCTCTCAACAATTCATGTAAGTCCATGTTAGGGGAAGGGAAAAGATAACCGCCTCCCTCAAAAAGGGAAGCAGAGAACATGGAGTTAATACAGGGGGCCAAGAATCAAGCAACTGAGATTCTAGTCCCACCTGCCATTAGTTACCTAAAGCAAGTCTTTTCATTAAACTTTCAGTTCTAATACTCTCTAATGTGATTCATCATGATTCTGTCTGGAGGCCCCTTCCTCACCCCTTGTTTCCTTTTCTTTCAGACCCTTAACTGAAAAGAAAGCGCACATGCCTGTGCAGGCGTGCGTGCGTGTGTGTGCACGCGCGTGTGCGCATGCACGTGCCCGTGCACAAGAAAGAACAAATGAATGAATGAATGACTGTATGTATGTCGGTCGTTGGGGAGGTGGGTGTTTAGCTGTGAAGATTAATGAGAACATTGAGGGCTAACAGCAAAGTTCCTCCTTAGTAAACAGAACAGGGATTGTTACCAGCTGCCTGCCCGCCTTTTCTGGGAATTTCAGAAAACCGTAAAGACATGTTAACATAAAGAACTAATGCAGACATCTGCTGTTCCTCCTATCTTAGGAGCATTTGCCATCTCTTGTAGGTGGAGTTCCTTCATCCACTAGGAGGCGCCATTGTCAAGCAACATTGAGTAGGGCGTCAGGAGATCTTTGTTGGTCCTTTAAACCATTGGATAGGAGAAAGGTCTGGCACAAAAAAAAAGTGGTAAATTTAGGGAAATTCTGGGAATTTCCCTGGAAATGGTGACAAATCAACCTTTGATATCTAGACAGCCATGAAAACAACACTGTTTCGAAAATTTGATGAACAGTATCTTAGACTGCATTTTAATTTTAGAAGTAGCAAATTCTTTCAAGCCAGTCTGTTTTTAAAGAATCAGAATTCTTTGGGATATCAAGAGACCTTAGAGATTACAAACCAAAGCCCATCATTTTATTGAGGAGTCACTGTCAACCCAGAAAGGTTAAGTGGCACGATTGAGGCCCCCCAGACAGTTAAAGGTAGGCTTGCGGACAGAACCCATAAGTAGGGGACGTTTCTCATTGTTTTTGGCTGTCCAACATATGAACCCTCTTCCAGCATTTGGAGATTCACCCACCTTAAGAATCTTGATGGGGGACACAGGGCCCACCTTCTGCTGTAAAAACTAATAATGCCAGATACTTGCTCTCCTTGGCAGTTAAGATATGGGCATATGATGTAGGTTTCGTGAGCCAGACACAGCCACCCAGGATGTAATAGCTAGTGACCAAAAAACAGATCCGTTCAGGGCTTTGTGTCTGTGCAGCACAGTCTCAGTTTGACAGGCCTCTCTACCACTCTGAGCAGTCCAGGGTCCCGTTAGTCAACTCCCGTGCTGCTTAAATCAGCCACAATTAGTTTCTGTTTCTTGTAACCCAGAGCCTTAACCGGTCCAGCGTTAAGCTACCCGAATGCGTGGAGGAGCGGCAGAAGATGGCCCCGCTGTCAGAGCCAGTGCTCTCTAAAATCCGCGCTTAGACTGGCAGCCCTTGCACCTTGGGATATCGGCCCTGGCCGAAGGAGGCTCTAAGGTGAGGCGTGGAGCTGGCAGTGGCAGAAAGCATACCAAGGACCATGTTGTTTGTGCAAGGAATTCTGAGGAGCTCGAGCATTCCTACTAGAACCGAACCATCCAGGTCCTTCGCGAATCTCTATTTGTCAAAGTCGAAAGTTAGAACATATTTAGCAGTTCGTAAGTTTGTCATGTCTAACCCATGGGCTCCCACCTGTACCACCTGCCTCAGGTCCCGCAAGTGTTCAGGGTGAGGCTAGGCGGAGGGAGGCCACCTGGGGCATGTGGGCCGAAACAGCATGGAAGCTGGACCCGGCGGGTCCCCAGCAAAGTCGCGAGGTGGCAGGATTGGTTGGATGTGCTCTGCCTTCCCTCTCAGTGACCTTTCCCTTCCTTGCCTCCGTCTCCTTGTGTCTCCTCACGCTCACCTGAAGACCGCCTTAGCACGCTCATTCCCTCAGGGAGTGATGAGGGATCCCCTTCAGACCTTAGCTAATCTGGGGGTCTCCTTAGGCGCTGCTCAACTTTCAGAGCCACAAAGCTACCGTCAGCACACCCGCCAGTGGCCCCACCTAGAACGCTGCAGGCCAGGAAACGCTGCTTGCCAGCTGGGCAGCACCACACATCCTCTTCAGCCGGACAGACGCTCAAGTGCAGTAAGTAAACCAGGGAAAAGAAGGATTTTTTTTTTTTTTAAATAGTGTTGAGGAAACTAATTAGCAATTCAGAAGTCGATTTAGATCCGACCCCCTCTCCAAGAAAGAAAACCACAGACATAACAGTTTATATAAACAAATCAAATCATAGGGAAAGCTAGCAAAAAATAAAATTATTTAACAGATCTTTGGAGAGCTTTTACAACTTCAAAGAACTGGGATTCACAAAAGAAAACATGAACCGATTCAAAATTGGAAAATTAATTCGCTTTAATATTGACATGAAAGGATGCCATTCTACCGAAGAGAATTCCACTCTACCGAGCTAAGGAGAGCTCACCGCGATGGAAGGGACGATATTAAGCTTCATATACAAACGGGCAAGGATCCAGAAGTGGTCAGTTCCCACCAAAAGAAATACACTTGGTACATAGATATAAAGGATATGCTCATTTTAATACCTTTCATAATGTATCAACATTTGCTTTATTAAGCAATTCTTGTTACAGTGAACATCCCCTTTCCCCGTTGAGAAGATGAAGGTTTCTATCTACTTACATAACACAGTTAACAATCCTGTGTCAGTTCCTTCTCTGGTCCCTACCCCAGTTCATACTGCAGGAAATTGATTGCAGACAGTTTATAGTAGAGGTGAGAGGGGAAAGCTCCACCGAGTTCAAATTATAGTCCCTTAAATATTCCCACAATCTACTCCGAACCCACTTGACATGTTGACTCATTTCCTCGTGCTCCAGGCCTTCTGGTGTTCACCTGTCAGAAGAAAGGCCTTGAGTGGCTGCCCTCTTAAATACCTTGTAGTCCCCACCCCCTTACTCCCGTTCTCCTCTTCTTCCTCTTCCCCTAAAGCGTTTTTGGGACCCATCTCAGAGGCTACTTGCTCCCGGTCTGAATCCCTCGAAGATGTACTCTTCCCTTCCTTTGAAACTCTAACAGGCACTATTGTGACTAACTCCTTCCCCAAAATGCAGTGGTTCAGGGTAAGGGAGGGGTAAAGAAAGGTCAAGTGTGCATGCCTCCTCTTTCCTTCAGAAATGAATTTACCACCAAGAAATACTTGTAAATACTCATCAATATGTGGGATATTATGCTCACCACAAAAGACCTATTTATGCCCTCAAGTTGTTTATAGGACAGTTGGGTGGACCACACAGGCGCCTATCCATGAAATAAATGATAACCAGTAGTAGAAGTCTAAATGACCATGAAGAGGCAGAGATTCTTAGGTCCCTAGGAGATCGATGGGGAAAACCATTGGGAGCTGGAACAGGCAGGCATGTAGGCTTGTGCAAAGTTGGCAAAATATCAGTGTAGGAGAGAGACGGGTGGAGAAATGGAAAGAGGTCATCCTTAGCAGAGGCATAAAGAAAGCAAAAGTATTGGGAAAAGGTGGTGGTTAGAGGACATTTTTGAAGACATCGAGACAGTACCACAAGCAAAGCCTCAAATTAGAAGAAAATAAAGGAGAATTAAAGGGTTTTTTTCCTAATCAACAGAGACTGATTCGTATATGCCAGGATTAAAGCATTTGTTGGCAAACTTATTAAATATAGAGAATTCATTTAAACCGTATCGATAGCACAGCATTCACACATGGATCATCGGGGACAATGCAGACGGAGGCTCTGCATTTTGAAGATCTCCCTAGATGATTCTGGAGCGTGGGGCCCTCGTAACAGGCATGAAAATGGATTTGTCACACAGAGCCCTCCCTTGTACTGTGACTTTACCTACTTCGCTGTAATCCCTTTTTTTTTTTTCCATTAATAACTGAGAGCCTTGAGCAGAAGTTTGAAGCTTCCGTCTTTGTAACCTGAGCATTTTTGCAGGGACAATTCTTGGCTTCTAATGCCAAACTACCTGAGTTTGAATCCTGGCTCTGCCCCTTACTAGCTGTATGATCTCCTGGGCAAGTCACTTCAACTTTGCCGTTTCTCAGTTTTCCCATACGTAAAATAGGGGTAGTAATAACATCCATCTCCGAGACCTCTCATAACCATTAAATGACTTTATGCATATAAAGCACTTAGAAAATGCCTGTCACATAGTAAGCGCTCAGTAAATGCTAGCTTTATTTATTATAGCAAAATAAGATTATTTCTGTTTTTTGAACCGTATGTAAAAGAAATCATACAGTTTGTGTTCTGCTTTGTCTGCTTCTGTCACTCAGTGTTTTATCTTTAGGATTCAGCCAAATTACTTTGTGTACCTGTAGTTAATTTCTTTTCATTGCTGTGTAGTATTCTGTTGTGTGAATATACCAGGGCTTCATCCATTCTACCACTGGTGGACATGTGGGTTGTTGACACTTGGTGCCTGTTGTGAGCAGTGCTGCTGTGAACATCCAGGCACGTGATTCCTGGTCCACATGATCACGTGAGCACACACTTATTTAAAGAGAGTATCCTTGCCCAAAACTCTCCAGGCACCTTTTTGTCATAAATCAAGCATGCAGATACGTATGGATCTGTTTCTAGGCTTTCTGTTATGTTCTACTGTCCTGTTTGTCCTACTGTCAATAGCACAGTCTTAATTACTAAGCCTTATATTATGAAGTTTTGAAATCAAGTAGAGCTGATCTTCCCACTTTATTATTTTCCCAAAATATCTTGCATCTTCCTGTCCTTTTACTGTGCCATAAACATTTTAGATTACATATTCCACAAAACCTGCTAGGATTTTGATTGGAATTCTGTTGAATTCTTGCTTCAATTTGGGAAAGAGTGGCTGTTTACAGTATTCAATCTTCTGGTCTACGAAAGGGACAATTTTCTGTCCATTTCTTTTAGTTGTTTAATTTCTCTTGATACATATCATACTTTTCTCCCTTCAGGTCCTATACATCTTTTTATTAGGTTTATTTCTACATTCTCAAAAAAATTATCCCTCAATTTAAAAATTTTTTCTTTTGATGTATGAGAATAATTTTTGCTAAATACTGATTTTACCTTAGATTATTGGATATAATATAGGATATTCTATATGTGCAGTTTATGCCATCTGAAACTAACAATAGTTTGTTTCTTCTTTTTTTAATTTTTTTTTTAAGATTTTATTTACTTATTTGACAGATCACAAGTAGGCAGAGAGAGAGGGGGAAGCAGGCTCCTTGCTGAGCAGAGAGCCCCATGTGGGGCTCAATCCCAGGACCCTGAGATCATGACCTGAACCGAAGGCAGAGGCTTTAACCCACTAAGCCACTCAGGCGCCCCTCTTCTTTTTCAGTTCTTACAGATTTTATTTCTTTATCTTGCCCTTGCTGCACTGACTAGAATAGTGGTGAAAATAAGTTTTTGAAGTGAGAAATTTTCATCTTGTTCTTGATCTAAGAGTTTCATAACGTTTAAATACATAATTTTATTAAATTGTTGGCATTTATTGAGATTATCCTAATTCCTTCTTCTTTAGTAGGTCTGAGTATTTAGAATTATATTAAGTGAACTACTAATGTTGAAACAGTTTTGCATTCCTCTGATAAATCCAACTTGGTCCTGATACAATTTTTATGTATTGCCGGGTTTGATTTACTGCTGTTTTGTTTGGGTTATTGGCATCTGTATTCATTAGTGAGATTGTCCTTTAATTTTGTCCTACAGTCCTTAACAGTTTTCGTATCTAGGCTAAGCTAGCTTCATAAAATGAATTGGAGACTGTTCCTGCTTATTCATTTTATTTCTCCTCCAGATGTTCAGTAGAACTTGTCAGAAACGCCATCTAAGCCTAGGGTTTTCTATGCCAGAAGGTTTTTAATTACTGTTTCAATTCCATTAAACAGTAAAGAATTATTCGGGTTTCCCAATTATTTTTGTGTTCACTTTGATGAGTTTTATTTTTCTGGGAAATTTGTCAATTTCATATGAATTTTCAAATCCGTGGCACAAAGTTTCAGTGTCATCTTTTTAATGTCTGCAGGATATGAAACATCTCCTTTTTCATTCCTAATATTGGCGGCTCTGTGTGTCTTATCTTTCTTTTTTTGAAATCAGTCTTGCCAAAGATTGATCATTTCATAGGGAGCAACTTTTAGCTTTTACTAATTCCTCTAATATGTTTGTTTTCCATTTCATTAATTTCTATTCTTATTTCCTTCTAATTTGAGTTTAACTTGATGATCTTCATATAGCGTATGCAGATGGAGGCTGGGTTCATAAATTTGCAGCCTTCTTTTCTAATATATGCATTTACAGCAGCAAATTTCCCTCTAATCACTACTGTACCTGCATTTTACGTTTTGGTGTGTTTATTTTCGTTATTCAGCCTAAGATATTTCCTTATTTTCTAATGATTTACCCTGAGATCTGTATAATAAAGGTATATTGTTCAATTTCCAAATGGTGGGGACTTTCCAGTTCAGTTTCATTAATTTTTTCAAAGAACCTATTTTTTGCTTTGTTCTTGCTCTATATTATTTATTTTTCTTCATTAATTTCTGCTCATTATTATTTCCTTCTACTTTCACTGGATTTATTTTCTGTTAAAAATTTTATCCTGATAAAATATCACTTTAGCTCTCTTATTTTCTAATATTGTACATCAGTATTTGTAATATTTCTGTTACATTTCAGTGAAGTTTAAAAACATACTGTTTTAGCTGCATTCTCGAGGGGTATTTTTGCATTTTTTTTTAACATTTAGAGCTGTTTTTAGTATGACAAAAGTGGTAATATCTGGTTTTCTTAAAGTAAAGGATAAAACAAAAAAAATTTTTAATATCCACCTGCTCTTTAACACCCTGTTGATATCCAGAAATTTCTCAGTGTATCTGCATACATATATATGCATACATATATATGTTTATATGTCTTAATACATTGTGACCATCTTTCTATATCAATAAATATACTTCTACAGCATCATTTTAATCGCAGTATAATATCCTACCTTGTGGACTTACCACAATTTAACAGTTCTCCTACTGTTAGATATTTATTCAGGTTGTTTCCTACTTCTCCCTATTATAAATAGCTATCATAAGCCCCTGGCATTAAAACTTGGCAAATATCCCTGATTATCTCCCTTGAAATGAAATTATTGGGTCAGCGGACATGGCCATTTTTAAGGGTTTTGTCAAGCACTATAAAATTGCCAGGTGGAAAGGTTGTGTTGATGTATTTTTCCATCCACCGTGGACTACCTGATTCAAGAAAAGTTTCTCCAGTGCCAAGGGGTGTGTGTGTGTGTGTGGCTAGCTTCTCCTACTGGAAGATTGGATCTATGCCCTACCTCCTCATCTCTATTTCTGTATTTGTGGGTCTAATGATGGCAGCATGCCAGTCTTAAAATTTAATGCCCCAATCCTGCACCATTTTTAGATGTACTTTTATCATTATCATTGTTAGAAATATTTTCTAATTTTCAATTTGATTTCTCTTCTGATTCATAGGTTATTTAGCATGCACTTCTCAATTTCCAAGCAAGCATTTGGGGAATTTCCTAGTTACTGTGTTAATTTATTTCTAACATAACTTATTGTGATTAGGAATCATACTCTGAGTGCTTGCAAGCCTTAAAATTTCATTGGCTCTCAAAAAGCACTTGTGTAGTGTCTCGAGGTGTAAGCTGAACTAGAGTTTGTGCGTATGTGACATCATTTTACTTGTAAGAATGACTAACAGACAAACCACGGCTACTCAAACTTGGGTATATAGCATACATTTAATCAAAAATGAAGTGAGCCTGCTGCTCCAAGGGAAACCACTCACAGTAGTGTCACCAATGATGAAATTCAAATTTTCAAGTGAAAATTATAATTTTGGAAAAGTTGTACCTGCTACCACGAGCTTAACAGTGTCCCAGGACTTAATGTTTCTAATGTAATCAATGGTGATACAAATGAATATGGATTTTTTTTCTACTGTGTAATGAAATGTGTCAATACTTAGAAAATCTGCATAACTCAGTATTTTTCAGATGACTAATGTTTGATGTTACAAAGTCATGCACGGGTAAAAGAATCATCCATTCAAAGAACAAGACAGAACAATGGATTATAATGTAACACCGTACCAAAAAAGTTCATTGACGTGGTTTCAGAATCCACACTGTCATTTACCTTTAAGAAACTATCAGTCTTTGGGGCGCCTGGGTGGTTCAGTCGATTAAACATGATGCTAGATCCCTGGGACCAAGCCCTATGTCAGGCTGAGCAGGGAGCCTGCTTCTCCTTCTCCATCTGCCTCTCCCCGCATGCCCCCCACCACTCGTGGTCGTGTGTGCATGCGCTCTCTTATCTCCCCGCCCCCAAATAAATATATCTTTAGAAAAAAAAAAACTACCATTTTTTGGGTCTTGGGTACAGTATCGAAGAAGAATATTCTTACATATCTGCAAAGGCTATTAAAATATACCTCCTCCTTCCAATTATGTATCTGTGCGAGGCCAGATTTTCTTCAAACAAATAACATATTGTAACAGATTGAATGTAGAAGCAGATATGAGAATCTAGCTGTCTTCTATTAAACCAGAAATTAACGATTTGCAAAATATCCAACAGTTCCACTCTTCTCACTAAATTTGATTTGGGATAGATACTTATTTTTCATGAAAAAATATTTCTGTTAACATATAATGGGTTTACTGTTATTTTTAAATAAATGTTTTTTTTATATTTCTGGATTTTAATTTTTTTTTAAGATTTTATTTATTTTTTTGACAGAGATCACAAGCAGGCAGAGAGGCAGGCAGAGAGAGAGGGGGATGCAGGCTCCCTGCTGAGCAGAGAGCCCGATGCGGGGCTCGATCCCAGGACCCTGAGATCATGACCTGAGCCGAAGGCAGAGGCTTTAACCCACTGAGCCACCCAGGCGCCCCTCTGGATTTTAATTTTTAATGTGGTAATATTGATAGACAAAACCTACACAAACACAATCCGTTTGGGGTTCTCAGTAATCTTGAAGAACAAAAGAGCCCTAACATCAAAAAGTTAGAGAACTTAGTGGTTGTCCTAGAAATTAGAGTATGCCTCCTGACCTATATGTTGTTGTCAAGTATATTTATTTAAGATCTCTCTCTGTCTCTCAGAATAGTTATTGTGTTATGTGGTCTCTCTCTCCGGAGAGAGAATGAGAAAATAATTGTTTTGTATAATCATTGTTCATTTAGATTCACTTACATAGTTACCATATTTTATGTTTTTCATGCCTCACTGCATCTCTGAGTTTTCATTTGCCTTCATTTTTCCTTCTACCTAAGGAATATTCTTTTGTATTTCCTTTAGGGATAGGTATGCTGCTGGCAAATTCTCTTGGTTTCTTTGCTTATCTGAAAGAAATTGTTTCACCTTTATTCTTTAAGGGGTTTTTTTTGGTGAGAAGAGAATTTTATTAGGTTGGCAGCTAATTTGATTTAAGATCCCTGTTTACTGTATTCTGGCTTCCACTGTTGCCATTGAGAAGTCAGCCATCAGTCTAATAGTCTGTTCTTTTCTTTTACTGTTTTTGAGGTTTTCTTTTTTTCTTTGGTTTCCTGCAGTTTTCACAGATATGTGACTGACTATGGATTTCTTTACTGCTTGGTGTTTATTGAGATCGTTAATCATTTCTGGCTTATTATCAGACATTGTATTTTCAGTACTGCTTCTGCTCCATTTTCTTTTTACATTTTTACTGTGTTTATCTGTTTATCTACCTATTAGTAGATAGAATTCCCATTTAGTGGTGGTAAGTACAGTGAGAGATTTTAGAATCCTTGTTGGAGTCTTAAAATCTCTATACCCATTGTGGGGCTCGAACACACAACCTAAAGATCAAGAGTCTCATGCTCCACCAAGTTAAGCCAGCCAGGTACCCGCCCTTCTTTTCAGTTTTGAAACTTCAATAAAACTAGATGCTGACCTTCTCACTGTAATCCTTTCTTATCCTCACTTTCATATTTTCCATGTTTTGTCTCTCTATGCTTCAATCTGACTGCATCTTCTGGTTCACTATATTTTTTCTTCAACTACCTAATCTGCTTAAGTTCTTAATTTTGGCATTGGGTTTTTTTCATTCAGAAATTCCTATTTGCTTTTTCAAATCTATGGTGTCACTTTTTTTTTTTTTTTTAATAATTTGCTGATCCTTGCTGAAGTTTTTTGGTTTGTTTTTTTTTTTAAGATTTTATTTATTTATTTAACAGAGAGATCACAAGTAAGCAGAGAGGCAGGCAGAGAGAGAGAGGAGGAAGCAGGCTCCCCGCCGAGCAGAGAGCCCAATGCGGGACTCCATCCCAGGACCCTGAGATCATGACCTGAGCTGAAGGCAGAGGCTTTAACCCACTGAGCCACCCAGGCGCCCCCTTGCTGAAGTTTTTAAGTGGAGCTTTTCCCTTCCTGGTGGACATCGGGGGTTTTTCTCTGCTACTAATAAGCCATGTATTCTGTTGCCCACTTTAAAAAATACAACTTTTCATCACCCCAGCCCAGAGCGTAGGGTGTTTTATCACGTCCTTAGCCTTTGGCAGGCTCCTCTGGGGTAAGCCAAAAGGTTAGCTCCGTCTATCCTCTCAGATCACCCTCGTGCAAAAGCAGCTGGATCCTGTCACTCTGACATCTCACCCTCCGAGGGTCAGGACCCACCCTGTCAGTCGGCCTGCCGCCTCCTTCAGAGCTCCCCAAATATTCACCCCGCCCCTTCCATGGCTGCCTCCTTTTCTTGGCCCACTACCTACCCCGAGGGGAGAAGCAGCTCTTGTTCACCTCTTTGGGCTCAAAACATTTCCCTATCCTCACTAGATAGTTTTTCACTCACTTACACTGTTAATTCTTGAAGATTTTTTTTTTTTAATGTTTTAAATTTCATCCCGTTCCGTAGTTGTTCCTGTTACCTTCAGAGGAGATGCTGGTCAGAGAAATTCACATTTGGTCTGGCCTTTACAGTGTTCCTCAAAGAGTAGTTTGCAGATGAGTTGCAACCTACCAAGTGTTACCAGTCTATAATGAGGTAAATACAGAGGTTGAGAATAAACATTTAGAAGGTGTTACAGCAATTTGACATAGCTGTGAAGTCATAGCATATGATTTAGTATTTTATAAAAGTACCAATTCATAACATACTAAGGGGGGAAACTGGTCCTTCCCCACAGTTAAGTTGAGAAGCGCTTCTTCATACAATCAAGTGTGAGTCTCCGTACTACAAGCCCCTTCTTTTCTTGCTTTTACAGAAAATACATTGTAGAAGAAGGTTAAAAGGTGTGTAGGTTAAAAGGTTGTAAAGCCTTGTATAAGTGTGAAAGTGTTTTTACTGACCTAAAAGCACACCAAGTTTTATTTTTTATTTTTTTTTTTAAAGATTTTATTTATTTGACAGAGAGAAACACAGCGAGAGAGGGAACACAAGCAGAGGGAATGGTAGCGAGAGAAGCAGGCTTCCTGCCGAGCAGAGAGCCCGATGCGGGGCTCGATCCCAGGACCCTCGGATCTGACCTGAGCCGAAGGCAGCCGCTTAACGACTGAGCCACCCAGGCGCCCCAAAAGCACACCAAGTTTTAAATACTATAGTCAGTTATTCATTACTGTTTACTGTGTGCTCAGTCTTCTGCTGGGTATCGGGTGGGAGTATTCTGAAAGTATAAAACATTACTGGTTCTTTAGGGCTACACTATTGTTGAACTGTTAAGCTTGAATATGTGCATTTGCTCCTTGCACACCCAGCAGGTGTAGCTGTAGATAATGGGAAGAGCGTTGAATATAGATACAGATATGAATCCTGTCCGTGTCACATACTTGTTTACTTAGATTATTTGAGAATGAGAAGGATGCTGATGTCATGGGGTGACTGTAAGAATGGCGATATAACCAGTGTTTCCCATGATGCTTGGCGAACAATATTATTAATGATTATGTTCTTAATCCCTAATTGGTAATTATTAGTGATAGTAATGGATAGTTTCTCTACTTTCCCTTCTAGAAGTCTCTATCTCTTCAGTGCAATACCTATAGCAGATGTATTGCAGTCTGAGCCCCCGAATAAGTGAATGAATGAAATACTGGATTTGAAAACACTTCATAAGCCTGAAAGCATTAGAAAGCTGTTGGCCAACTATTAGTATTTGAATAATTTCATTAATAGATGTAATCTGGCGAAGTTTCATATATATGTATGTAAATGCTAAATGTGTGTAGGAGCCAAATACTATGATATGGGCATATAGGGTTGTTATAGAATTTAAGCAAATGAAAGCCTTTGTGTGGCTGGTAACCCACTGAGGGGGCTTTCTGGGAAGGGTAGGATTGGAATGGGACCTTAAGCATGTGACCAAAAAAAAGAAAAAGGTATATTCAAGGACGAGTAATAGCACTAGCCTGCCTAGAGAGAGAGGTATCCTTGAGGAGCCATCAGATAGGATAGGTAGAAGAGGCAAGGTGTGGCCGACACAACCAGAGGCCTTACTGATCTGCTGAGAAATGGAAAAGACCCATTTTTAAGTTTGCAGCAAGGTCGTACCATTCCGTCACCAACACATCAGTGTGTTAGAATATGTTTATGGCAGTTGACTTGAGCAATGGAAGTGTAAGCAAAAATAAATTATGAATTAGCTACTTTTTTCCTTCTACAGTATAGAGCCTGAATTCCCATTTAGTGGTGGTAAGTACAGTGAGAGATTTTAGAATCCTTGTTGGAGTCTTAAAATATTATGCGACATGACTAAGTACTGATAATTTTGGAACTTGACTCAAAAATGTGCCCACAACCCCCAGCATTGCCATTTTCTAAGGCTTTTGTTGCGACAACTTAAAGGAAACTTAGGGTGAATTTTCAACACCTTACGTTATTTGATGCTACCATTTGCTTGTTCTTTATATTTCTTTCCATGTAGATTTTCAGTGTGAAGATGGTTATAATATCCTTTATAATTTGTCTATTTTTCATTGAAAGAAAGGAGATTGAAATACTTATTAGAATAATTACCTGACAGCCAAGTAATAACTTCATTACAATGTATTCATTTTCAGTATTTTCATCCTAGAATTTCCTCTTACATTCTTTTTCACATTTCTCCACAGTATGGATGGAGCAGATCTATGCTTTGAAATCGTAAAGCGAGCTGACGCTGG
Organism: Procyon lotor; assembly: GCA_028646535.1. Classification (NCBI taxonomy): domain Eukaryota; kingdom Metazoa; phylum Chordata; class Mammalia; order Carnivora; family Procyonidae; genus Procyon; species Procyon lotor. Next base: position 72,039,363 of record CM053612.1, read on the forward strand.
TTTTGTCTACAGTGAAGCTGTCGCCAGGTATGTCATTCGTGTGGACTCCCCAGAGGTCAAGGTGGAAATAAAAGAAGGAAATGACAAATCACATAAAGTGACCTTCTTTTTGAACTGATGATGAGCTTACTGCCACTCTTTCCTACAAGGAGCATGTCTGTTGTAGTGCGTTAGTGGAACCGAAGTAGCGACTGGAAATGCAAAATATTGAACCATGCATTTATCTATTAATACAGGCTTGCAGCTTAACATAGTACTGCTGTCTTTACCATTTCTGATGACTTTTGTTCAAGGAGGGATTTGATAGCTCAACAACTACGAAGAGTCCAATTTGGAGGCTTTTTGTGTGTTCGATCTTTATTTTGAGCAGATGTGCCTTATTAGTTCTTCACTTTGCCTTTTGGTGATAGCAAATTGTTATGTGGCCAATTAATCTGACGAAATGCACAGAACAGTAGAAGGAACAGATATAAAAGCACAGTGCTCCTGCTCAATATATTTGCTTCAGGCCAGCGTGTGATCTCCCAAGCAAATGCTGGCCATTGTTCTAAGTCAAGTTGTTGTAAGGAACCAATGGCTTAAAATAAGGAGTAGAAAAATCACAGCCGTGTACCAGGACGCTTGCCTATAGATTTAGAGCAATAGAGCTTTCTGCTTTGGTGGCAATCATACCATAAATACCCACTTCAGTGGGTTGCCTTTTTAATACCTAGAATCTCCTCAGTCACCAACCATAATATGTTGAAGGATTCAAACCCGCAACTCTAGTGGGTTTTTTTTTTAAACCCATTTTCCTGTTAGTTTTGAGTTCATATCCCAGTTTAAATTTTTTATTCTGTATTGTGCTTCAGAATTTAAAAGCATTCTTTAATACCAAAATAGTCAAATGCCATCTTGAGTTTTCTTATGATACAGCAGTAAACTACTTTATCCAACTAAATGAAACTCTCGGACCCTTGGGCATTATTGTTCATATTTACTTCTTCAAGAATTTGAGGCAACCTGCCTTTTGAACTTTCCCACATTGATCTCTTTCAACAGCATCATCAAATGGGGAACACTAAAAATTCTGAACGTTGACTTTTATAGAACAGTGAAGCTTGGGTACCTGGCGCATGTGCTCAGGGTTGATGTTCAAGCACTACCATTTGTACTCTGTTCCCCACTTGTCTGTATGGCTTTTCCTCAACTTTGAGCCTGTCTGTGCCACTGTTCTGGCCATCAGCATAGGGAGAATAGTCATATGTAGAGGTGATGCCATACAGTGAAACGAAAAGAACTTTCCAGAATGGTCCAGTTAAGAGTAGCCTTGAGGCCAGTCGGCGACACTGCAAAGAGAGAAATTTGGCACAATTTATTAAAGACTCTTCCTAAAAAATGACAAAAGGCCGGAGGGGCATCCTCAGAAAGTTGTATTAGGTATGTGCCCTTTTGCAGAAGATCAGTGACCATACAACAAGGGCATGGAGAACCTTCTTTGGGCTGTAGAGCGTTCAACCAGATGACTTCTAACCTGCCTTCCTCCTCCTCTAATTCCGTGATTCATCGCTGAGAAATTTAGCTTGCATCAGTATTCTAGTGAGACCAACTGCAAGACTCCGAGGCACCAAGTAATCAAATTGATAATGTTTTTCTCCAACTGGCTGAGCTTCAAGAGAAGCAGCAACGCGTGGCATAAAATAAAACTGCATACAGTCCTTACAACCCAATTAGTGATTACCTCTGTTCTTTCAGGGGCGATGAGTTGTGGAGTGCGCTAACATACAGAATCAGATTATCAAATCAGACTCTTACAAATCAGAGCGATCTTCTTACCGAGTACCAAGCTTTACTAAATAATTATAAGGATATAGGCAATCAAGAGGCTCAGCTGAAACAAAAAGGTCTGGGTTTTCAAGGGCAGCTTCCCACATCAGAAATGCACCTGTGGCCCAGAGTAGGTGAGGTCTCTACATGAAGTTTGTGGGATCCCACACACACAGGGGAGCACTGAAGTTACAAGACGTCTCCATTGTCTGCCTCAAGGAGTTGTATAGCTTCCATGACCTCCTCTGTTTACCATAGGTAATCCTTAGCCCCGGACATTCTCTTAGGAGCATTTCAGAGACAGGAGCATTTCAGAGACGAGGTCTCTTCTGCCTGACAAGAGTGTTAATCTCTTTACCTAGAGTCCCCTCCCCTCTTTTCTTCCACCACCCTGGAAATGCAGGCTTCCACAGGAAGTGAGTGGACCGCAGGCCTCGGTTCTTTCCTTCTGCTGAGTTGTCCTCATTCCTGATCCTTACAGGAGATGGAGACAAACTTATATGTTGCGAAGTTTCTCTGAAAGTAGAGGCCACCATGATGATTCATGAAAATGAAGCTTTCTAATTAAAGTTGAGTCAGCAATTCTAGGCAGTGTGGGCGGATTTTTGCTTCTCTCTTTTTTCTGCTTGCACACTAGTCACGTGCACAGCCTCCCAGAGTCATGACTGGGAGGGTGGAGAAAGATCATTTGAAATGTGTAGTATCTGGGGAGAAAAAAATTGTATCCTCCCCTGACACACTCCAGAGATTCTGATATGTATATATATTTGGGTCAAATAATTGAGCACTCTGATAATTAGATGGAAAATGCTCATTCACTGAGGTATTTTTTTTTTTCTTAATGAAGCTTTGAGATAGGAATTTTCTTCAGGCTAAAGACATGTAAGTGGCTTTCTTATTACTATGTATCCAAAATAGTCCATACTGTAGGTATAAGCTATGTCCAAATTACCTAATTTCAACGTACCCACTCTTCTAATGTTCACATCTAGATGTACAAATAGGCTGTTCCTAAACCTTTGACTAAACTTAACGATAATAATAATATTGTGATAATAATAACTTGCCCTTTGTGGCATGGTTTAGAGTTTACAAAGCTCTTTCACATTTGTCTCTGCCATTTCAGGGGGCCACATGGCCTTCAAACCCTGATTTGAGCCAGGAAAGGGCCAAGTTAAGAACCCCTAACTTAAACAGAAACTTAGTTGTAGGCTTTGCAGTCCCAGGCAAAGAGGATATGACCACAATCCCTTTTGTGTACATTTGCAAAGTAAGAAAAATGGACATGACAACTAAGGACAGTATGAGCTGAGTTCTCTGCTTCAGAACCCAGGTGTAGGGAGACAATGATAAGTATAGGAACAGAGTCTGGGGTTGGGTTTTTTTTTTCCTAAGTTTCATTTAAAAAATGGAACCTTCTGATCGATTGTAGTACATTAAGTAATGCACATGCCAAGGAGAGGGACGTTCATTTGAGTTTTGATGATGGTAGTGTACCCGAGAGGAAACTTGATGGAAATGCCTCTTAGTTGTATGGCGGGAGGGGGAAATTTTTTTTTTTTTTTTTTTTTTTGAGTCAAGGATACACACGAGGGCATTTGCAAGTACTGGTAAATTATTTCGTTTTTATTTAAAGTGTGAAGAATAGAAGATCTGGAAAGATAAAACTCAATAAATACAATAAATAACATTGCATATCTTGCATCTCTGTGTCATGCCTGGTTGGGAAGAAAAAGGGGAAAAAGAAAGATATGAAGGGAGTAAAATATAGAGGAAGAGAGGATAAGAAGACACTCAACAGAGAGAAATAGAGGAATTAGAGGAAGAAGAACCTAGAATTAAGGGACAGAGGGAAGTCAAAGCAAGCTCTGAAGTAATACTGAATACAATACGCGTCCTTACGCTGGTCACACCCTGTCGTTAGTTGACCCGTTAGCACTTTTTTAAGGACTGTTCTTTAAAATGCTGACGACTCCTGTTTTTTTCCCCTGGACCTAGCGGGAGGGAGCCGCTGCAGACCCCCGCTGGCCACGTGATGAGTCCGACTTCCTAGGATGGCGGCCCAGACCAACTCTGCTTTGTTAAAAGATGCCCCAGCTAAAACTCGATTACGTTGCAGAAAGAAATTGTACGCATAAAGAGGTTCTTTCCTCTTGTTTGTCCTTAAAGCTAAATGGAAATAAGACGGAGAGCCAGCCTCTGCTGGCAGATAAAAGGCTCCCATCCCTTTAGTCAGAATCCGTGGCGTACCTCTGAGCACTGTTCATTGAACAGCAATCCACTGTAACTAAGTAGAATTAACCGAGTGTCAGAGACTTGCTTCACCCCGCCCCACGTTTTCAGCTTGAATTTTTCATTTGCGGAGCTATTTTACTTATGAACTGTGTGAAATTCTTTTGATTTGGTTCTCTTAGAAAATACAGAACACGTTATTTCTTCATGAAGCTTCTAAACTCACGGGTCTGCCAAATTTTTATTATGAAGCCTCACGTTCCACCAGTCTTGTCCACTCCGATGCAAAGTGTCCATGGGCAGTAAATATGAAGGTGGGAGTTACAGACTAGGGACACTGTATATGAAGTTTTAAAAATCAAAAATTTTTATTACAGTTTTAGATTTCTTTTGTTTTTCTACAGTCATTACATGAGACAGATACTGGAAGCTCTACGCTATTGCCATGATAATAACATAATTCACAGGGATGTGAAGGTAAGTCATTTTTATCGCTAACTTGAATGTTCACGAAGAGAAACTGATAAAAATGATAATGATCAGAAGTGTTTCTTTAATGTTCTTAAGGTTAATTTTACTTCCAAATGAACATTTATGTAACTACTTGATATTTGAAGAGTCATACTCATTCCTAACAGGAACACTTTATCATTTCAGTTTCCTTATTCTTATTAAAATGTACGTGTATTCTGAAATTCTATTATTCCTCTTTTGCCATTATGTATTTACGAGAGAAATGAAAAATCCAACAGATAGTAAGAACCAAATAACAATCCTATCCTAAGTTAGTTGGGGGAGGGGATTGGTTTATATTGGTTATTTGGTTTATATAGTAAAAGTTCATCATATACTTATATTTTCATAGTGTTGCAATACAGAATAGTCCCCATCTTTTTGCACATAGTTTTTTAACATAGTCTGAAATCATAATTAAAAATGTAATACAGTTTTGCACCCTTAGGAATGTGCATATTACCATTATTCGGTCTTTCTGCCTATTTGCTCCCAGTATCAAGTTCATGAAAACTGTAAGTCTCTGGCTTATACTGGTGTCAGGCAGGACATAGAGGCAGGCCAGAAGGTCAAACAGTGGGCCTTCCTCCTGATGCCCAGCCCCTTCCAAGGCCTCAAATCGCTAAGAGCCCCTGAGTCTCTCTAACCCTATTGTCCACTTTCTCTCTCTGATATTTTGTTACTGGCCTCTCTCTAACACAAGGCATCTACAGACATGGAGCTCTCCTTCCCTCAAAACGTATTATCAGAGGCCTGGCCTCTTCACTATATTTTAATGGTTAAGAAAATGGGGTAGAGTTTAGTTAAATTTTCTAGAACGTTTGGGAAATTTTAACTAAATTCTTGTGGTTATAAGCTGAGATAAAACCAGAAGGGAAGGAAGGGAAATCTGAAGGGGGAGAATCAGAGAGGGAGACGAATCATGAAAGGTTATGGACCCCAGGAAATAAACTGAGGGTTTTGGCAGGGCAGGGGGATGGAGGATGGGGTAACAGGGTGATGGGTACTAAGGAGGGCACGTGTTGTGATGAGCACAGGGTGTTATACGCAACTAATGAATCATTGAACACTACCTTAAAAATTAGTGATGTACTATACAGTGGCTAACTGAACATAATAATAATAATAATAATAACAATAAACTGAGGTAAAGCATGAGCAATTCCAAAACAGTCTAGTGGAATGTGACCATAGCAAATGAAAAAAATCATTGGAGAAATGTAAAGAATACACTTCAGTTGTAAAATATCTTAGTCTTTCCAAATGTGGTGATAGGAAAAGGAGATTGTTATTATCAGTACTCAGCACTGAACTACCCAGTAGATACATAGCACTTTTATAAAAAAGTATTTTTCAGTTACGCAAAGAGAATAACAAGTGTAAAAAAATTAAAGGAGGGAAATTGTCAATGATAGGAGCAGGCTGTGTTACTCTTCTTGGGGGAGGGGATTGAAATGCAGATATAAAGGGTAAAGTATATTTCCTCGTATATATTATAAAATAGATGATAAAAATGACAGTTTGAAAACTTAAAAAGTATAAACAGATTTTTAGTGCATATAATAGCACTGCATTAAAAACACTTTTGCTCAAGAGGCAATTTTGAATTCTGTTCTTGAAGAGTAATTATATCAACATCATATAATAAATAATGAGTGACAACATACTGTACTGTAATACTTCCAATAATACAGCTTGTGATTAGTCATGGTATTTGATATGATCATCCAAATCCAAGTAAAATCCCAAAGTAACTATATTTGAATATTGTCCTTCAGCTTCTCATTTACCTTCTGATTGATTTATTCAACGAATATTCGAGTGCGTACTTCATGCAGAATGCTGTGCTTGGAGCCCTAGAGGTATTATGATGGTCTCAGTAGGGGGACGAGGCAGCGTACCTGTTACTGATGGCTGCAGATCAACACAGAACTAAACTTGGGGACTTCAGACAGCTACTGCTTTTTATCTGCTCACAATTCTGTAGGTTTGGGCAGAGCTTGATGCTCAATTCTGTTGACAGAATATGGGCCGGGGCAGCACAGCTAGTACCCACATGGGCTTCAGTCTTGTGGCATGTCCGCTGAAATGCCCAGAACAGCTAGGAGCTTGCTGGACCCTCTTTGTAGTCTCTCGTTCAGGATATTCCCCCACCTTCCCTTCTCTGTCTTCATGGGCCCCCGTCTCCAGCAGGACCGTGTCTCAGGGCTCCAAACAAGCAAAGGTGGAAGTTGCCAGGCCTCTTGACATCTAGGCCGGAAGTCGACAATGTGTCATGTTCTCTGAGTTATGTTAGTCAATAGATTACAAGACTAGCCTGATTCAAGAGGAGGAAAAATAGATTGTGCCTTCTGGTTGGAGGTGCAACGTATGTGCACAAGGATAGGAACTTGTCTGTGGCCATCTTTACAGACAAGCAAAACAATTCTTGTCTAAGGTAGAGGGTGGGAAATAACATTAAAAGAGCTGGAGAAACTTCATGGAGGTCATGTTTGAACCTCGTCTTGAGTCTTGGGGAAGTTACATGAAGATAAGAGGGCTTTTCAAGGAAAAGCTCAAAATTAGTTTTGCATTGGATTTTATTAGCTTATTATCTCTAAGGTACATACCAAGTAAGTTTGGGGAAGCACCCAGAAACATGTTGAGGAAGGAAAGATAGAAGTAATTCTCAAACTGCAAGTAAGAAGAAACCACCCAAAAAGGTACCTTTGCCCTGTTGACAAGTGGACTCAACACGGAGCACACACTAATGTTGACATTCTTTATATTTCAGTGCCTGGAATCTATACGTTTGATAGGGGTAAATGGAATACTCACATTTAGCCAATCAGTAATTTTGAATTGGGGTAAATTTTTCTTAAGACATTCATCCAAAACTATGCATCATGTGCTTCCTGTGGTGGGCGGGGGGGCACTATTCTAAGAAGTGGAGCTCTGTCAATGAACAAAACACCCAGAATCACTGCCCCCATGGAGCAAGCTGACTTTCTAGTTCGGGGAGACCAACCCTAACCAAGAGCATAAATAAGTCAACTACATAGTAGGTTAGGACGTGAAAGGGTCTGCAGGGAAACAGAGTGGGCAAAGGGATAGGGACTGCTTAGAGAAAAGGTTGCAGTTTTAAACAGGGTGGTCAGAGCAGGCCACATTGACAAGACAACATCTGAGCACAGGAGGAAAGAAGGTGGGCTGACTGATACCCAAAGGAAGAACATTCTGGGTAAAAGGAACAGCCAGTGCAAAGGCACTAAAGCAGGAGCGTGACAGACCTCTTTGCAGAATAGCAAGGAGGCCAGTGAGGCCGGGGTGAATTGAGCCCTAAGGAGAGTAGATAGGTAGATGGGGTTAGAGAGGAAGGGGGGGTGCTTTGACTTCTACTCTGAGAGAAATGGGGACTCCCCGGAGGGTTTTGACCAGACTGTGATCTGACTTTCCACAGTGACAGCAGTACATTGCTTTGTTGGCAATACATTGAACCAGGGGCTCACGGGCGGAAGCAGGGAAACAGGAGATGGTCCTGCCTGGCCGGACTAGAGTGGTAGCAGTGGAGGGAGTAAAAACGTAGATTCCAGATATATTCTGAAGGTTGTGTCAACAGAATTTGCTAATGTAACTTGAGTAACTCAGGTAACCCAAAGTAATTTTGTTGAGGACCTTGTCACAGGAGTTTTCCAATGTCGTGGTCATTATAAAACTTCAATAACAGTACATCTCACACAGCTAATGATTTCACATTTCTGTTTGACATGTTGGTAATGTTTGCTAATAAAGCAGCCCGTTAGCTTTTCTTCACGTTCAGGTAGCCTATGTTCAGTGACCGGCCTGTGTGTGGATTTCTGTATAGGTTTTGGTTTCTGTAGTTTGTTTTTGTGAAAGTTTTCTTCCCTCACGCTTAACTAAAGAAAATATAAGAACATTGCCATGTTTTATTCCTTTTAGAAGAATTTACTTAATCATCTGTTTCATCTTGCCAAGAATATTCTCATATTCTCTGCCTTTCCTTCTCATAATCTGTGGCACCGATCCCAAAGCATCAGATTTTTCCACAGGTCCTGGCATTTTATTGATTAGCAATATTTTTTCTTAACTTGATGGGCGTTTCTTTTTGAAATCATTCTAATTGACTCTGAAAATGTTTGGTCATATCAAAGTTAGATTTGAGTATGTGGTACCTCATGACCTGCAGTGGGAACTTGGTTTGGAGAAGCATAAATTGCATAAAAGGCAATTGTGTAACCCTTTGAAATTCAGGGAAGCATATCTTCATAGTACAGGTTTCTCCCAACTCCCAAGTGTCACACACTAGTGACATTTTGGGTCAGGTACTTTGTTGTGGGAGGCTGTTCTCTGTATTATTGCCTCCACTCACTGCATATCAATAGTATTTCCCCTTAATTGTGACGATGAGAAATGTCTCCAGTCATTGCCAAATGTCCCCTCGGGCACAAAAGGCACCCCTGGTTAAGACCCGCTGTATAATACTGCATTGATCCTGCCTTACCTCCCCACGGGCATTAATTAAGGCATGTGTGTCTCTTTTTTTTTTTTTTTTCTTCTGTCCTCTTCCCTTTTATTCCTCAGTTTCTTGTGAGAGGATGTGAAAACTTTCATTATGTTTCACATCTTTCTCATTTCTTCCTCTCACCCTGAAATTAAAAGAACTCTAGAAAGAAATAGTACAGTTGCCAAGGTAAATGCAAAGCCTGGCTCCTTGCCTGCCTTCATTGGCTTTAGTAAGCATTAAGAGTCGGTGGGTTTTTCTCATCGCCCCCCCCCCAACTCCCGGAGACAGCTTTACACTGCGTCACGAATGCATCTGCATTCGTGGAGAGACGAAGCATTCTTAGACCTTTCTGTGGCTCTGACCTACTGACATCCAATTTTAAGAGCTGAAGTTGAAGTTACACCGCTTCTCTAAATGCAAATGGCCATGTGCACAGTCACTTTCTGTTCCGAGTGGGACCTGTGCCCAGGAGGTTTGGGGGCTCGGTGTTTAGTTCTCAGAACTGTGCAAAACCCCATAGCCACACGGTCATAGACACTCGGCCAGAAGCCTCCACCCAAGCATTTCTGCATGCGCTTCCTTGAAATGGTTTTCTTCCTAACTGGTGAACACGCCTGGCTGCTCTTTGGTCCCCTTCTGTTCTCAGTTCCCCTTTAACCTGCGTAGGGCCAGACTCTATAAACAGGTGTTCAACACATCACACTGGTTGCCATGACATTATGGATTTCGTACAGCATTTCTTCCCCTATTGTGCTTGGTTGCTGACATTTCTTCTGTGTCTCTTACTCCAACTTCCAAGAAACCCCTCGTGTCGTATCAAGAAATTAAAGTTCTCATTAAAATGAAAACGTGGTTGTTTTTTTTTTTTTTATTCTTTACTCTGAGAGGCACACTGATTCATCCTCTGCATTACTTTTGCAAGATTGGACATAATGCATGTTTAGCTTAAATGTAGGGTTTTAATAATTGTAGTTAGAAAAATCTCATGAATTAGAAGATCTTCAATTTGTCTTGTGTTTCTAACTGCTATGCTTCTTTCCTCCCACTCCACCCTCCCCAAAAAACTCAACTCCTTAATTAGAAAAGAATGAGGGGCGCCAGGCCGGCTCGGTCAGGGGAGCATGCAGCTCTTGATCTTGGGGTCATGAGTTCAATCCCCGTGTTGGGAGTAGAGATTACTTTAAAAAAAAAAAAAAAAAAGAAAGAAAGAATGCCTGTGTCTTTTGCTTATTAAATGTGAATTCTTTCATTGCTGCTGTCCTTGTGAGCCAGGGCAGCAAGCACTTATGATACGGCCAAGGCGTTTTCTCCTGTCAGGTAGAAAACCTTTCGAGCTGTCGTAACTCTTCCCACCAATATCAATTCCATTCGAATTTGGGGGCAGTCAGAGGAAGGTCCATGGCCTTAGACTGTAGGGTTGAAATGCTTAGCAAGTTACCGGTATCCCTCTGTGCTGCTTTTGCGGCTTGCCAAAGCAGATTTCCTTTCGGCTTGTCTGCCCACATTTGTTCCTGACGGCCCCCCACCCTGCAGACTGCAAGGCCAGGGATCGGCTGGGGGAGTCCTTACCAAATAAAGGAAATTGACATCTTCCTCTCCCCCCGCCCCAGGAGGTAGAAGCTCTTCCAGGTTGAGTAGTCTACCCATAAGTTTGCTTGTCTCTTCTTAATGGTTGTGTTCCCATTGAGTAGTTTGAAAGCCACCTTAATGAGAGTGTGTGTATGGAAAGGATAAAAGGGAAAACAGATATTTGTCATGCCTATTTTCTGTAGTGAAGGTACAATCTTGTTGGCAAACAAGCCAAAATTTGGGGCTTCTGAAATTTTGTTTGGCTGTAACCCATGCATTAAACCCATTGTTTTTCTCAAACAAGTGGTTGCTAGAGGGCAGGGGAGTGAGGCAATGGGTGAAATAGGTGAAGAAGGTTAAGAGGTACAAACTTCCAGTTGTTATAAAATAAACTAGTCATGGAGATGCAAAGTACAACATAGGGAATATAGCCAATAATATTGTAGTGACGTTATACGGTCACAGATGGTGGCTACACTTACCGTGATGAGCATTGAATAATGTATGGAATTATCAAATCGCTGTGCTGTGCTCCTGAAACTGATCTAACATACAACATGACATCGTATGTAAACTATTACAATAAAAATGTTTTGAGCACAGTTTTTCTGAAATCCACACTTTAAAGGTAGAGTAATTTGGAAAGTGATATTTCGTATAAAATATTTAGCATGACATTAAATGGCCAGTTTGTCCATTACACAAAAAAAATTTACGTTTTATAATTGCCTGTTCAGGAAAGTATCTGTGGAGTGAAGATAAACATGGTGATAAGCTCAAGACAGAGAATTAAAATGGGAATTTTCTAGCAGAATGAGTAACTTAAACTGCATACGTCTTTTCCTCTTTTTTTAAATGTGGGAAACTCTACTTTGATAATCTTATATCTTTTACTTAAAGTGGCAAGGCAAAGCGATGTTTTTAAAATGATCCTTAGAGGAGATAGATAGATAGATAGATAGATAGATAGATAGACAGACAGACAGACAGACACACACACACAAACTTACATGTATGTATATATAGTGAGATTTCATACTATATTGCTTATGTAAAATGACAGCAATGACTGGACGCGTCTATTTACAGCCAGCACTTAGGGAATCACCTAGAGTTCCAGGTGTGTCTGCAAATTAATCTGCCAGAGATCAGATCACCGCTATAAAAGAATAGATGTACACTGTAAACGTTTGAAGCCAGCATGCGTTTTCTTCAGACTGTTTTTCTGAACATTTTCTTCTCTCAGTCAAGCACTGAACTAAAAGGGGGTGGGGATGTTTACTGTTTGTTTTCTATTCTTTTTTTAATGAAAGTTATGCAGATGTGTTAGAAAACACTCTGGTGATGTTGAATGCAGGGCTGCTGGGGAATCTGTACTAGTGTATTGTTTCTACATTTTTTAATTCCGGAACAAAACATGCTATGAGACTAAAGGCTTGGAAGTGCTATGTGAACTTACTTGAAACTTCTTTCTGAGCGCCGAAGAAATGACCACGAAGAGAATAAGAGTCTTTGAGCAGTCTCTAAGGAAGTAACAGGTTACCATTAACATTTATTCAACTTCAGTTTCATTTGACTGTTTTTGTCTGGCTCTTATCTGAGCAGAGAATGCAAGTACTGTGGGTGTAGAAATTGAAAGCAGACTCCAGCTCAAAAGGCGCTTATGATCTTTTTGGGAAGATAAACCACATTAAAAAGGGGTTTTTTTTTAATTAGATTGTACATAGCACGGAGTATAGTCCCCATCATTTATTTTGCTGACAAGACTACATGAAAGAAAGAAATGACCGAGAAATGCTTACTGTTTAAATATTTATTTAGGTGTTGGAGAAAACTGGGGTGACTTATCTATGCACTTCAGGTTTTTCATCAGCAAACTGGCATCCTTTATGGTGGTGGTGATTAAAATACATGCAAAGCATTTAAGCGGAGTGTCTGGCACATAGCAAATGCTAAGTGAATGACAGCTACTTGGAATAGTAACATCATCTGATTTAATAATAGTTCCTATGAATTACATAGTATTCTTCCATTCTGCAAATGATGAAATTAACACTTGAAGAGGGCAAGTAGTTTACTGAGGATTGTCTGGCTAAATAAGAGATTCAGCTAGGATCGAACCTAGGGAATCTACCTCCAGAGACCAGTCTCTCAACAACAATACTATTATACTGCCCTAATTATTCATTCATTCATTTTCACCAAAAGTAATTGGACATATCTACATGGCAGGTATCATTTGTCATTAATCACATTATTTATATTGAATGCAGAGGGAAATTGACAAGACGTGATGAAGATAAACATATCATGACATCGTATTCGCTCTTTATTTTGACCAAGCCTAACCCGAATATTTAAGTATATTTATAAAAACACCGGCTTAATAAATCCTGGAATCAATGAATATTGCTTTTCACAATAACATAAGCAGATGATACAAGATAATGCTTTTATAAAACCTTGGATTTTTATACTCTGTTATTCCTACATCTAGATAGGACTTAAGTGAGATAATTTCTGATTCACTTTTTTTCTTTTACTCATTGTCAAGGTTACCAAAAAAACACTAGCCGTAGATGGACCCTTATATTGCAACTACTAGAAAGCAGAAAAATCATAAACCATTTGCTGCTTTATCCTACAGTCATTACCTGTTGTGTTCTAAAGAAAAGCATATACAGTGGAGTTTAAAGAGAAAGTGGTCTGTTGCTTCCATATGCAGTCAGATCCTTTTAATATGCTTGACTTTTGCCTCTGAGAGTCTCTGCCATCTCAACTTGCCCTATCAGTAGAGTTGTAAAATGAGTTTTATGATTCTTTCTAAAACTGAAGAGGTTTTCCTAGTGCCTGCTTTCAAGCAAGCTGTGACCTGTTAATCACGTAGTTCAATATCCCTAGTAGCCATATAAACATTTTTCTCTTTGGTGGTGGTGTCTATTCAGAAGTCAGCTATAGGCTTGTATATGTGGGGAATCCGATTTTGTAAAGAGATTATATAGTGTCTTTTTGAACGTTTTATCTAAAAAAAGAAATATAATGGGGTCTGTGCTACTTCTAGCTGATGCAAGACAAGTGAGGATGTTTTTAATTTCAATTAAATAATTTAGTTGCTGACAGTTCTCAGTTCGGTGTAGAACGTAAAAAATGGGTTTAAAAATGCTATATGGAAGGAAGCAAACTATTAGTAGAATCTGGATGACCAAAAGGTGCCTTTTCACAGAGCTGTAAGTCAGATCTTTCTCCATAATGGATGTACAGGTCCTTATTTTTCTCAGATGGCTGACAAAAGAGTAGTATGATGTTAGTACGACTAAAAATGAAAATCCGATAAATGTGGTTCCAATGAGGCCTGCGGTCTGCGAGATCATGGCTCCTAGTTCCGTCTGCCGGTTATAGCACACGTTCTCCTCTCCTTCTGCAGCCTCTACAACTGAGTAGTATATGATAACCGGAATAATTATGCCTAGTACAACTCCCCATATGTAAACACACAGTTTTCTAGCAAAGTTGGGCTGGCGAAATCTTTTCAGTAAATGGCCATAAAATACTTTCTCGTAGCACGAAGTGGTCTCTTGTACGGAGTCCTTTTTCATTAAGGTAGCATAGCGGCTTATGGCAATCCAACTTAAAATTAAGAGACTGACAAACATACTTACATGCATGGATAGAGTTCCCAAAAAATTGACCACCGTGCATTGTGTAGATCGATATTCCCACTGAAAACCTTTCAGGAAGTAGATACCCATGAAAGGCATAGCACTGCACACAAGTAAGTTTGCAGTCACAAGATGTGCTAGGTAGATGTGCGTTGATGTTTTCTTGCCTATTTTTGTTAAAAATACCCATTGAGAGAGAGAATTTCCAAAGAGACCAATGATGCAAAGGAAGGTGTAAATGATCGGCAAAGCCATGGAAGAGATCCTGGATGGTTGAATGCATGTTGAATTGTTGGTCATTTATAGCAGATTTTCTTGGAATTTTGTCTCAGGAGCTAGAACAGATTGGCAGATATTTAATCTTAAAATCATAGATGGTATTTAAACTGAACAGTTTTTAAAAAGCATTGGATGAAATAAAATAGTAATGTAAATGTATTGAGTGGAAAGAGACACTATGGATGCTTTCTCACCTTTTCTAATCAGTTGTCCAGTGAAACTAAAAGTAAGACTTGATTGTGGACAGTCTCTTTGTCTAAAAAAACAAAAATTGATGCAAATAGTTAAAGGTCTGAGATTTATCATTCTTGGATTTTTTTTTTTTTTTGCATAGAAAGGTAATTAAAATATTTTAAGGCACATGCAAGCAATACATACTGGCCAAAGGAAAGTGTTGCAAAAGTGTTTTGTGGCCACCTTAATACTTAAGACTGATTTTTAATTATCACCTTAATTGTACATAAAGTGTACATAATGCTTTTAAAATGGCTTCTCTCCATGACGAAGTTAAAGCACTCTCTAAAATCTAATACCATTAGAATAGTGTCATTTCGCATTTCAGAAGTAAACTTAATCCTACACAAATACTCAGACAAGATCCTGAATCCAACAGAAGGCAAGTATAGTGACCAAGTAGTAGTAGTCACCAAAATCCCAAGGTCTTTACCAAAAGGCATCAGTAATTTCCTGTTTCAAACATTTGATGTTAAACTAGCATACTTCAATTTTCGAAAAGAGTTTAAATTCTATGTCAAAACTGTAGCTGCCATGCTTGTTGGTTAGAGTGCCCTCATGTGTCTTTGTGTATAATTTTAGTACCTTGGTTTTTTAGAGAATACTTTTTTAGAAGATATTTTAATCACAGCATAAATACAGGCATGTTTTTTGCTTTTTTATGTTTTATTTTTAAAGTTTATTTTTTGTACCGATCTCTACACCCAACACAAGGCTTGAACTTAGGACCCGAGATCATCACATCCTCTTCCAACTTAGTTAGCCAGGCACCCCTATGTCTTATTTTTAAATCTTTTTTTTTTTTTAATCCTCCTTGCATCTGATGGTACACAGGAAGTGTTGAGGAGTCACATACAAACTCTTTCATTATTTTGTTCATTCCTCTTTTCTTTCAGGTAGGAATTACAAGTTATTGGATTCTGGTCAAGTAAGAATCATGAGCTCTATTCAGAATGTGCCACATTTCTCTGTGTTTATCACCATAGCTTTCTAGGTACCACATTCTCTTTCATAAAAATCTAGAGTGAGGATTCTTTAAATCTTTTTCTAAATCACATTCTGTTTTTGATAAACACAAAAATGTTGCCATGGATATGCCTTCTTATATGCCCCCAGCCCCTCAGAGCTATTTTGCTCTGCCCCTCTTCAGAGTCACAGTTTTTTAAGTTTTGCATCATGGATTACAGAAATAGGGGTTTTTTCCAAATACACTGTTAGAATTTTTAAATAATTTTTAAACCAAGCAATCCCCACACAAGGACTTCGAAAGCTTGAGGGTCTGTACGGTGTCTCTAGGCTCAATATGGAGACCCTTCACTAATGTCTACCAGTGCCTATCATTTTATTTCTTTGCAATTTTTATTTAGAAAATAGTCCAGATGCTTCAGAGCAAGTTTGTATCTGAATGCAGTGCAGCCCCACAAATTGGAATCTGGTTGCAGTTAGTGTACTGTCAGTTGTAAATATATAAAGCCTAATCCATACTGATCTGATTTAAAACCAGTTGACTGATTGAAAAACCAGCCAGATAGTGATATAAACCAGTTTAAGACAAGCGATGCCTGGGTGGCTCAGTCAATTAAGCGTCTGCCTT
>CM053612.1:72055852-72098788 GCA_028646535.1 Procyon lotor
GTGTTCTCTCTCTCTCTCTCTCTCTCTCTCAGTCAAATAAATAAATAAAATCTTAAAAAAAAAAAAAAGGCAAGAAAGAAATGGAACTTCCTTTTATGATCATTATAAAGAAAAACACTACCCCTGCCTTGTGTAGATGATGCATTATATACTAAAATCTGAAAAGGTAATAGTGTCTCTGTATTCACAGATCACATTCCCCTCGTTCCAAACTAGCCCACCTCAGACAGCATCTGCCATCGCCTATTACTGTCACCTCACTTTGCTATTTCACACTAGTGGATGCTTCCAAACAAAAAGGAAGGAGAAAGACTCTGATGATCAGTTTTCAAAATTTAAACATTTTAGTCCTGTTAGAGTTTTGATAGAGTTAACTTTTAAGCTAAAAGTAAGTGATCCGTCTTACCTGCACAAGGAGTTTACACCAATCAAGGCTCTGTTGTTCAGGACAGGGATGCTAAATTTCAGACTTAAAATTCTCCGACCACCCCGTATCTTTCAGTTGTAGTCAGTGTGACCAGATTCTTGCATGACACCAATGACAGTGGGGGGAAGAAGGAAATTAAACAGAGTATTGAAGAAATTCAATAGTTATGGTAAATGTAGCAACTACCTCTCAAAAAACCTCATTTCTCTATTTCTGTAGTGGGAGGAAGTTGGTGGACAATATATATATTGTACTTCCTTGTGATTATTTCATGAACCAGCTCTACTTCAAGTAGCTTTATATTCGCATGCTTGGCTGAAGTTAAGTTCAAAGGTTTAGTAGTCCCCATAGCTAGTTTTATACCTCACAGTGGTAGAGGGAACCACTTCATAAGTCACCCAAAGAAATATTGGCACAAACTTGTCTGTAAAATCGCTCGTGGATAGTTTATTCGCAGTTTATCTTTATCAAGAATAAAAGGAAACAAAACCCTAAGCTTTCTTGCCAGAAGCAGCTTACTAGAATTAGATATCATAGAGCTGGAATAGAACTTCATGATCGTCTGTGGGTACAGACCCTTCATTTTAAGGATAAAGAAGTGAGTGAGATCCAGGGCGCCTGGGTAGCTCAGTGGGTTAAACCGTGTGCCTTCCGTTGAGGTCATGATTTCAGGGTCCTGGGGTCAAGTCCCGCATGGGCTTCCTGCTCAGCGGGGAGCCTGCTTCCTCTGCCCCTCCCACCCACCAATGCTTGCCCCCCCTCACGAAAATAAAATCTTTTTTTAAAAAAAAGCAGGAAGTGAGACCCAGAGCAGCACACTGTAAGTAAATACAGACTGCACTCGAGTTTGAGTCCCAACTTGGTTACCAAGTGAACTAACCCATTCTACTTCCAACTGCCCTGTGAGTCCCCCATTCAAAGTAGTGTACGTTATTTGGAGCATTTCATAATGGCTTTGGGGAATCCCAGAAGCCCCCCAAAATCCCAGAAAGAATCCCTGAAGAACAAATATTCCTCAGATAAAATGAATAGTTACATCATGCTATAAAGAATCCAGTTTTATATATAGGATCACGTAATGAGTCTATGAACTGGTAACTGAGCGAAAGCTCAGGGTACAGCTGAGGAGCGGACCCGTGTCACACACTCCCCTCCCTTGTGGAGTGAAACCACCCGGAGGGAGTCAGAATGGGAACAGAAATCTAATTTCATCAAATTCGGTTTGATATATACTTCGATAGTATATCGGTTTGATATAACCGATAGATACTTCGGTTATCAGTAAATCTTCATTTAAAATAAATAGAAGGACCTTGCCGTTTCTCATAACCCCCAATGTGTACCTTATTTTGTGTTGATTGCATAAATCCTCCCTAATGTTTGCATAATTGTTCTCTCTAGAACAAAAGTGAGAAGTACCTAAATGGATTTTGTTCTGCTGCTGTTCATCTTCGTAACGCTTGCCATCATTTCATTAGGGACAGTGACTTGTCCAGGGTTATATGGCCGTGGGTTGCAGAGTAATTTGGCCTCCCTGGAATTCCTTATGTTTTTACTTCATCAATTTCTTATGTCTCGTGTCTCATCAATTTCTCAAGGAATTGCTTGGAACAGATAAACCGTTTGAACTAATGTAGAGAAGAATGGAAGTGGAATGCTGTTTATAAGTGATTGAGAGATCATTTTAATATTACCACTTTGAGGCTTAAGCACCTTTAGTCCAAAAAAAAAAAAGAGAGAGAGAGAGAATGCCCTTGTCCGCCACTACCTTTCCTCCATTGTCCCCATACTTGGTAAATGACAGCATCACTTCTTCGTTCTTCAAGCCAAAAACCGAGGAATTATCCTTGATTCCTCTTTCCCTCACATCCCACCTCCAGCCAATTCCTGCAACTTCTCCCACCACCACCAGTAGTAGCCACACTTAATAAAAGCTAATGTGCCAGGCAGTCTGCTCTGTGTTTTATTTCATCTTCACAATACCCTGTGAAACAAATAGTACAAAATATATTCAATTTAAAGGCGAGGAAAACAACCTCAGAAAGGTCACATAAATTGCCTAAGATCATGCAGCCATCTGTCCTCACAACATGGTGACTGGCTTACACACACACATACATACACACAGCAAGTGATTCAAGAAAATAAAACCATAGCTGCAATATCTTTTTTTTTTTTTAAGATTTTTATTTATTTATTTGACAGATCACAAGTAGGCAGAGGGGCAGGCAGAGAGAAGGGGGGGACGCAGGCTCCCCGCTGAGCAGAGAGCCCGATGCGGGGCTCGATCCCAGGACCCTGAGATCATGACCTGAGCCGAAGGCAGAGGCTTCAACCCACTGAGCCACCCAGGCGCCCCCCCTCTTTTTTTTAATTTAGCCTCTGAGGTCAGCACTGTCACTTCTGCAGTATTATCTTGGTCACACAGAGCCAGCAGTGACTCAGTATGAAGAGGTAGGTAGCAGGAGGTAGTGATCATTGGGAGCCATCTTGGAAGCTGGCTACCACAGGATGCCAGTCAACCATTGGACTAGGGAAGAGTCAAAAGTACTTAAAAATGATTGTCAGGCAACTGGTCATTTATCGAGCAAGAATGCCTGGGTTGGTGTACGTTTTATCATTTCTTCCTGTCTCTTGATTTTTAGTGTTCTGTATTAAACAGTGCAGTTCATTTAATGAATATTTATTGAAGTTCCTACTCTGTTTCTAGTGGTGTGTGGAAGTCACAGAAGTATATTAGCCACGGGCTAACATAGGGCCTCTGGAAATTCAGGAGCGATTCCACAAGAAAGCTGAGAATTCAGATTAATACTGTGATGTGTGATAGAGACTTTCGATGCTCTACAAATTAGAAAAAGGAGAAGACAGTGAATCATAATTGTTCTGGAAGGCCAAAGGAACCAGAAGGAAATGGAACACATACTAAGCTATAATTCTGTGCTAAGTAGGGACTAGGCAGAGCATTTTACATGTAAGAACTCTAACAATGGATGGTAGAGGTCCCATTTTACATGTGAGGAAATTGAGTTTCAAAGAGGTTAAATTGCATGCTCAAGGCGTCACAACTAGTAAATGAACTTGAAAGCATGTGTATTTATTTTTTTCAATCTCTTCCTCTGCCTTTGAAAGCAGAAATTATTGGCCTTTTTCAGGGTCAGTTGTACCTGGTGGTACTTATGGTAAGTAAACTGGGGTCAGGTTTTGAATACTTTTTACTTTGTTCAAACAGGGCTTCTTGTCCTACGCTCTAAGGTAGCAGAATTGACCATGGGAGGAATCAAGTCCAATTTTCTAATCATCGAAAGCTTTAGACTTGAAGCTAAATTATATCCCATCAATAGCAGTATAAATTCTTTTTGATGGGGACAGTTTTTTAATTCCTTAACTGAAATGTAAGGAACTTTCTAATTTATATTTTTCTAAGAAATACTACAACTGGTAGAAAAGCATAAATGTCAGAGCATACGAAATTAATTAACCAAAATATAGGTTGTCAGGTGGAAATTCAAGGATTACAAATGCTCTGTGCAAGTGGCCCCTTGGACTCTTCTCACTCAAGGCCACTGGTAGTTCTCTTTGGTTTCTCATTTGTCTTTCCCATCCATGCCCTCTGCAAAGTTCCACTTCTGTTATCCTAGTGCAAATGCCCTTGTCCAACACTTCTAATTCCTTCCTATGTCATCTGCCAAATACTGATCCCCTGGGTGTTCTGCTCTGACCCTTATGATTTACTTCTCAAGGTGTTAGAGTAGCTTCCCCAGAATACAAGCCCTGCCTTGTGTCGAGTTTCCTGATTTCGAGATACTTGTGTGTGTCGAGCGAAGGTTTCACTCTGGCCCCAGAACCCATTTGGAGTCATTCAGTAAGAATGGTTCAGAGGGCAGGCGTGTGGTGATTTATTTTGACGGTCTCTGGTGAGCTGTATACAGCAAGGGTGCACGAGACTTTTCCTGACTGACAGGGATTATGGGGGTCAGGATTAGGGTCCCCCATCAACTTCCATCAGAGCCAGAACCCAGAGGACACAAGACACATCACACACACCTGACCGCCATTGCTCCAACTAGACAGTTGTTTTAGGCTGGTGTCTAAACCGGCTGCAGTTCGCCTTTTCAAGTACTCTTCCTGACCAGTCAGCAGTCCGGGGCCTCGGGAGGCCGGTGTGCACGCAGAAAACATAGGCCTCGCACAGTCTGTGTTAGAACAGCACATTCAAAAGATAAGTGGTTCTCCAAAAGGGGGTACGGGGGCCGTGGAAGCCTTTTATCCAGTTCAGTGCACACCCGAGACAGTGGTCACCTTGAGGAGGAGTGAAACACAGACCTTTTACTCAAAGCTGTGGTTTGTTCAAGGCTCGCTGAGCCCCCTGCTCCCTTCAGGATGTGGTGTCTGGCCGCAGCGCCGTCTCCACGGCACCGCTCGCAGGCTCTTGCTGCTACTCTAGCAGCTGTACTTACGGCCATCCCACCCTTAATCAGGGTTTCAAGAACTTCTACTTTGAAGAGCTGATTTCTCAGCAAATCGTGGGAGTATCTCCCTCAAGAACTATTTTTAAAACAGCAGAAATTACAGGCCAGAGTCTGAAAGTTTATAATCGTGCAGAAAAGTGATTAGCTCTGTAAGGAAGGTCCAGTGACAAAACGTAAAGGGACCTACTAATCCAAGTTTCGTTATGCTTCGCCTTTGGCTTTGTCTTTTCGTATAGCTTTGCAATAGACATGGTCTTCTAGAATTGCACACCGCAGTAACACTCTAGGAGTCTCGGTGGCAGTCGTAAGAACCAGAATGCCCTCTGAGGCGGCAGAGGGAAGCAGATGGGAAATTAGGTTTGGGGAAGCGAAGAAACTTGAGCATTGGATTAGATGAGACAAAAATCTTTTTGAGGACAGTCAAATTTTGAATTTCGACATCTTTGAGTCAGTTAAGTTGAAAGTTGAATTCATATCCTGCTTCAGAACCTACCATTTTTTTTTTTTTAAGGTTCTTTGAAGGGCGCCTGGGTGGCTCAGTTGGTTAAGCATCTGACTTCAGCTCGGGTCATGATCTGGGGGCCCTGGGGTCTAGCCCCACATTGGGCTCCTTGCTCAGTGGGGAGTCTGTTTATCCCTCTGCCCCTCTCCCTGCTCTCTTTCTTTCTCTGTCTCTCTCTCAAATAAATCTTTATGTTTGTTGTTGTTTTTGAATTAAATCTTAAAATATTTTTCCCCAAATATGTTTATTTTTTCAGTGTTCCATGATTCATTGTTCATGCACCACACCCAGTGCTCCATGCAATCCGTGCCCTCCTCAGTACCCAGCACCAGGCTCGCCCAACGCCCATCACCCTCCCCTCCAAAACCCTCAGTTTGTTGCTCAGAGTCCACAGTCTCATGGTTCATCGCCCCCTCCCATTTCCCCCCATTCCCCCTTCCCTTCCTTCTCACACTGCCCTCCATGTTTTTCCTTATGCTCCACACGTAAGTGAGACCATAAGATAATTGACTCAAATAAATCTTTTAAAAAAAAGATATTGCCCCAGGTACAATATACATTCCTACACCTCTGCTCTGGGAAACAGCACATCAGATTGCGATGAGATCTGAGAAACCAAAAAGGCATCCTACATCAGTTCCCTGGAACTCTCCCCACTGTCCATTTCTTCCCAAGACCAAGGTTTCCTGGCCAGTTTATGACCAATCATTTCTTTTGGATTTCTGGATACAGTGGTCTTGAGGTTAAGTCCTTTGCTCCATGTCACTTCCTGTCCTTATTCAAGGATGAAAAGAGAGATGTGAGGGGCATAAGTTAGGGACCTGAGGTCTTACCACCAATACCAGAATATCTGGGTTCATTTTCTCTTAAGAGCCGCAAGTACTGAAGTAACAGGGTTTCCTGAGAACCATGTTTAGGAAGCTTTTGAATGGCAGCTGCTGAAGTGCTTCATATATATATATATTCAATCAATTTTTAAACTATCTCTGAGCTAAATACCATTCTAACTACCAGTTTCCGGATGAGATTTAGGTCCACAGAAGAGAAATAACTCACCGATGCTAATAGAACTGCGATAGCATAGGGCTTAGATTTGGACCTGGGCCGTGTGACTTCAGAGCCCATATTCTTGGCTGCCGCCAGAGTCTGGTTGACTGTGTTGGTTAAGGTGACCAGGTATCCCCAGTGACCAAAAATCTATCTCGCTTCTATACCTGTCTGCAGTTTTCAATCTGGAAGTTTATTAACTCCTGCCAACTCCCATTGTAGAGGTACCTTTTCCCCTTTGTGACTGGTAAGTAAGTAACCAGGAGGTCCTATTTTGAGACTACGTATTGTTTCCCTTTCACTCAGTTGGTTTTAGCATTCATTCATGATCCTTGCCTAAATCAGTTCTTACACTGATGGACGCAGATATATTAGATTTGAAGTGGTCACTTGACGGCATCACTCTAAACAAGTTTTGGTGTGGAGCTAATTCTCAAATAGTGCTATCTGGGGCATAGCTTCTAATGTTACCATATTTTCTCTTCTTTCCTGTCGTCCATCAAAAACCAGCCTAAAATATGCTCTTTTAATAAACCAACAAGTAAAGCGTCGAGGCCAGGAAACATAAGTCCTATGGAGTGTCAGACCTCCAGAAATACCTGGTAGAGAAAATTGGAAAAGAGAAAAACCACAGTTCAGTGTTCGCTCGAAAGTCTGCAGCTCGTTCCTTTGGCAGTGCTTTGGCCAGCAGAGGGCAGTGTATTACCAGCCCTAGGTAAACTTCTCGGAATTAAAGGCTGAAGCAGAAGCTGCCCGCATTGCTCTATTTTCCAGCCAGAAACTTAAAACCATTTAAAAGTAGTTTGTGTTTTCTCAAGTTCTACCGGAATGATAAACGTCATTATTTTACTAGCTGAAAAACACTTTAAACGTGAGAGAGTAAACATGTGGACGAGGATTCCTTTCACGCTTTCATCCCGATGCCCTTAATGATTTCATCCTTAAGATGAAAACCCATTGCCACTCATCTGCCTTTAACAGGATATGTCCTTTGGGGCCTTTTTTGTTTTGTGCCAGCAATTAACACACGAGTCGCTTTTGTAAAACACAGCTACAATCATCCGAACAGTAAAAAAGAAAGTGACATTTTAGTATGTGAAAGTTGTCATCATATCTTCTTGTTTTATTTAGCTTTTTTTTTCCAATCACAGCAATTCAAGGATGTAGTTTTAAAAGTCAATACTGAAAGGCTTGTAGTGAAAACATGTCTATTAGTAAATGTGATTTAGAGCCTATTTCAGCTAATGAAGACAGGATAGTCGCTGTTCTGTCTCCTGTAGTCCTTCCTCAAACTCTGAAGATCCTTTCATTTAAGAAACCCCCTAACCAATTGCCTCGTTATCCCCTCCCCTCCACCAGTGGAGAGCATATGCTTGTTTTTATCTCTGAGAACACATGATTGGTTTAAATCTTTAATAACCCTGCCACTTCCCACCCTACAGTGGCTTGGAAAATAGGTCTCTCTCTCTCTCTCTCTCTCTCTCTCTCTCTCTCTCTCTCACACACACACACACACACACACACACACAGCTTTCAAGTAAAAGAATCCAAGGCATTGTCTCTCTTGTTAATGAAGTTGCTCACTGTGTATTCATTGTTGCCTTTTTAGAAATAGTACACATACTTTTTGTTTATACTTTCTATGCATCATTTATCTCTTGCTGCATACCAAACCACCCCCGGACTTGGTGGCTTAGGAAAACAACCATGTGTTCACTCTCAGTTCTGCAATTTGTTCTGGGCTCTGCTGGGCAGTTCTTCTGTCAGTCTTACCTGGGGTCATCCGTGCAGCTATGTAGCTTCTTAGTCATCCGGCAACCTCACCGAGACTGGGTGGTCCAAGATGGCCCCGCTCTTGTGTCTAGAGCCCCAGCTGGAATGGTTGTGCGGGCTGAGCGCCTCTTTCCACGTGATCTTTCTACCGGGTTTATTTCTAATGCGATGGTCTCAGGCTTCCAAGAGTGCAAAACTGGAAACTGCAAGGCTTCTGAAGGTTTTACTTAGGTGTCCTGCAACGTCCACCACCTTTTATTGGCGAAAGCAAGTCACATACCTGCCCAGATGCAAGAGGTGGACGAAAGACTCCACCTCTGAATGGGAGGAGCTGTGGAGAATTTTAATCTACCATCTTTAATCTACCACATTTTTTGATGTGCTTGCAGTGGTAACGTTTTAACTAGATTTTTATATCTTTCCCTGAAAGTGCATTTGCATTGGCTCTTTCCTCAGAGATTAATATGGTTTGTGTACCTCAGAGTTCATGGCCTCTTGGGCAATATTTCAAAAAGAAAAGTTGAGTTGACTTTGCAAAGAGGTGCCTGCCGTGTCCCACTTGGGTCTTGGAGCTATCATTTTGTATTGATTATTACACTGCAAAGTGCATCAAAAGTATCGTGAATCCATTCTGTTTCTAGAATATTAATCTAGCTTTTCAGTAAAACTAGAAGAAAAGTCTGTTTCTGCTAGTGTGACCCTGAAAGCCGGGTAAATCCATTGACCTCTCCAATGCTAAAGCCTGAAAGGATGTGGAAAGACAGTCTAGCTCGCCCCTTTGGTAGCTTCCCACCACCACCACCATGCTGGTTTGTGCTCACTACTCAAGATTTCCTTATTTGCAGGATCACAAATGGAAACTAGCAGAGCATGAGACCCACATTCACTTACTTAGCTGATTGCTCTCGCTAGTTGCCACATATATTTGGCCCTCTGTAATCAGCCCCAACATGAGCTGATCTGTGTGTTCCAGTGTTTTTTCAAGACTCCCTGGCCACAAAGGGGAACTGAGTATGAACATGCATGCAAACCTCATCAGTTCCCTTTGCAGCCAGCTGAATGTTGTTTTTAATACAGAGGAAACAGTGTTTTTCTTGTGAGTACAAACAATTTCCAGCATTTCTGCTTCTGACAGATCAGGGGACACACAGGAGAACACCGCACTAAATTGTGAGAAAGGCACTTTAAAGAGAAAGTAAGAAAACGGCGAAAGCTGAATTGAGGAAGAGAAAGAGGTGCCGCTGTGTACAGGAAAGGAACGGAGCAGAGGTGGGGGACTGGGGTGCTAGAAAGTCTTAGTAAGTAATAGAACACAAGAAGAGGCAGGAACGGGAAAGGAAACGTCTGTAACCGGAAAGGGCCGATGGCAGCATTGCCAGTGGTATTAATGGAAGGCGTTAAAATCTCTTGGTCCAAACGTTCGCCGTTGGATAAAATTTGAAAATATAACCCATTAGAGTGGTTACCATTCCCACCTGAGTTCATGCTACTGGACCAGGTTTAGTGCCTTGTCTCCATTTCAGAATGCAGTGTGATGACCCGTTTGGCCACTCTGATTACCAGACAAAACCAAGGGTCAGTAAGAAAGCAAAGAAACCTAAGCACCTAACATGAATGTCACAAAGCTCCTAGAATCCATCAGCTTATTTTAGAGCATAACAGTCTCTCTAGCAATAAAAATGCCTACTACGTGCTGAGCCAAAGACACAGGTCAAAATCACTAGAAAAGAAGATTGAGGGAAACTGCTTGGGGACCACCGACCACACATCGAGCGGCACCCCCCCCCCATACCCGCACGTCCGAGTTGCCCTGAGGGCGTTACTGCATCAGCATGTGAGGGCACAAACTGGACCACAGGTGGCCCGTGCCTGCGAGTCATTGAGGCAGTGAATGTTCTGCAAGACCCGAAATTTCTATTAACGGGGTCTAAAGAACATCTAATCCAAACTTTATTAAGTGCCTGAAATACTCTGCCCGCTGGGGATCCATACTCTATTGCCACGCTTCGGTTAACAAGTAACTCACCGGCTTTCTATTTCACTTGAGATCTGTAATTATTAGAAAAGCCTCTCTCACGATCTGGTGAGACGTGCCTCTTGCAACTGCCATCCTTCAACCGACCCTCTTTCAGCTTGCTCTCTGAAGCTACACATACACGTTTTTGCTGTACTGTCTTTCCTTTAGTCTTCTGCTTTAAGGCTACATAATCTCATTCTCTCAACTCTTTTTTTCTGGTATCCTGCAAGATGCCCTCACTGTCCTCAGCTTGTTCAACTTTCAAAGCATGGTTCTGATGAGCCCGTGAGCAGTCTGTTACTGCTCTTGTCCTGGACACTGCTGTTATTCATGAAAGCTGAAGTTAAATTAGCCTTTGTTAGTTACTCCCCACCGCCCTCCCACCTCGCTTGTTTCCAGACCAGCTTCCCCCCTCCGTCTGTCTTCCTAGTTCTGATATTTCAGAACTAATGTTCTGATGTTTGATGTTTCTGATGTTCTGATGTTTCAGCTTCTGGCCATTCCATTTTGATGCTTGAGTATTTGGATAACATATATTGAATGTTTCCTCCTGGCCAGGTATATTTATTAACTCATTTAGTCCTCATAGCACTATGGGTTGGGTACTCCTTGCTTGTTTCCTCAGTAGAAGAAAGAGAGCTTGTCCAAGGTATGGTAAGTGGTGGGGCCAGACATCGAACTCGGGCAGTCTCGCTGCAAGAGCTACCCCTCTAAGCTGGCTGGTACGCTGCCTCTCAGTTCCATTATTTAATGATGTTTACCGTCGTTGGGCCAAGAAAATCTATTGGATCCAGCCCCACCATGATCCTCGCTAAGGCCTAACTGTGATGGGAGGCTGATACTGCCCCGGTGCTCAGGGCTCTTCTCCTGGGCTGTGTCTGGATGGTCAATACCAACATCTTCCTGTGTTAATACATTTAACAGGTCACCTCCTGGTCCAGGAGACTTTCTGTGCTTTCAAATCATTTGCACATCTGTACTCACGTGTGTGAATTTTGTAGTCTAACTCTAGGAAAACATTTCTGGGTTCTCAGGGAATGGCCCTTCTGGACTCCATTTATGAAATGCCAAACTAATCATAATTGTCTGCAAATTCTTTAGCGTGGTCTTCGAGAGCTGTGTATCAAAAGGCCAGGGTTTATCTAGATTTTTTTATTAGAAAGTTTCTTTAAAACAAAAGAGAAAACATCTTACTTTGCTTGTGCTGTCTGGCAGAAGAAACCATGAGAACAGAAGAAAGCAAGGCCTACACTGATAGAAGTGATTAACAACCCATATAAACAACAAAAGATCAGTATCCAGAATATGTGCTATTTCAACAATTTGAAAGAAATGAGTAAAGCAGCAACTGATTGAGGGGGGTGGGGGGGAGAGGCCCCGATTCGAACAGGCCATTTACCCAAGAAGAAACCTGAATGGGGGGGGGGGGGGAATATGAGCCAATGCTCCATTTCAATTGTAATCAGGGAAGCACAAATTAAAACCACAGGGAGATGCCATTCACACCTACCAGATGGGCAAAAGTTAGTAAATATGACAAAACCAAGTATTGGGAAACAACTCATGTCTACTAGACTCATGTCTCAACTCATCTCTCTCACTAGTTGGGAGAGGTGTATAAATTGATAAAATCACTTTGGAGAGCAATCTGTCACAACAGAGATCAATTGCGAATGCGCATACCCTTACGAGCAAGCATTTCTACTTCTAGGTGTCAACCATCGAGAAATTCCACACATGTGCACAGGGCGTACAGGAGACCATGGTTTCTAATAGTGAAAAAGTGGAAACCACCTCAGGGCCCACTGTCAGGTGAAATGAAGAATTGGGCTATCGTTTGTTCCCACAGTGAAACCCTATGTATCAGTGCAGTGAATGAATGAGACCTACATATATCAACATGAATAGAAATTGACTGAAGAAGTTACAAAAGGGTGCAATAGTAAGATACTCTTTGTGTCCATTTTAAAAAACAAAAACTAATGCATATTCTTGCATATACCTGTGTTATAAAAGAAGAAAAATGCGCATCAGGATGACACTTCGGGAAAGAGGATGCCTCAGGATGAGCTTTAGCGAGGCTAGCTCTGGGGGTTACGTCTGGGTACAAGAGAACAGGTCAGCAAATAAGGCCAAGTGTTAACAACTGTTCAGTTTGGGTGATGGGTGCTTGCTGCTTGCTCTGTTGTGTCTTCCTCCTTTTTTTGGATGTTCGAAATGTTTTAGAACTAAAAAAGGATGATCATCCACACCTGTACTCGAACCATAATCAGAAACTTCTTCCAGACCTCATCTCAGGATGGCTCTTGATGCCTCTCCTTGGCCAGAAGCAAAATTAATAAGGGTGAGGTGCTCTAAACCTTTATCCCCCCCCCCCTCCGCCACCCTTCCACCTGTAGGCATCCTGTACTACATCACTGCCCGTGTTTTAGGCGGAGCTTTCCCAGCGTGTGCAAACGTGCCGAAGCTAGAGAACCAGCCTTTAAGATTTTGGCTTTTTGACCACACACAATTTGGATGAGTGGTAAACAGAATCTGTTGTCCCAAATACATATTATTACCAATTTGGGGTTTTGGGTTCTTTTTTTTTTTTTTTTCCTTAAAGACATCTCAGTAATTAACCTTTGGGCTTGGGCAGATGGAAATGAAAACAAAAAGCATTGTCTTAGCGGAGACAGTGTCTGTGGAATCAAAGCCCACTAACTCTCGCATCCCCTCCTATGAAAAAGGCAGTTTTCCTGACACCACTGCAGTGTAGACTAAGTGATGATCACGTGTGTCCAGCGCCTCGCAGCGTACAAGGCACACACAAGCACCTCCGACTTTGCTTCTCATTTTCTTGCATGTGAACTTGAAAGGGGGGAAATAAGAGGCATAGCAGAAGTTTAGGACAAACCTAGCACTTCCTTTCCAGCTCTGAGTCTGTTACCATCCCCCAGCCAGCCCTCGTGTCTTCGTCTGCAAAGCAGACTGAACCGACGCACTGCCGTGGCCACACACCGATGTGTGTGCTCACCGGGGCCGCGTCGCTGTGAAAAAAGACGTGGCCTCAGCCAACGTGAGATCATGCCTTAGTTTCCGTCTCATCTGAGCTGACACGATTCCGATTACATTCTGGGTTTCGAATGCTTTCTTCTGATGAAAAATAGAAGTTTCTCGGCAGGTTATGGCATCTGTTGGTGCCTGACCTAAAAGGCTCTCCTCGTAGATGTCACGACTGTTGTGACTATTTTTTGCCACGCTGGGCTTTTGCATTTATGTTTGTGAGTGGTTTTTGACCAAAAAATAAGCTATGCTTTCTCCCTATAGTTATTTCTGTTGTTTTATTAATAGGAAGATTTACATTCAGCAGTCTAACTCACTAGGCTTTTCGTGATGTCTCCCTTTATTTGCAGCGGTTCTTTTCTGAGGGAGGAAAGTGTGTCAAGAAACTTCAAAAATCCACTTAACCCCACTTTGCAAGATTCTAGCACATCTTGAGCAACAGAATCTCAGGTTTCTCTCTGATTGTTCCTGCCCCTACTCTTTTGAGAGGCGTTAATTACGTTATGTAATCTTCTCCTGTATCATTGAGGGTCTGCTTAGAGATGTGTATTCTGTTCCAGTGATAAGCTTATCCTTGAATCGGGTGCACAGAGTTCTTCTTATTGAAAGATAAGAATATATTTTAATATCTGGTAGAATGAGTTTCCATTCATATTTCAAAAACCTAGGGCGTCTGGGTGGCTCAGTCGGTTAAATGTCTGCCTTCGGCTCAGGTCATGATCTCAGGGTCCTGGGCCCACATCCAGCTCCCTGCTCAGTGGGGAGCCTGCTTCTCCCAATCCCTCTGCCCCTCCTCCTCGATGATGTCCTCTCTCTCTCTCTCTCTCTCTCTCTCTCTCTCTCTCTCTCACACACACACACACACACACACACACACAAATAAAATCTTTAAAAAAAAAAAAAAAACCTTAAAAATAGCCTGTTAATGTGTTTCTGCAAAATCCAGGTTGCCCATTGGGAGAACTCTGTTTCATGCTGCTTTTCTCTTGTGGGTAATTTTCAGTAAGGCTTTGCTTCAAAGAGTTGTAATTGTATTAGTTCTACTTTTATACTGGCAGGACTGAAGACTCCATTTTAAAAAGAAGTTGAAAATACAACCTTCTGGACTTGAACAAAAGTTCCTTTTTCTAGTGACCTGATCTATCGCTTCTCGGCCTTTTGGCTAAGATCAAGTGTAATGTCTAGTGACCTGATCTTAGAAAGTTAACCATCATCAAACCCAGCTCTGCTCCGAATACTTTTCCAAAATGAACAGCAGTACTCAGCATTGGGTCTCAGTCTGGCAGCCAGGCAGTTCATTTTGCCCTTATTTAGTTTTGCATATGTGAGATGCTATTTAGAAACTTGTTTGGGTATCTTTTGCAAGGTGAAGATATATATATATACTTGGGAATTTCCTTTTTCTGCATGCGTCTAGAACTAAATGGTGAGTTGGGGGATGTAGGGACAAGTGTTTCCCGCTTGCAAACACTAACACTTAGTAAGAAATAAAAGATTATATATAATAAATAGCCTTAAATTCAGTAAGTTAGTAGCATGGTAAAAATTTACAAACATTTGCAGGATTCAGGTTATCCTAAGACATGTTATTAGTGAAACTTCTGTCAAAAAATAAAATCCATTATAAACTTAAGCTCAGATTGACTTTTATCAAAATTTATTTTACCACAAATATTATACCAAGAATTAACTCGGTGTGTTTTAATTTTTTTTAAAGAATGCCATTGTGTGGGGCACCTGGGTGGCTCAGTCGGTTAAGTGTCTGACTTTTTTTTTTTTAAGATTTTATTTATTTATTTGTCAGAGAGGGAGAGCACAAGCCAGGGGAGCAGCAGGCAGAGGGAGAAGCAGGCTCCCGCTGAGCAGGGAGCCTAACACAGGACTCAATTCCAGGACCCCGGGATCATGACCTGAACCGAAGGCAGACGCCCAATCAACTGAGCCACCCAGGCGTCCCAAGTGTCTGACTCTTGATCTCAGGTCATGATCTCAGGGTCATGGGATCTGCCCATGTCAGGGTCCGTGCTCAGCAGGGGGTCTGCTTGAGAATTCTTTCCTTCTCCCTCTGCCCCTCCCCTCCCCACTCATGTGCACGCACACGCAATGTAATCTAATTATTCAAGCTGTTCTGTTTATAGTAGAGACACGTAGGGGTATAAAATGTTTACCAGTAATGTAAAAAAAAATTTTTTTCACCTTTGAGAACACGAGGGAAAATTAGTATTGTCATATTTTAAAACCATACAAACAGAAATGCTAAATTTCAGTTCGGTGGTATTTGCTGACACTGTCAGAGCAAAGTAATGTAAATTTTTTCTGAGCTGCTAATTTTTCTGCAAATTTCCATTTTCATCCTCAAATGTTTCTTGTCTTTTAAAATATTATTCTGCTTTGACCTGTTCTTTATTCAATCAGTCACATGCACTCACTGATAATACAGCTGCACACTAACTATATACAAGCCAGATCTCATTAAAATACATTCAACCCTAACAAAATTCTTCATACTCTTTACCATTGATTCCCCAGCCACTGGCCCACCTGCAGTTTGAAGAATTATTCTAACTCTAAGAAATTCTCCCACTCTGTGACGAACATATGAGTGGATCCTTGGACTTTGTCTTAACAGCTTTTACATATTTACTCAATGGCATTCTGGTTCTGCGTGTGACCAAAAAACAATAAGTGCTGGACAAACTTTTAAGAATAGTTGCCTTAATGACAGCTCCTGATTACAATTGTATGATGTTCTATGCAGCTATATTGAGATACATTGACTAGGGGAAAAAGTACACCCACTTTTTCAATTCTATTAAGCACCCCCTCCTTCCCTCCTTCTCTGTCTCGCCCATCTGCTCACTTGTTCACTCATTCAATTATTCAACAGATACCTATTGGTCGCCTGTGTGCCTTGCAGCTCACTAAGTTCCCAGGAACCCTTGCTAAATAAGAGCCCTTTCTCTTAGAGCTTACTCTCCAGTTAATTTTAAGCATACATGAAAATTTCAGAATTTGCTCCCTTTATTTCTAATCTGTAAGTTTTCTTTATTATAAAATATTATGAACATTCAGCAATATACCAAAACTAATACAACAAATACCCAAGTACCATCACACAGGTCTAGCAGACATTAACATTTTGCCATGTTTACTTCACATCTCTCCGGCTGTACCCATTAACTTGAAGTGGGTTGTGTTATGCTGTGTATATTATGCACATTTTGTACTTTTATCGCATATCTATAAGTCCATAAAGAATATGGTATTTCATGTATTTTAGTATTTTATGTAAATGATTTCACATGGTGTATATACCCTTTTGCAGTTGGGTTTTGGCGTGTTTTTCTATTCGACATTGTTTTTGATAATTCTGCATGTTGATGCGTGCGGGTATAGTTCATTTCATTGAAGCACTGTGAAATACTTCATTTTGTGAACAGTTTCTCCATTCCTTTGCTGATGGATACCCAGCTTAGGTTGTTTCCAGTTGTTCGATATCATGACCCAACAGTTCACTGAGCATCATTATGTATAAGTTTTCTTGTAAACGTGGCCGAGTGGTTCTGTCAGATGTCTACCTAGTATCAGACATGGTAGATCATAGGGTGTGCCTATTTTCAATTTTATTCTATCACAACATGGTCCAACATGGCTGAGTCACTTCTAAATCTGTTTTAAGTAAAGTGTAGGTTCAAATCCTGTTGCTAAGGCTTTCAAATTCTTAGCTCCTCTGTTGTTTGACTTTACAGTATTTAAATTCTTTCTATTTGATCTAAATAGTGATAGATAATGGGTGACTTCATTTTTTAATTAGAATTTTATTATTTCATCTGTTATAAAGGCTTAGGCATAAATGAATACAGTAGCAAATTATACAGGCTTTTTAAATGACAAAGAACATACATTTTCTGACATTTCTCGTCAGTCCGCCAATCATTTAACTTACTTTTTAAATGCACTTTAAATTAGTATTAAGTACTTGATTTTGAGTAACTACGTTAGCGACTTGAGAAACCATGACATTTTAATTACTCTGTTGTTAGAACCATAAATTTCACTTAACTTTATAATCTGGTTAAGAGTGTTAGCTTAACAGCCTATTTTGAAAAGACATTACATACAGATTTAAAATCTAGTGATGAATATAAGCTTTTCTTTCCCTTGAAATAGTTTACAACTAAGCAAATGAAATATCACAGATAAGCAAAGAGCTTTGAGGAGGTCTGAGCTTTGCAAATGATAGAGGTTTGTTTCATAATTTTTAGTTCTATAAGGAATTAAGAGTTTGTATTTTCTCATCCTTTTTAATGTGTCTACCTCAAGTGCTTTATGCAGTAGACTGAACTTTAGCTGCCGCAGATGTATCATGCAGGGAGTATCCTGGTTTAAATTCTGAAGTGCTCTCACTTCTGCTTGCTTCCCCTTGAAATCGTCTAGAAAGAAGTTGGCACATTATTTTGCGGATGTTACTGGACATCAGGAAATACATGACTGGATCTAAGCAGCTATTGAAAGATGAGAAAACCAACATGATCTCGTTGGTTTTGTGAATGATTTCCTTCCAATAGCAAGACGGCCTATTTAGCTGTGAAGATATATAGACAAATCGGAAGGCATGATAGGGAACAAAACATACAGTAAAAATTATAAGTACGATAAAGGAATTCCGGGCTGTTTTAGCATATTTACCAGAATTGGGAAACTTTGACCTCCTTTTGGAAATCCTCAGTAGATTCTTGCCGATCTTAATATATGAAAGGATTATGAGTAAGAAAATTAGCCAGAACATTACCACAAGAACGTAGTTAAAAATTGCTTCTCCTTTGGCATTATGCTTCTCTCTATAATGGAAACATGCTGTGGAATTATGATCTCCTTTCTTAAGGGTTAAAGTAATCATAGTTAAGAATCCAGCAAGAGCAACTGTCCATACTGTACAGCAAACGTAAATACTTTGTTTGGTTGTTGCCGCCCTTCGTTGTTGTATAGACCGATTAATTTTTATGTAGCGATCCAAACTGATAAATCCAAGCAAAATAATGCTAATGTACATGTTCATATAAAATAGTGTTCCCACAACCTTGCAAAGGATCACACCGAGTGTCCACTGATTCCCGTTAATGTGATACATTATTCGGAAAGGCAGGCAGAAGATCAGTAAGAGATCTGCAATGGCTACATTCAGTAGGTAAATCTGTATGGAATTTCTTTTGCGGTGGATACCCAGAAATACATAGAGGGCAATTATGTTTCCAACCAGTCCCACGATGAAAATAACAGAGTAGGATATTGTTAACAGGCCAGAGAGTAGTTTCTCGTCCATGGAACAGGTACCATTTGAAGTACCAGGTGAAGTAGAACTACTTGGGTCTCCTGAGTGGTTCAGCCCTTGGATGCTGTGACTCTCCATAAAGCTCTCTCTCTGGGAGGAGGAAGGCCAGCTGCCGGCTGAAGCGTTCATCATCGTTACCGTGTGACTTGTCCTTGTCCGGTGTAGGGATCAAAAAGCGGAGGTGCTAAGTGACATGTTCTTTGTGTGTAGCTTTTATGTCTTCAGATTTTTCCTAAACAGAATGCAATGTGGACTCATTTTAATAACAGCCAT
This sequence comes from Procyon lotor, assembly GCA_028646535.1. Classification (NCBI taxonomy): domain Eukaryota; kingdom Metazoa; phylum Chordata; class Mammalia; order Carnivora; family Procyonidae; genus Procyon; species Procyon lotor. Next base: position 72,074,738 of record CM053612.1, read on the forward strand.
TTTAATAACACTCGCTTTAACTCAAAGCCCAAATAATCAGTGATTTATTTTTAGACGTGAGAAACCTTGACTATCTACGCTATGTATGTAGCAGCATTACGATATCACAAAACAAGCAGTAAATGTTGTAGAGTCGTAGGAAATGTCCTGCTCTAACCTTTCCCGTGGCTGCGGTGTACGTTCAAGGTTTGCTTTATTTTACTTTCCATAGGGAGCTTTGTATAGGAATAGAGACGAAGGTGAAGAGAAATGACAGCTCACATTGCTCAAAGATAAAGGTCAGTTTCCCGAAAGGTAGTTATAGCCATGAGTGAGCTGGGCCCACAGCTGACCCCAGCCCGGCTTCCTGCCTTGACGCCTTCCCTTGGATTTGGCATTCATTCATTTTCATAAGGGTTACCCCACGGCATAGGACAGATAAACTGTGGCAGTCTCCCATTCCAAGGTGGGAATAGAGGAAAGAGTCCTCAGTCTCTTCCTTTGCAACCTAAGACTGAGTTGGGTGTATTAAAATCATTTGGCACACCAAGAGAGCAGAGCGCCTGCCTCCTTAGACAGACTTGTCACACTGCAACAGGAGAGCAAAATAGCCAAACAAAACCAAGTCAGGTGGCAACGGCCGCCAGTTAGGCCAAGCAGTCTCCTGACCTAGAAACCTAGAGTGATAGTGAGATGGAAAACAGGATGTGCATTCCAGGATTTTGAAATGACTAACTGCAGCTCACTGTGCCCTGGGTTAGGCAATTTGCAACTGTTGCTAGAACCTTATAAGAGATAGTGTGCGGATTCCACTTATTTGTGGCAACACAGGATGTTGATTCTACCTGTTATTGGACTTTTCCTGGACATTGATTGCTACGAAGAACTCAGCCTGGGAGGCCATCCTAAGGAGCTAGAAGACATGAAGAGAAGGTTCCAGGAGGTCTCATCCCCTTCCTTTCTTAGAGCGACTGCCCCATTTCTCTACAGCAGCATCTTAGCAGATGTAACAAAGATGTTCAGAGCAAGGTTACCAAAATCAGACCTAACTAATTCCGCGACCTTGTTCAAACCAATTGATCTTTTCTAAGCCTCAGTTTTCTTATCTGTAGAAATGCACACTGTGTATTAGCATGTAAAAGTGCTCTATGAAAATTAGCTTTTAAAAAAAAAAACACCTTTGAGCTAATCTCATTTTGGTAAATATTTCACACCTGGCTAAATACTACATGGAAAACAAAGGTGAACAAGACCGAGATCCTGCTGTCAGCAGACATTTTTGTAGGCATGTGCATTCAAATTCTGAATGCTATAATGTAAAGTGGATTTGAATTACAGTAACTTCTTGATGTGGCATGGTACAGAGAAAAAACATTTAGGAGAACTTAGTCTTTCTTAAAATTCTGTCTATAATTTGATCGAGAAGAAACCATGTCATTGAGGGTAAATATCCAGTTTAAAATGTTGTCAAAGAGGGAAAATTGATTCCAGGGAAGAGGAACCGACTGGTAAAGAGGAAGTTACGTAATTCCTGCTGAGAGCCTGTCTGCAGAGTTCAGGTCCGTGGAGGGAGGGAGGCAGGAGAACCAAGTCTAGTCTGTCCTGTGTCTCAACTGCAGGAAGACCGATGTCGGTGACATTTATAGAAACTTTCAGGCATGTTTCTGATGATCTGAGATTCTAAAAGGAAAGGGCCATCTAGGAAGAATGGCAGGCTGCCAAAAATGAGGCTGATAAATGCAATCTAGATTACCAGGAAGAGGAAAAGGGTGCCTGAAGGAGGGATTTGCATTGTGTGGTTATGTGGGGAGCTTACAAAGCTCAGGTAGAAACCTCTCATAGCCCGCCAGTGAGAGGGAACTTGATGGCAAGTGATAGGATTTTGAGAGCTCAGATAGCCAAAACGACTGCGAGAACTCCTCTGTAAGTAGTTCTTTTTGTTTTGTTTTGTTTCCTTCTCCCGTGCTGTATTTTAAACTCCATTAGGGTTAAGAACCAAGTCCTTTTCGTTTGCCTCTCAGCCCAATAAATATTATTGAATGAAAGAAGGAATTTAGTAGAAAAGTAGGTGAAGTTCTACATGTGGATCTCAAAATCAGCTGTTCAAGTACAGGAAGGGCTTTAGCTGCAGTAAGAAACAAAATTGAAATTGACTGTGGTTGCGGTCTTGGTAGCGTTCTGCGGCTGCAGCAAGAACTAACCCCCTTTGGTTGAATTCATAGATGGGGAGTATCTTAGGTGAAGACCGTTACTACTGATCCGAAGAGGGTTTCTGCCAATCGCAAGCCGGGAGGGCCTCACCTGGAATGCAGTGTTTCATTCCAACAGCACACTTGGAAACTGGCCCAGAACAAAAGGGGAGAAAAGCCCAAATCGTGTCCTAGAGAGCAAGCTGAAGGAAACGAGCACCTAATCCTGGAGATGGGAATGCTCCACAGAGCCAGGGAGAAAAGGATTTCACCTTGTGATCTGTGTTTTCAGAAAGCAGAACAAGGACTAGTGAGTAGAAACTGCAGAGACAGATGTGGCCTCCTATTAAGGAAATGCTGTTTTAGAATGAAACAGTCTATCTTGGGAGGCAGTAGGGGTCTTAGCCCCAGAGATCTCAAGACTACCACTGATCGGGTGCTTTGTAGAAGAGACTCTCAGTGCCTCTCAATCCAGGCTGCATATTAGAATCCTTTTGAGGGCTTTTTAAGGGTATCAGTGTCTGGCTCCAACCCCAGATCTTCTGATTTAATTGGTCTGCAGTGGGCTCCAGGCAGTGGTTTTCTGTAAAAGCTCCTCAGGGGATTCTAATATGCAGCCAGAATTGAACCCTTGAGCTAGATGTCTTGACCATTAACTAATATTTCTTTAGCAGTTGCCATGTACCAAGCAGTGTATTAAGCACATTTATATTACTTCATTTGCATAATCCTCATTGTAACCTTGTGAGGTAAGGTATTACAAAAGAGGTAATGAGGGGTCAAGAGGTTGAGAACTTTACCCATGACCACGCAGCTCTTAAATGGCAGTACCCAAGCTGGAACTCAGATCTGCCTAGCTTTTAGGGTCCGTGATCCTTTTCGCTAAACTTCACTCCTCCTAATCACGTAGGATCAGCAGTTTCTTTTTTAATGCTGAGTTTTGTCAGCAGTACCTGGACGTGGTTCCTTTAACATTCTCCACATTAGCGATTTTTTAAAAGATTTTATTTTTAAGTAATCTGCGCTCAATGTGAGGCTCGAATTCACAACCTTGAGATCAAAAATCATATGCTCTGGGGCACCTGGGTGGCTCAGTCGTTAAGCGTCTGCCTTTGGTCCAGGTCATGATCCCAGGGTCCTGGGATCGAGCCCCGCATCGGGCTCCCTCCTCGGCAGGAAGCCTGCTTCTCCCGCTACCATTCCCTCTGCTTGTGTTCCCTCTCTCGCTGTGTTTCTCTCTGTCAAATAAATAAAATCTTTAAAAAAAAAAAAAAAAAAGAATCATATGCTCTACCGACTGAGCCAGCCAGGTGCCCCTCATAGTAGCAATTTTAAGAAGAGAGTATACTTTCTAGCTTTACTTCTTTGGAAAAAGGTCTTACTCTTTTCATTGGCTCTGTCCACTTTAGTAAGTAAAGAAGTCCAGAGTTTACAGAATCACAAATCATTCATCAGAATGTTCAGCATATCTCCCAGAGCATATCTTTTCAAACTTAATTCTAGGCCCGAAAGCCAGCATCAAGATATTTCTACAAAGCACATATCCTGAGACCATTTGTTCCAGCTCTAATCTGCCAACAAAATAAATTAGTAATAGTTGGACAGGTTTGCCAGTAAACCTTTTGGTTTGGCTTTATTCATAAGCTTAAAGAAAATAAAGCAAAAGCAATACATTTGTTTAAATAGTAATAGTGGCCATCATTCAGAGCCATGTATTAGATGGCTAGTGTCCAGTCATTTATTAACAAAATAACAGATTAGATTCTGTTTTACACTTAATGGCTGACTTTCACCTCCTTTACAATGTATCACTCACTTACTGTTCTTAAGGCCAGTTATTGATGTTTTAAAAACTACTCGTTTGGTTTGTTAAGAATGACCAATGAGAGCAAGAAACAAACCACTGTATTCTCACAGTGGACCAGTTTTGCATTGGGTGTAACTTGTGACTTGGGTGCCATGTTGACATTGTCACAATGGTTTTCTGATAGTAGATGGTAAAAAGTTTTGTTTGTTTTTTTTTTTTTAAGGTTGTTATTTGACAAATCCTCAAGTTTGTTCCCTTGTGTTAGTGCTGTGTTGTACCCAGCACCGCTCCCCCCCGCCCCAGCAGTAGTTTTCAAGTGGCTCATGTCAGAGCTTCTGTACTGGAGGGTAGCGCCCAACACATTCTGCTGTGGCCTCCAAAGAGTCCAAGGTTTTTAATTGCACTCTGGGTATGTTTGTGAAAACATCACATTGCTACGTGAAAATACATACCTATTTGACAACGGCAGCAACCTTTCGCTGTAGTTGGACTTGCTGGCCACTGAGTCATTCAGGCCATGCTTCAAAGGTTGCATAAATTGCTGCATACAGAATCAAAATTGGAAGCACGTTATTGTGGAAATAAGACTATAGTTCATTAGGTTTTGTTATAAACTGTGTCTAAAAAAGCGTCGGAAGAAATTTCAGTTGAAGTAACTAACGTGTATTTTGCTTTTTCTTTTTTCTAATATTCACCTTATTTATTTCTGAAACACCAAACTTAAAATTTGATTCATCTGGCAGTTACTGTAAAATAGTAACAATATAATAAAGCCCAACTGGTGCAAATAGGAAGACAGCAAAACTATGAAGTTAGCAAGTGTTAGATCATTTATAATACATTGGAGATAAAACTTGTTGCCTATGAAAATAACTCTTAATGGGTTCAAGTGGCTCTGCAAGTCTCTATGGCAATATACAAAAGACAATATAAGCAACGTGACAAAATTGATAGTATGAGCTTCAGTACCCACAGTGACCTAAAGTACTTCCAGTAACTAAGAAGACAGCCTCATTTTAAGGCAAAGCAAGGCAAGGAGGTATCATTCAAGCAGTTTACTCAGGTCTCTAAAAAGCAAAGCGCGGCTAGTCACCATGAAGCAGGTTTCACTTTTAGTATTCAGACAATGAAATTTTAACTGAAATAATGGGTCATTTATAGAGTTGAAATCAAGGAGTACTCACAGGTCAGGATCTCTTGCAGTAAAAGGAGCAGAAGCCCAAGCTTCCCTAAACACAGAGACTTGTCTTTGAATGTCAGCTGGGCTCCTCCATCCGGTCGTGGTACAATTGGTTGAGGTTGCCTTTTTTTTTTATATTTGCATGTGGTAATAAGATTTTCCCCCCCTTTTCTTTCTTTCTTCAATATGCCATCCCTCCGATTCCTTGTGAAAATGTTCAGAAGCCCACGAACATGCAACCATTTTATGTGTAAACTCAGTCAACGCTTCACTTTAGAAAATTATTTCTATCTTTTATATGAATACCTTTCACCTTCACAGTTATGCATAGTTTTCCCTCATCCCCCCAAATTTTTATAAGTTCTAAGCAAAGTTATGCACTCTCTATTTTCACTAAGAAATGAGGCATAGTAAGCCCTGAATATCTGTTTCTTTCAAGGATTCATTTTAGAAATTAAGTTATTCATGTAAAATGGCATTCCTGTATTGAATTGTACTAATATCAATAATGAATTATTTTATTCCTGAGGTCTTTTTAAGTTTTATTTGGGCTGTATTAGTAGATTTTCATGTAGCCCTTTAAGACCTTCGATTTATTTTTTAAAACAACATTACAGTCTTCGGACTAGATGAGATTTGTGATGGTATTCTCCCCCTTTTATCACTACGATAAACTCTCCCAAATAAATTGAAATCTCTCTTTTAAAGAATGAAGAGATTCTACAGTTTTTATTTTTAGTCCAGTATTTAATGACTGTCCATCTATGTAACTGCTGGCCCTGCAGTTTCACAGCATTTCCCTTTTTTCATTGTCATGTGAAGTGAAAGATTAGTTTTTATCCTCCCCATAATTGTTATCCTGCAGCTTTGTTTACCCTAAATAGTATTTAACTCATTGGGCTTTATCTAACATTCTAATTATTTCTGGGTATATTCACTCTTCTGAACTCATATTCTCCAGAGCCTTTGGTTTGTTATGAATATGACACATGGGACAGAATATTTTAGAATTGCTAGAATGAAAATACTTCGTAGCTCTTACTTCCCCTTCCCTTATCAGGAAGAGGATTACTGTGTTGGTCTGGCAGGAATTTGTGTGTGTGTGTGTGTGTGTGTGTGTGTGTGTGTGTGTGGTGTAAAAAAAAAGAAAAAGAAAAGAAAACCCATAGTATTAAACTTGCTTTCTTAACCATTTTTAAATAGTTTAGTATTAAGCATATTTATATTCTTCTGCAGCAGATCTCTGGAACTTTCTCATCACGCACAAGTGAAACTCTGCACTCACTGAACACTCATCCCCCTTCCCTACCCTTGGCGGTTCCCTCTCTACTATATATGATTTGGGCTATTGTAGATAATCCGTCGGAGTGGAATCATATACTGCACTTCTACTTTTCTGGCTGGCTTTTGTTCGTTGAGCATAATATCCCCAGGTTCACCCATGTTACAGCATGTGACAGGACTTCCTTCTTTGCAAGGCTGCATAATGTTTCCCTGTATGTTTATCGATCACGTGTTCTTTCTCCACTCATCTGTCAGTGGACATTTGGGTTATTCCACCCTGTGGCTGTTGGGAATAATGTGACGAACATGGCTGTGCAAATGTATTTTGGTGCTCGTGGCCAAGTTGTGTTCTATTTGGGTTTTTTTTATGACTACGTAGGTATTTATTAGCATTCTGTTTCACTAAATCTAATAGAAATATTTTTATGTTACACCAGCTATTTTTCTACACCTTTGCCTCCATTTGCAAAATACTAATTCCGTTTTAATCTTCAGTGCCCTGGTGACCCTACGGTGACCAGATTTGAGTGTACATGCAGTCTCCCAACTTAACAGTGGTTTAACTTGGGATTTTTTGACTTTGCACTGGTGCAGAAGCAATATGCATTCAGTAGACACCACACGTCCAATTTCCGTCCCTTCCCAGCAAGCGATATAGGTGGCCCAGTCCTCTCTCGTGCTGGCTGGGCCGTGGCACTGAGCCACAGCTCCCAGTTAGCCACACCGTCGTGAGCGCCAGCAACCGACATACGTATAACCATTCTCTCCCCGTGCAGTCATTCTCTTCTTCACTCTGGGTATAGTAGCCAATTAGCTGATACACTTAGCACTTTATTATAAAATACGCTTTACGTATTTTATACGTAATACGTATTACGTAATACGTAATACATCAGATGAGTTTGCCCGCCTGGAGGCTAATGTAAATGTTCTGAGCATGTTTAAGGTAGGCAGGGCTAAGCTGTGACATTCAGGAGGCCAGGTGTATTAAATGCATTTTCAACTTACAGTATTTTCAACTTACGATGGATTTATCAGCGCATAACCCCACTGTAGATTGAGGAGGATCTGTAATCTTTTTCTGGTTCTTCCCTCATATGAACTTTTTCCTATGCATTCTGAGCTTTCTACTTTCTGCCTCTCTGTTCTTAGCTCATTCTCATGTATCCTCTTCCTCCCTTAGTGGTATCTTAGCTTGTTATTTATATAAAGATAGAAGTAGAAAAGCATAAGTAAATGGACACCTTTGTCTGGCACCATCCATTACTAATATCACCGTCCTCTATCTAAATCCCAATCCTGGTTAAATTCAGCTCACCACCTACTCCAGACCAGAACCCCGCTGGCTGAAGTGAGGGCTACTAGGTACACACCCAACTGCGTTGATTGTTCTCACTTTACATTCATGACCACAAGCCTCAAGCGGGCCCCAGTGCTGCCAGCAGTCCTGTTATATTTCCTTAGTCTGTTGGTTCTCAAAGCATGGCTCCCATGTCCAGCATCACTCAAGAACTTGTTAGAAATGCATGTTCTCGACCTCATCCCGGACCTTATGAATCAGAAACTGGGGGGGTGGGAGCCAGCAAATCTGTGTGATTCTGAGGCCGAAGTTTGAGAACCACCGCCTTAGTCAAGCCATTGTCCCATTCTTCATACCGCTCAAGTTGCCAACAACCCCCCTCTCCTTCCCCACTCCCGCCTGAAGATCACTTTTATTTCAACGTAAATAGAAAACAGAAGTACTCAGAAGAGAACTTCCTCATACTCCTACATCCCCATCTGCTTGCATGTACAGGTGCTCCCGGACCCGGCCTGCCTCACTGTCGCTGGGGCCAACCCCTCTCCCCACCTACGCACTATATCCCATCCCTTCTTCCTCCTGGGGTCCTGTTTTCCTCTCCGCAGGGTCTTTTGCGTGGGCACACAAGTGTGTCTCTCCAAGACAAAACAAAAACAAACCTCCCTGAAAATCTCTAGATGCTGCCGTGGAGCCACCAATTATACTGTTACGTGAAACCTTTGAATATCTGTATGCATTTTCTTAGTGTCATAAAAGATACCAAAACGATGGAAGGATAAACCAAAAACTAATACAAATACTTAGAAAAGAGGAAGGAGAGATTAAGGGGAAGGGGAAGGTACAAAAGCTAGACCTCTCTGAATGAAATTTGTTTACAGTTTCGACTTTGGAATTATGTACATGTTTTATTCTTTTCAAGATTTTATTTATTTATTTGAGTCACGAGCATGAACAGAGTGGGTAGGGGCAGAGGGAGAGAGACCAGCAGACTCCCCGCTGAGCAGGGAGCCCGATGCGGGGCTTGATCCCAGGACCCTGAGATCATGACCTGAGCCGAAGGCAGAGGCTTTAACCCCCTGAGCCACCCAGGGGCCCATGTACATGTTTTATATAATCAAAACATCAAATCAAGTCAAAATCTAATTCAAACGAACCGGCCTCACTGGGTAACAAACTGAAAGCATAAGCACAAGGAGAATTCTTTTAAATGACTTTAGGGTGGGTTTTGGGGCGGCAGGGTGGCTCAGTCAGTTAAACATCCAACTCTTGGTTTCACCTCAGGTCAGGATCTCAGGGTTGTGAAATGGAGCCCCACATTGGGCTCCACACTCAACATGGAGTCTGCTTGAGAGTCTTTCCCTCTCCCTCTACCCCTCCCCCCACTCATGCTTTCTCTCTCCCTCAAATAAATAAATAAAATCTTTTTAAAAATAAGGTGAGGTTGTTTCCTTTTCCTTTTCCTTTTCTTTTTTTTTTTTTTAACCATATTTTAGACTTAGAGGAAAGTTCCGATAGTAATACAAAGAATTCCCATCACCTTTCACTCAGATCCCCCACGTTAACATTTTTCAACATTGGTTTTATCTTTCTCGGTTTTTTGCTCTTCTCTCTTTGTCCATCTATATAGTTCCTAAAAATAAGGAATTCTCTAAATAGCCACAGTAAAATGATCGAAATCAGGGAATTTATGTAATCTACACACCTTGTCCCAATTTCATCAAGTGTCCTAATAATATCCTTTATAGCAAAAATAAAAATAAGATTATATATCACATTTTAGCTCTTCAGTCTCTTCTCTCTCCTTTGATCCCTTTCATCTGAAACAGTATTTGAAGAATATGGGCATGGGCTCAGTACTCTCTAGAATGCCCCTCAGTTTGGATTGGTCCAATGTTTCCTCATGAGTCAACACATTTATGTCCTTTGGCACAAATACCACAGAATGATGCTGAGTGCTTGTCAGTGAAGGAAGCACATGCTCTTAGTTATTCCCACTATTAGCAGTAGTAACTTTGATAGGAGTGTCTGCCAGGTTGCTTCTCTGGAAAATTACTATTTTACCTTTTGTAATTAATAAGTATCCTGTGGGGAGCTACTCTGAGATTATACAAATATCCTGTCACCCTTCAAACTTTTACCCACTAGTAACTACCTTTTGATGGTTCTCACTTGAATCCGTTATCATCATAAGTGCCAAATGATGATTTCTAATGCCAGAATTTCTTCTACATTTATTAATTGGTTTTCTATTTACATGAAATCTTCTCCTTCTCTCTCTTCATTTACTTATTTATTTACATCAGCACAGACTCATGAAGTCTTACTTTATTCAATAGCAAAACAGTAAGTTGTACATCTCTGGTTAGGATATATCATAAGAACAAAAAGAACCACAAAAAAGTCTTGAACAGCATATGGTGGTTTTGTTGTTACTGGTAATATAGGTACTTTTATACACACACCTTAGGGGATAAAACAAATGAGTAATTACGTTAATGTCATTAGGTACCAATATTACGTGACAAAAAGTCAAGTACAAACTCTATTTTAAAAAAACTATATATTAGAATGAATTGATTTTTCTCCTTCTAAAATATATATATTATAAATATATAAATATAATATATATTTATAATATATAATAGTATATTTATATAAATATATAAATATTATATATATATTTTTTAGCTCTGTCCACTAGAAAGTCAAAGCAGGGATAACCCAGTAATAATAATATACCTAATACCTATATTGTGAATTTAAATACCATTTCCCACTAAACAGAGATGGTTGGTTCCAGATCTGGGGCAAGAAATGCACAAAACAGACCTCAGACATCTTCTGCCTGAAAGCAAGGAACTTTTAGAGTCTTACAAAAGGGCATAAGAGCTGACTTAAAGGAGCTCCTGCTTGGCTAGAAAATGGGATAATTTGAGCATCAAAATGAATAATGGCTATAATTGGCTAAAATGTATCAAATATATAAAAACCTATAAATTCACAATAATACCCAAAAAAAAAACCCTTCATTGATCACCTTTGGAGGTTGCCTGGCAACCAGCCTGTTATTCCAGAAATCGTTCATAGCAGCTTTATTCATAATATCCCGAAACTAGACACAGCCCAAATGTCCCTCAATAGGAGAATAGACAAACTGTGGTATATTTGTACAAGGGAATATTTACTCAGCAATAAAAGAAATGAACCACTGATCCCAACAAAATGGATGAATCTCAGAAACATGCTGAGTGAGAGAAGCCTTACATAAAAGAGTACATACTATATGGCTTTGTGTATAGGCAGTCCTAGTATAAGCAAAACAAACTTACTTTTTTTTTTTTTTCCAGAATAAGCAAATAACAGAATAGTCATTTGCACTGGGGGTGTGGCAGCAGAGATTGAGTGGATGATAACATCTTGATAGGGATATGGGTTACACATTCTATGCAAGCTGTCTAAACTCTCCAATGGTACTCTTAAGATTTGTACATTTCACAACATATAAATTTTACCTTAAACATAATTTTAAATATTGAATTCAAGGGGCACCTGGCTGGCTCAGTTGGTTAAGCATCTGACTCTTGATTTTGGCTCAGGTCATGATTTCAGGGTCATGAGATCGGGCCCCACATTAGGCTCCACACTTTGAGTGTGGAGTGGAGTCTGCTTAAGATTCTTTCTCTGCCCCTCTGTCCCCATCCTGCACGTGCACTTGCTCTCTCAAAAAAAATGTATTAAACTCTAATGGCATGTGCTGAATTAGAGTGAAAAGATGGACTGGTGGTTGGATAGAGGGATGAATAGATAGATATTTGATAAAGCAAATGTAGCAAAATATTCATTGTAGAATCTATGTGGTGAGTATTTGGCTATTTACAGTTCTTACGGTTTTCTCTGTTTTTGATATCTTCATAACAAAATACTGGGGAAAACCTCCATTTTGGAACCCCTACTTACGGAGCTGGGCATCACTGGCTGCTAAAAATCATGAAAGAAAAGTCAATGGTGAACTTTGTAAAGATGGATCAAGGCAGACAATACCTGAACCCACTGACCAATCCTGTCGCTAAAAGTAGGACAACCAGACATCGTGTTCTTCCTGATGTGTTACAAAAACCTAAAGTATTAGCATAAAAAAATCTAAAATTGATGTGAACCTAATCAAGGTTCTAGATCTAACTACCAATTTACAGAAAACACAGGAATATATTAAATGACACCATGTAGGTGCTGTTAGCCAAGGCCATATTGTAGGAGATTCCACAGGGGAAATTAGCTAGTATCTTAATGAATCAATGGCATGAATGTTTTTTAAAAAGGTAAGAGGAGGATATGGTATAGAGTCAAGAGATGTGAGACCATCAAATGCAACGTATGGACCTTAAATACCATTTTGAACTAACCAACTGTAAAAAACAACAACAAAAACATCTTTTGAGATCATCAAGGAAAATTGAATGTGGATTGGTATTAGATGATATTAAAGAATTATTCATTGTATTGGATGTGATAGTATGGTTATTTTTTCAAGTCATTTGTTAGAAATACTGAACTAATTACAGGGGAAATGATATTTGTTTTAAAAGACTTCAACAAAAAACAATAGGGATAGGCAAAGCAAGAACAGCAGAATGTCAGTAACTATTAAAGCTGGGAGATGGAGTGGGGCACCTGGGTGGCTCAGTGGGTTAAGTGGCTGCCTTTGGCTCAGGTCATGATCCCAGGGTTCTGGAATCAAGCCCGGTGTTGGGCTCCCTGCTCAGCGGGGAGCCTGCTTCTCTCTCTCTTTCTCTCTCTCTCTCTCTCTCTCTCTCTCTCTCTCAAATAAATAAAATATTTTAAAAAGGGACTCAGAGACTTAATCTGTTTTCTCTAATTGTAAATACTAAAAAGTTTTTGAACGGAAACTTGGCTTCTCGTTCTCTTTTAGCTACATCCCGTTCCCATCTCTCTGTTCCTGGTACAGTAAGGTTTTGAAAGATAACCTGAATTTCCTATCTCCACATCATCTCTTCCCATCAAAACCCCTCTTACCCAGATCACCAGGGACTTGCAGGTTGCCAGATCTAATGGTCATTTCTCAGCTCTCATCTTAAATGGCATTTCGAAAAAAAAAAAAAAAAAGGCATTTCACTAGCATTTCAGGACACCAGACTACTCTGATGTCCTGCCTGCTTCACTGTCTGGTACATTCTCTTTCCTTTGCCAAATTGTTGTTATCTTCCTGACCTCAAACTTTGCTGTGCACCAAATCTCATTCCTCCGACCTCTTTTTTTCTTAAAGATTTTTTAAATTTATTCATTTGAGACAGAGATAGAATGAGCAGGGCAGAGAGGGAGAGGGAAAAGCAGAAGCAGACTCCCCACTGAGCCAGGAGCTCGATGTGGGGCTCGATCCCAGGACCCAGAGGTCATAACCTGAGCCGAAGGCAGGCACTTAACCATCTGAGCCACGCAGGCGCTCCCTCTTCTCTTTTCTGCTGGTAGTCACTCCCTGAGTGATTGTACTCATTGCTGCGGCTGTAAACACTGTGTGTGGTTGATCCCAAACTTATGTCTCTACTCCCAGCCTTCCCTCTTCCATCTTTTAAGATGTCACACTCAATTTGTACAAAACCAAATTCTTGATGCCTCTTATAAACTCTTCCTTCTGTGTTGCCAGTTTTAGTAAACGGCATCCTCATTTTCATTCAGATGCTCGGAACAGAAATCTAGCTGTCGTACTTACCACCTTCTCTCACACCCCATATCCAGCAGCAGCTCCTGTCAGCCCAGCCTTTAGAACATACCCTGAAATTGACCACTTCTTGCCATCGCTGCTTCTGTCACTCTAGTCTAATTCAAATCCCCTTCTTCTCTTGCCTCGACAACCGCAGTAGCCTCCCCCTACCTGGTATCTTCTCTTCCACTCTCATGCCCTTGCCATCTCTTCTCCACCCAACGGCCCAAATGATTCTTTCAAAACCTGAAATTGCTCATAAAGCTCCCCTGTTCACAACTTTCCAGTGGTTTCCTTTCTCGCTCAGCATAAAACCCAGGGTTCTGGCCACGGCTCCAGGCCCCAGACCGTAGAGCCATTGATCGTCTGGATCACATTTCTTACCACTCTTCCCTTTGCTCGTTTTTTCCCCCAACACACTGGCTTCCTCACTTTTCTCCAAACACACCAACCCTCCTCATGCTTCTAGGTCTCTGTACTTACCATCCCATTCCCCTCTCCTGGAACCGGCTTCTGCAAAGATCCATTCTGCCCCTTCATTGTGGTCAAAGTTCAGGTATTACCCTATTAGAGAAGCCTTCTCCAGCCCGACCCCCTTACTAAATAGCAACTCCTTAGTCTCCAGACCCATACCATTGACTTCCACCAGCTTTTACCTCATAGCACCTAACACCACCTGGCCTCTCACATTCACTTTTATGTATTGGTTTCTTCACTGTCTGTCTTCCCATTTTATGACTTAAGGATTTACTGAGAGTGACAGAACCCACACTCTGTTGAGAATTACATAAATCTCAGTGTCACATTAACTTAAGAATAAATAAATAAATACAGCCAGCAAACTATAAAGGATATACTCTGGGATTCTGATTTCAGCTTCTACTTCTCCTTAATAAGGCGACCAAACTGACAAGGAGACCTTGCCTGGGTTTAGTTTATAGTTTTTTCTCCTGCATTGTGCCCTTCCTTTTCTAGTTCATTTACTGCGCCCCACCCTAGAATTGGTAGGGTGTCTTCCTCTGGTCTGTTGCCGTCCGTCTCTCTTTGAACCAACTGAAAGTTCTTAGGAGAGCAGGCTGTCAGTTGGTCCCTGCAGAGCTTTGCTTACTCTCCTGTAAAGCCTCCCGGCTACCTTGAGTCCTGTTGCCCCACACGCACAGTTCATGGATGCCTGCCTTCCCTCTCCTATCTCTCTCCATCACACACACTTATATTTAAGGGCTCATCTTTTTTTGTGCTAGAGCCTCTATTATAAGGTCTTTAAATGTCTCTGGACGAAAAAATAACTTCCAGAGTAGAACCCTGCTGCTTTCATTGAGCAGAGTAAGGATCCCTCCCACTTTTCTGTATCATCAAACCTCTCTCTGGGTGCACCAGTTCAGAGCTTTATTGCACAGGGTTTTGGGGCGGGAGGGGGCCACTGTCATACAGGCTAAACCTGAGCTAAAACTGTGTCACGAACCCATATTTTAAAGGCAGGTCATATGTGATATCAGTCATATTGGGGAGCATAGTGTTTGAGCAGAGACCAAAGGTCCGCACAGTTCAGTGCTTTCCTGAGACTGGGTCCTACAGAGTAACTGTCACTGTGACCACAAAGCAGGTGGTTCTTAGGGAGCCCTGGTCACACAGCTACTCCTTGGGAAGGATGTCTTTGCCTTGAACCAGAGGCCAGCCAAGTCATCGTCTCTCTGCCTTCCCATTCCCACAAAGAGGAAGGGCAGGTCCAGAGAAAAGACATGCCCGGGGAGAGCATTGAATTCCCTGGGAGCCAAGTTCAATTAAGGTCATTAAGCCTGGCTCTTCTTATTTGGGGATGGAATGAATAAGGAAAAGCAAGAGGATGGTGGGAGGGTGGACTAAGATACAGTGGCTCTGTAGGTAAAGTCGGAGGTCTCAAGAAATATTTTGGCAAGAGGTGTAAAAAATACTTTTCCTTAAATGTAGACTATCACTCAAAAAAAAAAAATATTGCTCAAAAAGTCAGAAAATACATCTGCCATACTTGAACATGCTTGCTTCCTGAGTAATCTTAGCACTGAACCCTAATCTCAGAAGCAAATAGTCCCTCCAGAACATCAGCTAAAACAGGTAAGTCTTTGGAGAAATCAACCAGAAGTGAGAAGAGCACAAATAGTTCAAGTATCCAAAATAATTCCAGGAGTTTTTAATGTATTACTGTATGGTTATTCAGTTTTGTGTACATTGAATTGCTTATCTCCACTTAATCCTTATCTTTGGTTTATTGTTTGTCTGTTTTTCTTTCCAGCCCCACTGTGTTCTCCTTGCCTCAAAGGAAAACTCGGCACCTGTTAAACTTGGGGGCTTTGGGGTAGCTATTCAATTAGGGGAGTCTGGACTTGTAGCTGGAGGTAAGAGCACTTTTTTAAACATTTTCTTCAAAACCTGGTCACTTTCAGCCTGGTATAGAACTTTCAAACTAAATATTAGCCCATCCTCAGTGTTTCGTACCAATTCCACCCCCCGCCCAGAAGGTGCTATCATGGTTTTGAATTTAATAACTGTAGTTGTAACTATAGGTTTAGAATCTTAAGAATAGACTCGGTGCTTATACTCTTTGTACTCCTACCACTTGGCAGAGAAGTGACCCTGCATACGGAGATTAAAACAGGGTTGGAAGAAGGTGTTATCTGGGGCAAGGTGACTTCTAAGGTTGAACTGGCCAGGGGCCCCTGGCCGGCTCAGTCATCGAAGCACTCAACTCTTGATCTTGGGGTTGTGAGTTCAAGCCACACTGAGCATCAAGCTTACTTAAAAATAAATAAAGTTGGGGCGCCTGGGTGGCTCAGTCGTTAAGTGTCTGCCTTCGGCTCAGGTCATGATCCCAGGGTCCTGGGATCGAGCCCCGCATCGGGCTCCCTGCTCGGCGGGAAGCCTGCTTCTCCCACTACCATTCCCTCTGCTTGTGTTTCCTCTCTCTCTGTGTTTCTCTCTGTCAAATAAATAAAAAAAAATCTTAAAAAAATAAATAAATAAATAAATAAATAAATAAATAAATAAAGTTGAACTGGCCAAACGAAGTCCAATGTGGGTTAACCACCTTCAGGTTTACATTAGCGGCTAATGTTTAATTTCATATTGTTTTCCTCTTTTTATTTGTGAACGAGTCCTGCTCAAGCCATCAATCTGTGTGTCTGGGAAGAGCAAGCAGATGTAAATGCAGACTGATTTTTATTATTTGCCAAAGCAAAACATAATTAGAAAATTCCCATGCCAGAAAAAAAAAAGTAGAAAAATTAAAAATAGAAATTTTCTCCAGTAGCGTGCAGAGGTGGATGCTAATTCCAGATTCAAGAATTTGGGTTTTTCTGTATTCCCTTCAATAGACTCCAGCTCAGAATGCTGCCCTGTTTTTAGTTCTTTCCTTAGTTTTGCAGATGACTTAGTTCTCCAGTCTACAGATTATCGGTCTTCTAGTCAATGCCTTCGATTTTCCATCCCCAGATACTGCCAGCCTTCACAAAGAGGAAAAATATAAAAAATACCTGCAGAACATTTTTGAACCTGTCATCTTCCATGAATACTTAATATTCAAATTGTCAATACCTGACAGACAATAAATATCAAAACAACAGTCCGTTACACAGGATATTTCATTTAATTTAATACCCTATTACTAAAACATCAAAGCAGAGTTAATATAGACCGTCTTCTGAAAAACGAGCCAGAGTCAATGTGTATTCTTTAAATTGTTATTTCATCACATTGTCCTCTAAAATATGTTTCGATTTTCTTCTAATTTTGCATTCTTTTCCAGCTAGTCTTTTGCAATAATATGAAGAATTGCAAGTATAGTTTTAAAAACTGCTTTTTCTCCCCTAATTCAAGACTTCCGTCTGTGCTTAGAAGGACTGATCATAGGATCAGATAGTAGCACATCATTTAATCATAGAATCATTGAATCTGGGGCACCTGGGTGGCTCTCTGGTTAAGCATCTGCCTTCAGCTCAGGTCATGATCCCAGGGTCCTGGGATCCAGCCCTGCATGGGGCCCCCTGCTCAGCAGGAAGCCTGCTTCTCCCTCTCCCACTCCCCCTGCTTGTGTTCCCTCTCTCGCTGTGTCTCTCTCTCTCTCTCAAATAAATAAATAAAATATTTAAAAAAAAAAAAATCACTGAATCTCAGAATTCCAAAGGGGCCTTAACTTCTCCAATCTTATAACCAATAATCGCATTCCTTCATAAAATTCCCAGCAAAAGCTTGCGCTCTAGTTTAATTCCCCATATAGCAAAGAATTCACTGTGTTCCAGGACTGTATTTCCATTTTTAGAAAGCTCCTTAAGTACTGAAACATTCATCTTCACATTGAACAGAAATCTATCGTCTTATCACTTCCACCCAGTGGTGCTAATTGTGACTTTTGGAGCCACACTAAAGAATTTTAATCCTTCCAGATGATAACCGTTCAAATGTTTAAAGACAGTATCATGTACCGGTACCGCTAAGTCTTATCCAAATTAACTTGCCTAGGTTAATTTAGCCATTCCTCACATAAACTGGTGCAGAATCTCACAGTGTGCAAAGGACGGAGCCAAAACTGAGCACAACTATAGGTACAGTCCAGCGTACAGGCACTTGGGGCTATTGCCTCTTTTGCTGTGGGTCGTACATTTCTATTAGGCCCCCCAAATTGCATTAGCTTCTTGGACAGCCGCATAGCACCACTGGCTCATACTGACCTTGCAATCAAATACAGCTCCCAAGTGGTTTTTATACAGTTGTTGCTATTAAACTAACTCTCTCAAATCTGGTATTTGTACAGACCCCTCTGTAAAGACTACACAATTATAGGGCCGCCTGGGTGGCTCAGTTGGGTAAGCATCTGACTCTTGGTTTCTTTCTTTTTTTTTTTTTTTTTAAAGATTTTATTTATTTATTTGACAGAGAGAGATCACAAGTAGGCAGAGAGAGATGGGGAAGAAGGCTCCCCCCTGAGCAGAGAGCCTGATGCAGGGCTCAATCCCAGGACCCTGAGATCATGACCCAAGCCGAAGGCAGAGGCTTTAACCCACTGAGCCACCCAGGTGCCCCTGACTCTTGATTTTGGCTCAGGTCATGACCTCAGGGTCATGAGGTCAAGCCCCACATCGGGCTTCATGCTCACCAGGGAGTCTGCTTGGGATTCTCTGCTTCTCTCTCTCTCTCTTTTCTCTCTCTCTCTCAAATAAAAATAAAGAAATCTTTTTTTTTTTTTTAAAAAAGACTACACAGTTATAACAAATAACTTCTGATGATTACATCCCTAAGACTAATGGGATGAAATGAAATGACACAAAGTCCTTTTATATGTTCTATACTAGCCACATTTGTGGCTTTGTTTCTCTTTATCTGGATCCATATCCTGTTAGTATTCAAAGTGCTATCAGCTTCATATTTTACTGTGCATCTTGATTGAAGGAGAAAAACATTCACTGGACTCATCTAGACATCTTCTCCACATTAATCTACTTCCCTAAAGTCCTTGAGCCTTTCTCCTAAATTGTATGTTTTTAAAGCTGATTTTGCACCTTAAGTGTGTCACTTGTACAAAATTCATTTTTCTCAGTGCTTCTAGAATTAAAATACTTTCTGATGGTCAAAATGTCATTTCTTTTTTTGTTTATTTGTTTGTTTTTTAAAGATTACTTATTTATTTATTTGATAGACACAAGCAGGGGGAGCGAGAGAGGGAGAAGCAGGCTCCCCACCGAGCAGGGAGCCCGATGCAGGACTCCATCCCAGGACCCCGGGATCACGACCCAAGCCAAAGGCAGATGCTTAATGACTGAGCCACCCAGGCGCCCCCAAAATGTCATTTCTTAACATACCTTTCCTTACAGTCTTAAAATAACTACTTCAAGCATTATAGTGTCTTTAAAAATACAACATATGTAGATAAGGGATAAATGATTTCTCTTAGAGAAAGCTTTCTTATTGTTTAAGGTACTTTTGAAATTATTTTAGGTCATTTGCTAATGCTTATTAACAGAAAGCTATTTTCCTGTCAGTTGGAATCTTTGATTACTCAGTAGAATAGAAATATAAAAGAATTCTCTCCTTTATGTGTTCCATATAGTGGAAACCGCTTACATGGTATATGTATTTGCACTTAACCTATCTGAAATTCTGCTATTTGGAAATCTCATCTATCCAGAAGATAACTAGGAACCCACAAAAAAATTACTTTTGCAGCCAGACATTTCTTAACCTTAATACCCATTCATGGTCTTCTCAAATGGGCATCTAAAGAACACACTCTCTGAAGGTGGCATGCTGCCATTTTTCATAGTTTTATGGATTCGTGTCCCTCCATACCAGGCACCTGTTATCCCTCTGGTTGGAATACCCTTGGTCATTTTCTGTATCTGTTTAAGTCTTCTCCTGAAGGCTGAGAGACTGAGCTGACAAACCTCCCCTCTTAAAAGCAAGCTGATCCTCACCATCCCAAGTTAGGTAACCATATTCCTTTTCTACCATCTTACCGTAACTGCCTGGGCTACATACCTCCATGTAGTATTCAATTCAAGGATTTGTAATCACGTCAAAGACTGAGCTTTATGAGGACAGGAGGCATCGTGGCTTCTCCCTCTGTATGTCCGCAGCACCTCCCACTGTGTCTAGGACCCAAGCAGGCCCCTGCTCGCTAATCAGTTTCTGGTTAACAGCAGATTTTACACACCGAATTAGGCGAAGACAAGGCTGGAGGAAGCACAGTGAGAGAAAAGACTCGAAAACCTGACAGAAAAAATATGTTGAGCAATACCAAAATGTAGAAAGCACAGTCCCCTTTTAATACTGAAGAACTCAAGCCTTGCTTACCTGTGAGCTTCCTGAGGGCATTTTCTGTTCTATAGCACAGTTCTTTCATTGATAGCCACAGGACAATCCTGAGTCATCAAGAAAAGGTTGCATTATGTGCAGCATCTTGTGTAAAATAAGTCAGAAAACTGTAGAGAGAGAACCATCCAAAATTATTTTAAAAAGCTTTGGGTGTGTAAAGATTCAAGTCCTGGCTATGCAAAACAGCTCCTTACCTGAGGTTCTCGGTATCAAGGTTTTATTATATTATCCCAAAGTCTAACGTTTAAGTGTTTTTCTGGAGTATGTCATACACAGTGACATTTTATTTGGTTGGGTAATTGACCACAAAATTCTAAGAACAGGAAGTCAAAGTCATAAAAATCAAGTGACCGCAAAGAAGGAAAAGTCAAGCTATCACAAACAAGGAGTCCAGGAAGGTTGATGTACATTGAAGATTAACTCTAGTCCTCCACATTTGACTGATCTGTACAAAATATTTTAAGAAGTTCATTCCTATATATTCTTTCCCCCATCATCTGTGAGCAAATTCTTTTTTTAAGATTTTTATTTGACATAGAGAGATACAGAGAGGGAACACAAGCAGGGAGAGTGAGGGAAGGAGAAGCAGGCTTCCTGCCGAGCTGGCAGCCTGATGCGGGGCCTGATCCCAGGATGCCAGGATCATGACCTGAGCCGAAGGCAGACACTTAACAACTGAGCCCCCTAGGCGCCCCTGTGAGGAAATTGTTGAACCAGAAGACACATATGCTTCTTAAGGATGAACACTGATTCTCCAGAATGGAGTGGTCTTTGACCCAGATAAATGGAGAGAACCTCCTTTGAGTTGTTCAGCTTTTCTTGTGTAGGAAGTGGTAGGATAGGAGTCAAGTTGAGTTTCAAAACATCATCCCAACTCTAAGAAGGTGCCAGCCTGATGCCATTGTACCTGCACCCTCAACGGCACCTTGATCTCTTGCCCTGCTTTTCCGAGCTCCTGCCATCAGCACAAGGCAAATTCTTCAGTGGCCCTACTCTGTCCAAGACTGTTAGTGAAGTACTAGGCTTAGCTCTCGTCATTTGAGCTTCTTTATGTTACCAGAGGAAGCAAAATGGGGCAATGTGGAATAAAAATCTTCCCTTCGAAGCAGTACAATTTTCACTGCTCTACTGCGCATTTTAAATGAAAATATTTTCATTCTCTGAACCCCAAAGCTAACCCCTTCGATTACGTGGGAAGAGGGGAACCATAATGATCCACAGTAAAGGAATATCCCCAGTACGCAATCTAAGAGCTGCTTTATCTTTCACCCTCCCGACCCAGTTTTGACAGTCACTAACTGGACTTTATGGTATAGTTTCTCTAGCTGGATTAGAAGATCTGGAAGGTTTTTTTTTTTATTTTTTGGGGGGGGGGGGTTTTGGGTTTTTTTGACTCTAAACCGCAGTTCTGAGCTCTAGGTAAAGAATTGTGCAGTCTTCAAAGTAAAACCTACCTTGGATGCAGTGTGATGAGAGAGAAGGGGCGGGCGAAGGAGGGAGGAAAGGAGGAGAAGGCTGGGCCTGCACACGGGAAGAGCTGCCGAGTCCGGTGGGCCGTGCCCTCTCTGCAGTAATCTCCCTCAAAGCACAGCCTCTCCTTCTACAGTAGAAGGAAAGAATCCATTTGTAATACTCAGTTAAAGGTGATGACCAGCAATAACTGCTATCAGACTCCTTCCTGAAAGCTAATATTGCTGGGGGCGGGGGGGGGGGGGGGGGGCTTTTAAAGAAGGTGGAAGCCAAAGGGGATTGAATGAGAGGAGCTTCATGACTTTGCTTTGGTTTACGTCCTACATCTGCTCTCATTCTCACCGAATGTTAACGTTCAGAGGAAGCTTAAAAAATCCTATAGAAGAAAAGATGGCTGAGCATTGTTAATTGCTACAACTGATTCCTAAAGTCGATTGAACAGGATTTCAGATTCTGGGTCACACTCGAAATAAAAGTTCTCCGCATTAGATTTAATTTGAGAGTTTCCTTTTGGCAGTCAGAAGTTGTCTTCTCTCTCCTGCCCTCCCACCCCTGCCCCTACTCTGTATTTGTAGTGATTTTCAAACGTGAAAATTAGAAAATTCAGACAACTTCTTCATTAAACGAGAAGCAGGTTAAGTAACATGCACCCTGCCTAATAAAGTACGTGGTACCAGTGTTAGAAAGACAAAGTGCCGTAGTGCTTGGCTGACTCCATAGTGGAGCATGTGACTCTTGATCTCAAGGTTGTGAGTTCAAGCCCCGTGTTGGGTGTAGAGATGACTTAAAATTTTAAGAAAAAAAAGAAGACGATGACGACAAAATACCTGTCCCGGGCTCAATATTTTCAAGAGGTGATTAAATAATTTTTTTCCTCCTGTCTTTTTTTCCTTTTGATTTTATGGAGGAGGGAGGCGATAGTAAGAGAATGTTTATATTGTTATACTTTTCCTTTGGACTGTTATTGTTCTATTTTCAGTTTTCAAATGAAAAAAAAAAAAACACATCATTTTATGTGAACATTTTTCCTTGATGTTGTTGTTTTAAATGTAGGACGCGTTGGAACACCTCATTTTATGGCCCCGGAAGTTGTCAAAAGAGAGCCTTATGGGAAACCTGTAGATGTCTGGGGTTGTGGCGTGATCCTGTTTATCCTGCTGAGTGGTTGCTTGCCTTTTTATGGAACCAAGGAAAGATTGTTTGAAGGCATCATTAAAGGAAAATATAAGGTAATATATTATGAACGTTTTATTTTTCCATTGACATTAAATTATTCTGGAAGATATGAAGTCCCTATCTGGACTGCCTTGATTGTCAGGTAGCTACCCAGTCAGAGAAAAGTTCTTTGCCAACATCATTGATGCCCTAACCTTGTTAGACAGTTTGGGCCTCGAGCAAATTTCTGAGTCCCTATCAGCTGCATTGTAATCTAGGCGGAAGACAGGAGACTGGCTTTGAAACAGCCATGGCCTTCCCCCTCCCTCTGTGCTGCGGCCGAACTCTGTCCCACGTGTCTGCAACCCGACCCCATGCCTAGGCTGGAGAAGCAGGGACCCCTGTCCTCTCGGATACAGTATCTGTGCGTGCAAGTCAACAGGTCAGGAGTTTGGGGCCCTTAGATTCACAAAGCCAGTCCTTTTACCATAAATACATTCTAGCAAAACTGCCCTGCTTTCGTGCCCTCCTTATTTCAAATAAAATTCTAGTTCAGGGAAAGAATTTGGAATGTGCGGCCACTAACCCTCCTCTTTAGGCTAAGCTGGAACATAAACTTCTTTGGCCCTTCTTTGTGTAACCTGAGGAAAGGGCTTCATTTTTACAGCTTTTTGCTTAGTTCGTAAAGTGAAAATTTGGAAATTTCCTCCCAGTAATGTAGTAATTCTTTATTTTATATTTCGTGTCTGCCTTTGTTTTGCTTTAGCGCACATGTTGTTGCATCTGATGTAGTCAGCTAGCACAGCTGGAAAATTGGCCACTTACATTCCAGGATACACAACTGCATCTCGGTGTATAATTTAGAGCCATTTGGTGGGACTTAAACATTCCTTTTCTTCCTTGGCTACCATCGATTGGAAACCTCATAGACCATTCGCAGAATTTCGAATAACTTATTACCACTTTCCTTACTAAAACCCTAACAACTCACCACTGACACTGTGAGTGGCTATACCAAACAGACCTAAGGAGTGCTTGGGGATAAATAAGCTCAAGGTCGGTCTCGCTGTCCCACACTCTGTGGCCCCGTACTGTCGCTGTATATGGGAAACGGGGGGGGGGGGGGGG
>CM053612.1:72099288-72111364 GCA_028646535.1 Procyon lotor
AAAAAAAAAAAAAAAAAAAAAAAAATTTAAGAATTTTACTTATCAGAGTGCCTGGGTGGTGCAGTGGGTTAAGCGTCTGACTCTTGGTTTCGGCTCAGGTCCTGGTCTCAGGGTTGTGAGATCGAGCTCCACGTCAGGCTCTGTGCTCAGTGTGGAGTCTGCTCAAGACTCTGTCTCCCTCTCCCTCTGCCCCTCCCCACCTCGAATTAATAAATAAATCTTTAAAAAAAAAAACAGTACTACTTTTCAAATCTGCATTCAACCCTCCAATACACCGTTATTCTTGACTTGAAATATTCGGTTCTAATTATTCCTGATTTCCCACAGAAAAGAGTAGGTAAGCAGTTCTTTGATACATTCTTAGTATTTTTTCTCCCAGAAATGATCAGTGTACAGAGGACTCCTATTTCTCCTTTGCCTGTCTTTGTTTCTCCATAATGGGGATCTTTTGTTCGTTAGAAGCTAATTTAAATGCCAAAGGACAATGAAAATGGCAACCATATTAGTCATTTTTAAGATCCTTTAGAAAATTTGGCTCTCATTATCATGCATATCTTGACTAACATTTGTTTTGGAGCCCTTCTCCCTGCAGTGATTGTAATTCTTGTTCTAAAGAATCTGATCTTCATACGTGATAGATTTCTGGCACCAGAAAGACAACAGGCAAAAAAAATGTTAGTAACTTAAATGAAAAAGTTCCAGAAGGCTGTTTGAGCTCAGAATCATGAGCCTTGTCTGAACTACAATTTACCTTCACTGCTTAGGTGCCAGGAGGTGGAAGAATTCCATGAGAACGTTTATGTAGCTGATGCAAACAGGCTTCTTATAGTTAAATACTTGTCCATGCGTACTTGTGAGTCATTGCTGTGGATGTAATTGGTGTTAATTTTGTAAAGACTAAATTTAAGCTATAGTTTGTATATGAGAAACT
The DNA here is from genome assembly GCA_028646535.1 of Procyon lotor. NCBI lineage: Eukaryota > Metazoa > Chordata > Mammalia > Carnivora > Procyonidae > Procyon > Procyon lotor. The sequence continues at coordinate 72,100,220 of CM053612.1, forward strand.
CCTGCATAACTACAAAGTGAAGAAATAAGATGATGAACGTCCTTGTAGTGAGAAGTGCCCAAAGTCATAATACCATGACTGGGTGTCAAAAGAAAAAAGCAAAAAAAAAAAAAAAAAACTTATTTCTCTGGTAAAACCACAAGGAAATGCCCTATTCAGTGATGTCATATCAAAAAAGAATTTGAGTAAATAGACCAAATAATATGTAAATGTCTTATGATTGTTAAATTATACTATATTTAACGCCTTTGTCTAAAGTAGTGGTGTTTGCTATGAATATTCATTCCAGCAAAAATAAGACCAACTAAAATTGTACTTTCCTTATAGATGACTGAGCTCTTTTCACACCCTTTGTCGCCCTCATATGTAGACCCTAACGTACATTGACTGTACTAAAACGCGAAAAGGGTGTTGCTGTCAGGCTAGTCAATTTGACTTTTGGAAAAATCAGTCATGCCAAAGAGAGAAAGGCATAGTCAGGCTATGAAACAGGTTTTCAAATGATAGTAATCCAACATAAACACACAGAAAGACAAGCTCGAAGAAGTCACGGGTGGAGCATCACATGAGCACAAAAGTATGGGCTCGGGAAGCCCAGTGAGGTACAAGAGAGTCCCTGTCGTCCAGAGCTCCGGGAGGTCTGGGGGAGCACCGGCGAAGCACCACCAAGCGTTCGGGGCATGTAGGGGACGGGGCAGGAAGCAAACTAGTATAGTACCAATGTCAGCTCTTTGAAGGATTGTACAGTAGTAGACTGGAAATTCTGGTTTGAGGGAAGAATACATACAGTCTCAAAGGCCAAATTGAGGACTTAAGATACTAGGGTGGAGATGGTAAAAAGCGACTGCGAGCTTTTGGGTGACAATCCAGTGCAAGCAGCAAGCTCATTCAATTCCTTTGGACCCTGTGTGCAGGTAGGTTGTCTGTTGGGGGTACAGGCACTGGAGGCAGAGAGAGCCGGAAGCTGTGGCTGTCCAGTCAGGAGGTGACAGGGGCCTGCACCCAGGGAGTAAAGAGGGGAGTGGGAAAGAAACACTCAGAGATTTTAAGGAAGGAAAATTGATGAGGCTCAGTGAGTGATTCGAGGTATTTGGAATTAGGAAGGCCCCAGGAGAGTCAAACACATAGAGTGGAAGTGATTTCTTCTAAACTTGTTATTTTGAAATAACTTTAGACTCACATAGAAGTGACAAAAACAGTACAAAATTCCCATGTACGTTTCACCATTCTCCCCCCCAGTGGTGATATCTTATATGACCAGAACTAGGAAATTGACATTGGAACACTTAACTCAACTGCAGGCCTTATTTGATTTTCACCAGTTCTTATGTGTGTGTGTGCGTGTGTGTGTGTGTGTGTGTGTGTTTCTAGGAAATTTTATCACGTGTATAGAAGTATATAAGCACAGCCATAATCAGGATATAGAAGTGCTCTGTCACCCCTCATTCTACTCCTTAATAATCACATCCTCCCCCTAACCCCTGAACCACTAATCCTTTCTCTGTCACTATAATTCTTGTCCTTTTGAGAGTATTATATAAATGGGATTATACAGTATCTAATGTTTATGAGAAACTCATGTCTCTGGGGTGTTTCTCTTTTCCTCTCACACAACTACCACACTCAACAGCACTTCTGACACCAGGTGTGTCTGGGTTATTTCCCCACACCAAGCAGTTCTCTGACACCAGCTGGGTGTCCTACATTTTAATTCAATTGTGACGCTAACTGAAATTAATGCAGACTCCACAGGTTAAGGGCTTGGTCCCAAGAGACTGTCCCCCACTTCAGATGTCAGTCACAAGTGATGGGCCCCCAGGTTACCCATGACTTCTGTCCTACTTGGCTACAAATCAGAGGTTCCCATAACCTCTAATGAGGTTACGGATGAGGTGAGGTTCCCATCCCACCCCAACCTTGGATTTGATTATTTGCTAGAACAGCTCACTTAGGGAAACACTTAGGTGTACCAGTTTATTATATGATAAACAGTATGGTAAAGGATGCAGATGAAGAGATACATAGAACTAGGTCTAGAAGGGTCCTAAGCACAGAAGTTTCTGCTCCTGTGGAAGGTGAGGTACACCGCGTTCTCAGTATGTACATGTGCTCATCAAGCCAGAAGTTCTCCAAATCCCATACTTTGGGAAATTTTACGGAGGCTTCATCGCGTAGGCATTGATCATTGATCATTGACTCTATTTCCAGCCCCTGTCCCTGCTCTAGGAAATTGGGAGGTGGGGGAGCCTGAACATTCCAACCTTATGATCATGACTTGGTCTTTCTGGTGACCAGCCTCCATCCAGGAGCCCACCAAGAATCACCTCATTAAAGAGACACTGCTGTCACCCAGGAAATGCCAAGCGATTTAAGAACTCTGTCAGGAACTAGAGTCAAAGACCAAATACTAGAATAGAAGATGCAATTACAAGGGTTTTAGGAGCTCTGCATCAGGAGCTTGGAAAATGTTAGAACAAAAGATTGTCCTAGCACCTCTAGTAAAAGGGTTTTAAGGCTCAGTGTCAGGAACCGGGGTCAGAGACCTACGTATTTGTTATAGCTTCACAGATTAGGTTTTTTTTTTTAACTCAGCATAATACCCTTGGGATCCATCCAAGTTGTTGTGTAGGTCAATAGTTCATTCCTTTTTATTACTGAATAATAATCCACTGTGTGGATGTACAAGACTTTGTTGATCCATCCATCTTTCAAAGGGCACTTTGGTTCAGGTGAGGTTGTTTCCAGTTTTTGGCTAATACAAACAAGGCTGCTATGAACATCTGTGTACAGATTTTCATTTCTCCAAAGTAAAAACCAGTGAGTAAGATTGCTGAATCCTATGGTAAGTATACATTCAACTTTATAAAAACTGCCAAATCATTTTCCAGAGTGGCTGTGTGATTTTTCTTTCCCACCAGCAGGGTATGAGAGAACCAGTCATTCTGTGTCCTTGTCAGCACTTGGTAATGTCAGCATTTTTTAACCATTCGTAATTGCTTTTAGGAACATTTTCATAGCACCTGCTTAGAAATCCCAGTTGGATGAGTCTAACATCTGTGCCTTCTGTGTTGATATCTGTTGGTTGTCTTTTCTCATTTAGTTTGAGATTTTCCTGGTTCTTGGCATGAAGAGTAATTTTAGATAGTATGCTGGACATTTTTAGTATCGTTATAAGACTATGATTCTTATTTAAATCTTACATTTTAGTAGGCAGCTAACCTGATTAAATTCAGAACACACATCCTGGCCCTCTTTTAGGGCTGTAGTTCTAATACCCATTTCACTTCCAAAGCCTTTGCAGTGCTCGTCCGGTCTGCCCCACTTGCGCACAGCTCAGAGCCTCATCTGAAACCTGGGAGGTGTTCCCTACCATACTGTCATCTTAAAGCCCTTGCTGTGTCGATCCTGATTGGTTTTATACGTGGGGTTATTGGGAATGTGCCAAGGACTTCATACATAGATTGTAAGACCCCCTTCCCCAGCTCTCTTCTCTTTGTCACCCTGTTCCTGCTCTCTCGGGAGTAGAGTGCCTCTCCTCCTTGCTGTTGTTTGCATCAGGCAGGGCTGGGAGGCTGGAAAGGGCTCCAAGGGGTAGGAAGTCGTCTTCTTTCATGATGTTCCCCTGGAGTAGGGTGGATACAATCAAAGGGGTTCTGTCCTGCAGAGCCAACCTCTTCTCTGTCCTTGACTAGAGAGAGTGGGCTTTTCTTGGGGCTCATTTTTCTGTGTTCCTTGTCCTTGGAGTTTCCGGGTTGCGGGCTGCTCTCACGCCCAAGCGAGGATATGTTGAGGAAAAAAAAAAAAAATCCCAACATCACCAAAGGATCACCCTCAAGTCCTGGGCTTCCCTCCCTAGTCTGCCTCTTCCCCAGCTTTCAGAGCCTTCTGTCAGTGATTCAGAAGGGAAAGGAAGTAATTTCTTTGTTAGCAAGAACCCTAAACAATTAAGCTTTGAAAAAGGAAGTGTTTATTCTGTTGAAAAGGGAATGCTTTAAAATTCTGCACCGAGGGCACCTGGCTGGCTCAGTCAGTTGAATGTCTGACTCTTGATTTTGGCTCAGATCGCGATTGCAGGGCAATAAGATCCAGCCCACGTCTGGCTCTGCACTCAGCAGGGAGTCTACTTGAGATTCGCTCTCTCCCCCTCTCCCCCTCTCTTTCCCTCTGCCCCTCCACCCACTCATGTGCATGCACGTGCTCTCTCAAATAAATGAATAAATCTCTTTTTTAAAAAACCTGCACCAATGCCCATCTCTTGCTCTGGAATCCAGACATGCCACATGTCTTTCAAGCCACTTTCCCTAGGCCCTGTCTTTCCTCACATTTGGCATTGGCTAGAAGACCAATGTCTGTTGTACTATCCACAGAGACTACAATGTGTCTGAAGACCTTTTTTTTTTTTTTTAATACCAGTGGAAATTTTTTCTGTTACATATACCTAAAATGTTAAGCAATTTCGGTTTAAGCGAAATGCAGCCAGATTTTCACCTCAATTCAGCAATAGTAATAGAGACTCCCCACCAGCATTGTCCAAGAAGAACTTTCTGTCATGAGGGCAGTATTTTATATCTGAACTGTCCAATGTGGTAGCAACTAGCCACATGCTGGAAATGTGACTAGTACAACTGAAGAACTGAATTTTTAATTAAATTTTTTTCAGACTTATTTATTTGAGAGAGAGAGATGATACGCTGGCAGGGGCAGAGGGAGAGAATCTCAAGCAGACTCCCCACTAAACACGGAGCCCATCTCAGGGTTCGAACTCACGACCCGTGAGATCACGGCCTGAGCCGAAACCAAGAGTCAGACACTTAACCAACTGAGCCACCCAGGCATCCCTTAATTATATTTCATTTTAGTGACTTTAAATTTAGATAGTCTTACCTAGTGGTTACTGTATTAGAGAAGATTTAAACTCTTCATTCAAAAACATGCTGTTACTTGGTTCACCCTTTTTTGGAAACAGTGAATAAGTAAAGACAATTAGAAATGGGTCACAGGTTTGATCCGCTGTAATTTTTACTGTATTTTATTTTTACATTTTTCTTACATGACAGGAACATATTATCATTTAGAAAACAATCAGACTTATTTAGCAAGCTGTTTGTTGATATAGGCATACATACATACTTACAGCACTCCTAAATTACTTTACATCAGAGGTTTGTAAATGCTGACTAGCAAAAATGATTATTAAAGCCTGTCATGTACCTATACAGCATCTCATTTAATCTTCATAAAAATCCTATAAGATTAGTTTTCAAAAAGAAACAGCCAAGAGAATGTAAGGTCGTACAGCCAGTACCTAAATGACCCAGGATTTGAACAAAAGTCTTTCTGACTCCAGACTCACTGTCTTTCTGCTGTATTCTATAGCTCCTTTTCATTTGGGTTCTTTTTCTTGTGTTAAAGACCTTCCTGGGTTTGCTTTTTTTTTCCCCCTCTATTCTATCAGAATGCAAAAACACGGTTTTTTTTTTTTGGTTGTTTTTTTTTTTTTTTTGGTTGCAAAAACACGTTTTACTCAGTAAGTAAAACAAAGCCCATTTTGATGTTTGTTTTTCAGTATATGTTGGTTAAATATCACCAGGCATAACACACCTTAAAATTTTTTTTATAATTTTGTAAATTAAAGTTTAGCTGACATATGTTATATTAGTTTCAGATGTATAAAATAGTGAGTCAGCAATTGTGTACATCATGCAGTGCTTGCTACGAGAAGTGCAGTTACCATCTGTCACCGTACAAAGGAATTATAATATTGACTATATTCCCTGTGCTGTACTTTTCATCTCGAAGACGTATTTATTCTGTAACTGGAAGTTTGTTGTTCTTAATCCCCTTCACCTATTTTTGCCTATCCCCCCACCACCATCATCCACTCTGGCAACTACCAATTTGCTCTCTGTATTTATGAATCTATTTCTGGTTTTGTTTGTTCATTTGTTTTGTCTTTTTTTTTTTTTTCTTTATGTAGGCTCCATGTCCATCATGGGGCTTGAACTCACAACCCTGAGGGACAGGTTCTACTAACTAAGCCAGCCAGACATCCCTGTTTTGTCTTTTCAATTCCACATATAAGTGAAGTCATAGGGTATTTGCCTTTCTCTGTCTGAATTAATTTAGCGTAATACCCTGTAGGTCCATCTGTGTTGTTGTGAAAGGCAAGATTTCATTCTTTTCTATGGCTTATGTATATACATGTGTGTGTGTGTATGTGTATACCACATCTTCCACAAACAGTAACAGCAATCCATTAAAAGATTCCCTTGCTTGTTACAGAATGCTAATTGTATGCTTATCTCTGCTAGTCAATTATTTGATAAATTCTTCCATCTTCTATATTGGTCAACCTGTTCTGGCTTAGTGCAGGAAAAGGAGATTAATAAAGACAATAAAATCATTTCTAAGATGTTTAGCATATAGAATCTGGCAGATGTGCAAATTATAGTCATTCTGACATCAAGAATTATATGTGTACCCAAGATAATGGAAATGTAAAATGGTACAACCACTTTGGAAAACAGGTTGGCAGTTTCTTAAAAAAGTTAAACATACTCCTGTAATACAACCCAGTCATTCTACTCCTATGCATTTACCTAAGAGAAATGAAATACATGTCCATACAAAGACTTGTACATTAATATTCATAGCAGCTTTCTATGTAATAGCCAAAATTTGGAAACGACCCACAGTCGATAAACAGACGAATAGATAAATTATGGCATATCCTTACAGTGGAATGCCACTCAGCAATAAGAAAGGACTGAACTGTTGATACTTGCACCTTCATGGATGAAGTTCAGAACCTTTATGTGGATTTAAACAAGTTGGAAAGTGAGTATGTACTGTCTGGTTCCATTTATATAAAATTCTAGAAAATGCAAACCAATCTACAGTGACAGAAACAGTGGCTGCCTGGGGACTGGAAGGGAGAGGACAAAGGGACATAGGGAAACTTGAGAGTGATGGGTATATTCATCATCTTGATCGTGGTAATGCTTTTATGCTTATACATCAAAACTAATCAAATTACATATTTTAAACATGAAGTTTGTCATATGCTAATTACACTTCAGTAGAACATTGTGCGGAAAACAAAATATATTCAGAATCTATCTCCTTTTCACCTTCTTTTATTTTTCCATCTGATTTCATCTATCATCATCTCCCCCCACCCCAGATTACTGCAATAGCCTTCTTTTTTAAGTTTGTTTGTTTGTTTGTTTATTTGTCAGAGAGAGAGAGAGAGAGAGAGATCACAAGCAGGCAGAGAGAGAGAGGCGGAAGCAGGCTTCCTGCTGAGCAGAGAGCCCGACGTGGGGCTCCATCCTGACCATTAGGACCCTGAGCCAAAGGCAGAGGCCTTAACCCACTGAGCCACCTAGGTGCCCCTGCAATAGCCTTCTAATTGGTCTCCCTGCCCCCCCTTTTTTCCCCTAAAGCCTTGTTCCTTTCTAATCTGTTTTCAACACAATAACCAAGTGTTCCTTTAAAATTGTCTGATCGTGTCACTTCAGCTCAAAACCCTCTGGCTCCCTCTCCCACTCAGAATAAAAGGCTCTTTATGGCCTGCCTCAGCCTTGTCACCTCGCTGATCGGATCTATTTACTCCACACACCTGGGTCTCCTTGCTAGTTCTTGGAAATTCCAGGTGCACGCCCGCCTTTGGGCCTTTGGACCTTTGGATTGGTGGTTCTCCCTGCCTAGACCACTTCCTCACCACTTTTGGGTGTCCTCACAGTAATTGGACCTATTTTGACCATCCTGTTTTAAACTTCAGAGTACCCAATCCCTCTCACTCTGCTTTACTTTTTGTTTTATTCCATAGCGCTTTTATCATACTCCGTAATTTACCTTTTTGTGTTTTCTTCCACTATTCGAATATGAGCTATACGAGGGCCTGGATCTTTGTTGGTTTTGTTTATTCGTGTATCCCAAGTGCGTAGAACAATGCCCAGCCCGTAGTAGGCCCTCAAGAAATATTTCTGAAATGAATGCTTTACCCAAATCTTTGATACACTGACAAATTAGAGTAGAACCAAAGGGGATGTTAAGAAGAATGACAAGAAGTTTAAACTATACCTGAGGAATACTTGAGGCAACTGGAGGAATCCCAGAGAATAGATTTAGGGGAAGCGTGGTATGGGCCCAGGCTAAGCAAGGACGTGTTTACTTTCTTAAAATCATAGTAAGCTGCCATAAAATAATGATCGCCCATGGACAAGGTCAAACAGAATAAACCTCCCATCAGGGATCGAAGAGGATCCCATATGGGGAAATGGTTGAAATGAGATGGCCTTGAAAAGTTCTAGTTCGAGGATACTGTGATTTTTTTTTTTTATTTAATCCAGTTATTCCAGATTACTCCAAATGCTCAATCATTTGTGGAGTTAATTTTTCACATGCTCGTTTTACCTAACAAGATCGTATCAGAGGTAACTTCGTATTTTCATAATTATGGTTAATTATCTTAGCCACATAGCCATACCTGGAAATTACATAACCCCCTTATTTTAGCCTTTTATTATTGCTGAAAAGATCATTTTACTATCACTTTTGACCCTCAGAGCCTTCCTTTGAGAATGTTTACCGGTATCATGGAGTAAAATCTCCAGTATTCTAGAATTCAATCTAAGTTTCATATTTAAGAAATTTGGGCTTTACTGGGTGTGGTGCATGAACAATGAATCCTGGAACACTGAAAAAATAAAAGTTAGTGCTTGCTTCGGCAGCACATATACTGAAAAAATAAAAGTTAAAAAAAAATTGGAGCTTTATTGTTTGTTTTTGATTTAAGTTCTACTTTTTTAAATGGCTACATATGTTCATTATCTTTCTTCTTTTATAGGAGCGGGATCGTTATGCCTACAAGATTCATCTTCCAGAAACAGTAGAGCAACTGAGGAAATTCAATGCAAGGAGGAAACTAAAGGTAATTAAATCAGCAAAAAGCTTTCTTACAGCTAAATTCTCACTTCTGAAACTTATTTCAATAAGATTTTGGTTTTTAAATCATTTAAGGTAATTTCTAAGTGTGAATCTAAACAAAAGGTTATCATAATGGAAGATTAATCACACTTTAGATTTGGATTATCCTGAAAATTCATAGCAGAGATATAATTACTTTTTTAAATTTTCTTAGTTTTTATTTACTTATTTATTTGAGATATTGAGAAAGAGCACAAGCAGCCCAGGAGGAGGGAGGAAAAAGCAGGTTCCCTGCTGAGTAGGGAGCCCAATGTGGGACTTTGATCCCAGGACCCTGGGATCATGATCCAAGCCAAAAAGGCAGACGCTTAACTGACTGAACCACCCAGGCGTCCCCATTTTCTTAAATATTTTGACAAAATGTGAGTTCAGGTCAATGGAAACAATGCTGGGTTAGAATTGGACAACCATCACAAAGCAGTAAAAATCCCCACTCCCTTGGTCTCCTAGAAAATATTTTCAAATTACTTTACTCACCTTTTCTTTATTCTTCCTGGGTACCTTTCTCCTTTTACCACTCTATCTACCTCACAAAAAAAAAATATAATTATCCTGTATGGGGAGCCCATTTGATTTTAAAAGGTTTTGAAAAAGACCAAACAAAAATAATGGAGTCTTTTAGCACTATTCAAAAAATTTATTTATGTATTTATTTGAGAGAAAGGGGGGGAGGGAGGGCAGAGGCAAAGGAAGAGGAAATCTCAAGCAGACTCCATGCTGAGCTCAGAGCCCAATGCAGGGCTCGATCCCATGACCGATTGGGCTGGGCCATGACCTGAGCCAAAACCATGAGTTGGACACTTAACCAATTGAGCCACCCAGGCTCTCCAGCACTACTAAGTGCTCTCCAGCACTACCCCCTCCCCACTCTTCTCAACAAGAGGAAACTATTATATTGTGGTCTTAAACTTAACTTACATTTGGCATATTTTTTATTACTATAAAAAAATAATTTTTAACTCGTCTAAGTGGTTGATTGGTTAGTAGTCCTCCTGAGCCAGTGACTCCTACCAACTATAAAACTTAGTATTTTCAGCTATGTCATAAATTGCAATAACATTCACTATTCAACTCCTGAAATATATGAATAATTGTATACAACTCTAGATTTAGAAGAACCTTTATATGAATTTGAGGGAAACTAGGCCACAATATTATGCTATAGAGCTAAACTGTTCATCGCAGTAGCTGATAGCCACATGTAGCTATTTAAATTTCAATCAGTGAAAGTTAAAACTAAAAGATCAGTTCCCTGGTCACACTAGCACATTTCAAGTGCTCAGTAACCAAATGTGGCTACAAAATCAGACCACGCAGATATAGGACATTTCCATCATCATAAAAAGTCCTTTTGGACTGTGCTAGGGAAATTGCAACATGTCATTGTTGGTGATAATGATTTTCAGTTAAGCCTCTGACCTAATTGTATTTGGAGTCAGGGATTCAAACAGGCTCTTCTCTATTTGCTTTAAAAGTCCTTGGCAAAAATAATTATTAATGACATGCCATTATCAAGATGGTGCCCAACGAAGTTTCTCCATCTTTGTTTGTTTTGTTTAAAGATTTTATTTAATTGACAGAGAGAAAGCACAGGTACGCAGAGTGTCAGGCAGAGGGAGAGGGAGAAGCAGGCTCCCCGCTGAGCAGGGAGCCTGATGCGGGACTCGATCCCAGGACCCTGGGATCATGACCTGAGCCAAAGGCAGACACTTAACTGAGCCACACAGGCACCCTCCCATCTTTAATATACACCTGAACCAATATAGCCTACAAGAGAGAAAAAAAATCTTACTATCCAAAGTGAAATTTGGTCAGCTGTTTTTTTTAATCCCAATTTTCTTTTTATTGTTCCCACTTTTTTCCCCCAAATATGTTTATTTTATTTTTTCAATGTTACAAGATTTATTGTTCATGCACCACATCCAGTGCTCCATACAATACGTGCCCTCCTCAATACCCACCACCAGGCTCGCCCAACCCCCCACCCCCACCCCTCCTAAACCCTCAGTTTGTTGCTCAGAATCCACAGTCTCTCCCTGTTCATCTCCCCCTCTGATTTCCCCCCATTCACCTTTCCCTTCCTTCTCACAATGCTCTCCATGTTTTTCTTTATTCTCAGCACGTAAGTGAGACCATAAGGTAATTGGATCTCTC
>CM053612.1:72111464-72122901 GCA_028646535.1 Procyon lotor
TTTATCAATTCGTCTGTTGAAGGACATCTTGGTTCTTTCCACAGTTTGGCGATTGTGGCCATTGCTGCTATGAACATTGGGGTACATGTGGCCCTTCTTTGTACTGCATCTGCTTCTTTGGGGTAAATACCCAGTAGTGCGATGGCAGGGTCTTAGGGTAGCTCTATTTTTAATTTCTTGAGGAATCTCCACACTGTTTTCCAAAGTGGCTGCACCAGCTTACAGTCCCACCAACAGTGTAAGAGGGTGCCCCTTTCTCCACACCCTCTCCAACATTTGTTGTTTACTGTCCTGTTGATGTTGGCCATTCTAACTGGTGTAAGGCGGTATCTCAGTGTGGTTTTGATTGGAATCTCCCTGATGGCTAAAGATAATGAACATTTTTTCATGTGTCTGTTACCCATTTGTATGTCTTCTTTGGAGAAGTGTCTGCCCATGTCTTCTGCCCATTTTTTGATGTGATTATCGGTTTTGTGAGTGTTGAGTTTGTGGAGTTCTTTATAGATCTTAGATTTCAGACCTTTGTAGTGTCATTTGCGAATATCTTCTCCCATTCCGTGGGTTGCCTGTTTGTTTTGTTGACTGTTTCCTTCGCTGTGCAGAAGCTTTTTATCTTGATGAAGTCCCAAAAGTTCATTTTCACTTTTGTTTCCTTTGTCTTTGGAGACATGTCAGCTGTTTTTGATGTTCATTTCCTCCCCCAAAAAAACCATTAATCCTTCCCCTGCCCCCTCCAACTCTGCCCTAGTCTTTTTAACTCTAATACTGCTTTGGCCTTAGTGACATTGCCATGCCTGGGGCTGAACCTTTCATTGCCTAAGTACAGGCCTTTTACCATAGGGCTCGGGTTTGCCCCATCACAAGAAACCGATGCCATAGTTCTCCCAGTGCCACAAAATCAGACTCGGGCCTAAAATAGCCAGAGTGGTGACTAAGATCCATTTGGACAGGGCAAAGCTGTTCCAGCAGAGAGGGGTCATATGAACTTACCACATCCCTTTGCAGAGCTATTTAAAGTTTCAAGACCCACCAAACAACCTAGAATTAGGAACATCAGCAGGGTTGTCATTGACATTTTTTCAGCTCTGGTAAGGCTTTATTCCTTTGTGTGATTCATCCATCCTGGCTAAAGCATGTTATGCCTGCCCTCTTCAAGGAACTCATTGTCTTCAATCTGCCTCTTCTGTGAGCTTCTAGAAGGAAATTGCAACTTTGCTAGCTCTCAGAACCCACCACACAACTTTGTTTCAAGCGAATAGCTAGGTAACCATCCTTCTACCCCGGCACTGTTGTTAAGCTCCTCAAATGTTGGAAATTTTTATGACTCCCTTTGAAATGATTAAAAGGGAAGTTCACAGAAAGCAGTAGAAGATTGTTTTTGTTACTTAGAGGAAGTAAATTTTTATTGTCTGTGGCAAGAAGAAACAGAACAAGTACAGCATTATGGGAAAGAGTGGGATCTGGAGCTGCATTGCTCTGGGGGAATCATGGTTCTGACACTTAGTAGATGTGTGACCTCGAGCAAGTCATTTCAATTCACTGTGCCTCAGAGTACCTGGTGGCTCAGTCATGATTTTGGCTCAGGTCCTGATCTTGGGGTTGTGAGATCAAGCCCCACATTGGGCTCCACACACAGCACAAGTTTCCTTGTCCCTCCCCCTCTGCTGCTCCCCCCTGCTCCTGTGCATGCGAGCATGTGCTCTCTCTCAAATAAATGAATAAAATCTTTTAAATAAATAAATTCTCTGTGCCTCAGTTCCCTTATCTACAAGATAGGGATAATGATAATAGCTAACCCAGAGGGCTGTAAGAATTCAGTGAATTAATATATTATAGCAGTTAGAATAGTATGTGGCATTCATAAGTGTTCTGTACATATTTGTTATTAACCTTATTGTTTTTTATTTATTTATTTATTTTTATTTGAGAAAGAGTGCATGCAGGGGAAGGGGCAGAGGGAGAGATAATCTCAAGCAGACTCCATGCCCAGTGCAGAACCCAACTCGGGGTTCAGTCTCATGACCCTGAGATCATGACCTGAGCAGAAATCAAGCATTGGTCGCTTAACCCACTGAGCCATCCAGTCGCACCTGTTTTATTATGATTCTAACGTTAATACCTTTGACTTGGTACTCTGTTTATGAATAACTGTAATTCCAAAATGGTCACTTCATACCATTTTAGCTTTTCTCTAGTCATTGACATTAACATTTTGAGGTTTTTAAAAGCTTTTTAAGATGTATAGATGGGGCTGGCTCAGTCAGTGGAGCGTGCAACTCCTAATCTCAGTTGGGGTCGTGAGTTTAAGCTCCACGTTGGGCATAGAGTTTACAATCAATCAGTCAATAAATAAGTACATACATATGTACATATGTACATACATACATACAAATAATGTATAGAACACCAAAAATCTCACTGGGTAATCTCTGCTTATGAATTTCTTCCAAAGTAATTACATAGTTATGCTTCGACTATTTGGATCACTTGGATTATCATCTTCCCGCATATAGAGAGGATCTTACACTTGTAGTATATTGTAATATTTACTTCCCTTCCAAAACAGCATGGAGGTTCCTCAAAAAGTTGAAAGTAGAGCTATCCTACAACCTAGCAATCACACTGCTCGGTATTTACCGTAAAGGTACAAATGTAGTCATCCAAAGGGGCACATGCACCCGAATGTTTATAGCAGCAATGTCCACAATAGCCAAACTATGGAAAGAACCTAGATGTCCATCAACAGATGAATGGATAAAGAAGATATGGTGTGGGTGTGTGTGGGTGTGTGTACACACACAATGGAATATTATGCAGCCATCAAAAAAAACCCGATACCTTGCCATTTGCAATGACATGAATGGAACTAGAGGGTATTATGCTAAGTGAAATAAGTCAATCAGAGAAAGACAATTATCATATGATGTCTCTGATATGAGGAATTTGAGAGGCAGGGCAGGGGGTCATGAGGGGCAGGGAGGGAAAAAATGAAACAAGATAGGATCAGGAGGAAGACAAACCATAAGAGACTCTTAATCTCATGAAACAAACTGAGGGTTGCTGGAGGGTGGGGGGGTAGGGATAGGGTGGCTGGGTTATGGACATTGGGGAGGATATGTGCTATGGTGAGTGCTGTGAAATGTGTAAGACTGATGATTCTCAGACCTGTACCCCTGAGGAAAGTAATACATTTTATGTTAATATAAAAAAAAAAAGAAAAAATTTACTTCCCTTCCATTACTCACCTCAAGTGTCATTTCCATTATGAGATACACATTTTTTAAAGCAGTGGCTCTCCAAGTGAGGTCCCCAGACCAGCAGCATTGGCATCACCTTGGAACCTGTTAAAAAATACAAATTCTCAGGCTCTAGTATAATCAGGAAAGAAAACAAAAGATAACCAGATTGGAAAGAAAGTAAAACTGTCATTGTTTACAGATGACATGATCCTGTATGTGGAAAATCGTAAGATACCCACAAAGAACTCATAGAAAGAAATAACAAACAGGGGTGCCTGGGTAGCTTAGTTAAGTGTCCAGCTCTTGGTTTTGGCTCAGGTCATGATATTGGGGTCCTGGGATCAAGCCCCATGTCAGGCTTGTGCGCTCAGCGTGGAGTCTGCTAGAGAATAGCTCCTTCTCCCTCTGTTCCTCCCCCCGCTTATGTTCTCTCTCTCTCTTTCTATTTCTCTCTCTCTCTCCCCCCCCCCCCTCAAATAAAATCTTTAAAAAGAAAACAAGGAATAACAAAGAAGTCCAACACGGTCACAGGATACAAGATCAGTATACAAAATTGAATTGTATTTCTATATATGAGCAATGAATAATCTTAAAATAAAATTAAGAAACAATTCCATTCATGGTAGCATCAAAAAGAATTAAATGCTTAAGTATAAATTTGACAAAAGAGGTGCAAGACCTGTAAACTTACATTGCTGAGAGAAATTAAAGAAAAGCTAAATTAATGGAGAGATATTTAATGTTCATGGATTGGGGGGCGCCTGGGTGGCTCAGTCATTAAGCATCTACCTTTGGCTCAGGTCATGATCTCAGGGTCCTGGGATCGAGCCCCGCGTCGGGCTCCCTGCTCGGCAGGAAGCCTGCTTCTCCCGCTACCATTCCCTCTGCTTGTGTTCCCTCTCTCACTATGTTTCTCTCTGTCAAATAAATAAAATCTTTAAAAAAAAAAAAATGTTCATGGATTGGAAGTTTCAGTATTGTTAAGATGATAGCATTTCCCAAGTTGATCTATAGATTCAACACAATCTCTTAAGCAGAAATTGACAGATTGGTCCTAAAAATTCATATGGTGATGCAAAGGACCTAGAATAGCCAAAATAATCCTGAAAAAAGGACGAAGTTGGAGGACTCATACTAACTTAACTATAAGGCTACAGTTATCGGGATTCCGGTACTAGTATGGGATAGGAGTAGCCATGTAGATCAGTGAACGCAATTGAGAGTTCAGGAATAAACTCTTATATGTATGGTCAGTTGATTTCAATAAATGTTCCAAGGCGATTCAGTGGGGGAATGAGTAGTCTTCTCAACAAATGGTGCTGGGACAGTTGGATATCCCATTTGCAAAGAGAGACACGAAAGGCCACATATTGGATGATTCCATTTATTTGCAATATCTAGAATAGAGGTATTGATATCTGTAAATCCATAGAGACTGAAAGTATACTAGTGATTGCCAGGTGCTGGATAGTGACTGCTTAATGGTTATGAGGATTTGGAAGTTGGAGGAGGGAATGTTCTGGAACTAGACAGAAATTGTGGCTGCACAACATCGTGAATGTACCGAGTGCTGCTGAATTGCACTTTAAAATGGTTAATTTTATGTAAATTTCACATAACCCACTTTTTTTTTTTTTGACCATGTGACAAAATACTCGTCTTACATACTGATTGCCTCTTCAGTACACTTAAGGGATATGACCTATTCCCATAGTAACCGTGGCTCACTGCACCACCCGGCTCACCCAAGGGACCACCCCTCCCTCAGCCTCAGTTATGTTAGAGGTTGGAGGGGCATGTGTTTATTGAAGAAGTCTCATGGTTGATTGTGGTATGTCCAACTTACTGAGAGTCACTACTCATAAGCACAAACTGTAATGGTTCCACAAAATTCCATCATATTGTATATATCATAATTAACCAGCTATTGGACACAGATCATTTCCAGTTTTCCACAGCCATGAATACTGTTGTATTGTCTATTTTCATTAATAAACCTTTGTATACCTGTGATTATATTCTTAGGCTAAGTTCTGTGCTAGTGGAATTGTTGGCATCAAAGTATATGCGTGTATTGAAGACTTTTGGTCTTTATAAATAACCTGCCCTCCAAAAGGCTTATCCCTGTTTGAGTAAATTTGTATCTGTTTTTAGTGAGTTTTACTTTTGAGGTTGAACCTTTTTCTCATTCTGAAAGTTTTGTGGAACTTTTTTATGCCAGAATATAAAACATTACTCATTTTACTTTGACGAAACAAGATTATGGCTCATTATTTATTACAGTAGTATCGATACTCAACAATCAGAAAGTGTTTCTTTCCATATTTGTACATGCGTTTTGTCATTTAACCTCTCAGCAGGCTACAGGAGATGATAAATCCCTAATGGGAAAATTATTTGAACAATTAGCATTAACATCATTCTCAAACCATCTTTCACATACAGATTAAAAAAAAAGTTAATGGAACCCTGCTTGTGATCCGAATTATCACACACTTCTTTTTATTCTCCTCTCTTTCATTATTTTGTTCTACATCTTTGCGTGACAGTGGAAAATTTGCGTTTCTCATTTTGATTACCAGATTTCAGATGTTGGGTTTTTTTTTTCCCTTTTTTGTTTTACAGTAAGCTCTAGAATTGTAATACTTGCCTTTAAAAAAAAAAATCCCTATAAACAGTACTTCCTTTAATAAACTCCATAGGTCTCAGTACACAAGTAGATATGAGAATCCTATTTTCTCCAATTTAATATTAAGACTGTAAGACATGACTATGATCTAAGCTGTCTAGAAAATCTGTGCTCTGGGGGTGTCTCGTAAGGAGACACACCTATACTGTCACTCTGAATGCCATCTACTTGTAGTTACTGAGCCAGGAGTCAGGTTTAGGGGGAGTGCTAAGGGAATGTCTGTCAGCAAATTTCCCTACAGTGAAGCATGTCAAAGAAATTTTGTAAAGAAAAAAAAAATAGAATCAATAGGAGCGCCTGCGTGGCTAAGTCAGTTAAGCATCCAACTCTTGATTTCAGCTCAGATCGTGATCTCAGGGTTATGAGATCAGGCTCCACACTGGGCATGGAACCTGCTTGAGATTCTCTCTCTCCCTCTGCCCCTTCCTCCCGTAATCCCCCCCCAACTCATGTGCACTCTCTCTCTCAAAAAAAAAAAAAAATTCTGTATTTGGGTAAATTTATTGCATTCAGTTCAGGAAATGGTGAGTTGAATCCATGTAATTCAGTTTAGAGGATAAAACCATTTATTCCTTACACTGCACCTAGAGAAAGCAAGGGAGATTTCTGATAATTTTCTATAATTTTCCTTTATCGATTTTGCAAATTGCAAAAGTATAGCCTGTGTGCTTCTCTGAATTACCAGTCAGTCCCTCGGATTCCTGAACTTTACCGAACTAGAAAAACTTTGGGAATGGCATTGTCCACTACTTTACAGAGATGTACTGTACATGCAGTAGCCACTAGCCATATGTGGTGATTTTAATTTTAATTAATATCAAAGAAAATTTTACATGTGATCTCTCAGTTGCATTAGCCACGTGTCAAGTGTTTACTACCACATGGGGCTGGTGGCCACTGTATTACACGGTACAGTTATAGAACATTTCCATCATCACAGAAAGTTCTGTTGTCCAGCACCATCTGGAATCTTGGCACCTCCAAGAGTAACGCTTGCACCTAACCATCACCTTTTGAGCGCTCAGCCTTGAAGCTCTATTAATAGCTGCCTTCTTGCAATCTTCCCCTTTCTATTAATTCAACAAGAACTAACTTAGAGATTTATCGAGGACCTTTGCACCCTAATGGAAGCCAGTATCTACATACAGTCCTCTCCTGGAGTGAGAGGTGGTTCCAAGGGGGGGAGTTAGCCCAGCGGCTGTGGGTTCCGGCTACTGAGAGCAGCAAGTCTGCTCTCCAAAAGGCACCAATGAATCTAGAAAGTGAAAACTGTGACTGTGGTATGAACAGTTAACAGAAATAATGATTGAAGTGATTTTGATCTTTCTCTTGATTTTACAGAGCAATTCTATTCCTGATTCTGAAATATAGGCAGTCTAGCTTTTGAAAGTTATTGTGTACACTAAAAGACCATCTTTATAAAATACTTTTACACGGACCCAAAAGGATTCCTAAGATACCTATTCTGTGCAGTTGCTCTTAAATATAGTCATACTACACTTACAAGTCTCATTGTTCCGCTTCTTCAGAGAAGATAGCACAGCCTCCTTTAGTCCAATATCCTGACTTAACGTGGCACAATTCCCAGTTTTAGACCTGTGTTTGAGGTCCGTTTGAGCACCCTATACACTTAGACTGTGCTGACTAGACAGAATGATGACAGTGCCTGTGACTCATCATCAAGGACCCAGTTCTTACACGTAATCAACCAAATCCTTTAACATTTCTACCTTGAAATGGTTTTCCAGCCTTCTGGTCATCTCTGTTCAGCCTCGACCTCTCCAAGTTCTATTTCACCCTTTTTAGGGCTTTGAGTTCAGTGCTCTGAACTCTAATAAAATGATCCTTTCTCGACAATTATCATATGATCTCTCTGATATGAAGAATTTGAGAGGCAGGCGGGGGGTCATGGGGGGGTGGGGGAGAGAAATGAAACAAGATGGGATCAGGAAGGAGACAAACCATAAGAGAGACTCTTAGACTCACGAAACGAACTAAGGATGGCTGGGAGGTGGGGGGGTAGGGATAGGGTGGCTGGGTTGTGGACATTGGGGAGGGTATGTGCTATGGTGAGTGCTGTGAATTGTGTAAGCCTGACGATTCACAGACATGTACCCTGGGGCAAATAATACATTATATGTTTATTTAAAATTTTTTTTAAATGATCTTTTCTCAAACCCTTATGTAACACATGTATTTGCATAACCCTGTGATGGGTTTGGCCACCTCAGTATATTACAGTATGATTCTGTTATTTTGCCAGTTGGGTGCAAATGCAATTATTCTTCGTGTCATCTCAAAACTTGTGTTTGGTATTTGGACTTTTTAAAATGTACCTCCCCGCTTTTGTGCCTATCAGGCTTCATGGTGCTTATTTCTGAGCTTACAGCACCAAAAAGGAAGCATTGGCTCTTGGCTGTTGTCTTCAAGTCAGCAGTTCATCTGTATTCACGCTGTTCATTTCTCTCTTTTTCTTTAAGATTTTATTTATTTGACCTAGAGAGCACACAAGCAGGGGGAGCAGCAGAGGGAGAGGGGGAAGCAGGCTCCCCGCTGAGCAGAGAGCCCGATGCAGGGCTCAGTCCCAGGACCCTGGGATCATGACCGGAGCCGAAAGCAGACGCTTAACCCACTGAGCCCCCCACGTGTTTCTCTCCTGTTCCTTTCTTGATAACTGTGTTACCTCCTTACGTGCCCTGAGTAGTTTAACTTAGCAGAAGTCTGAGCTAACCATTTTCTTGTTTTCCACTTCCTAAATGAGACACAGAATCATCCAACTAGGAGCATTCTCCTTAATGTTTGACATAGTAACAGTAGTTAGGATTGAGTTGAGAATTAGAACTTGTAGTTCACTCGCTTTTTTAAAATGATTTACTTAATTATTAGAGATGTGGAGGGGCAGAGGGAGAAGGAGAGTCTTAAGCAGACACTGCTAAGCACAGAGCCCAACATGGGGCTCGATCCCACGACTGTGAGACCACAACCTGAGCCAAAACCAAGAGTCACACACTTAGGCAACTGCACGCCCCCCGGGGCACCCCAGTCCTCTTTTTGTCTGAATTTAGAATCTGCCTAAATTGGCTTAGTACAAAATTGTATCTTTAATATCTGTTATCTCAGCAGATTGTGAATAGTCTTAACTCATGGTTGTTAAATTTCAGAACATGCTAAAGTACACCTTCTAAATTAAAGTAGGTGGAAAACTGCTTTGTCAAGGATTTAATAAACCGGGAAGTTTGAAGACCTACCTATATAAAACCTAGATTGATGTTGTACCCACAGTCTCTTTCATAGCAATAGTGTAGTACAAGAGTTGGCACACCATGGCCTGGGCACCTAATCTGGCCCATAGCCTGTTTTTATATATAAAGATTCATTGGAGCATAGCAGTGTATGTTTTGTCTTCTGGCTGCTTTCATGCTCCAGTGGCAGAGTAGAATAGTTCTCACAGAGACCATACTCCCTGCAGGCCTCAAATATTTATCAGGCCCTTTACAGAAAAAGATGTTTGACGCCTGGGATCGTAAAAACCCTTGAACTGGGAGAGTAGTCCGAGGACTTCAATTCTGTCTGTGCTTGATTTCATCTCTTAAGTTGGCAGCAACCTTAGCAGGTTGCTAAGCCACTCCAGACCTCAGTTTCCTCATATGCAAAATGAGTCTCTTAGAATGAATCATCCCCTAAGGTTATAATTCTATAAGTCCATAAACTGTTTTGGAACCATTTTGCTGTTCTACATAATAGCTTTGCATTGAATATTCAAACCGCATGCAGTCACTGAGTTTAGAGAACTAAAGATAAATTAGGAACTTGCTACTGTTGTCTTAAAAGAATTACCTCTCTAAAGGCTCTTTTAAATAGTGGCTTTCTTGGCTTTCTTGGCATAAAAGTATTTCTAGATCTTTGATCACAGCAGTAGCTAGAACAGGCCCTGGAACATGAACTCAACAGATTAAGAAACTCAGTGGAACTTCATGTGGAAAGAAAAATAAAGCCTCTCTAAAATACAGTTTCAGGGGGCGCCTGGGTGGCTCCGTGGGTTAAAGCCTCTGCCTTCGGCTCGAGTCATGATCTCAGGGTCCTGGGATCGAGCCCCACATCGGACTCTCTGCTCAGCGGGGAGCCTGCTTTCCCCCCTCTCTCTGCCTGCCTCTCTGCCTGCTTGTGATCGCTCCCTCTGTCAAATACATAAATAAAATCTTTTTTAAAAAAATACATAGTTTCAGTGTGTGGGAAACTTTTGATACGTAAAAATTCCATTCCCACCCAGCTTTTAGGGAACGTGTGTATGTGAAATGAAATAAGCTTCTACTATAGAAAGAAGAACTCAACACTCAGTGCTGTTTTTTTTTTTTTCCATCATGATAGCTGACTATAAGATTCCACATGAAGACCTCTCATGCATTAACCCTAGACTTTCAGAAATCTAAAATTTGGGGCACCTGGCTGGCTCAGTAGGAAGAACATAGGACTCTCGATCTCGGGGTTGTGAATTCAAGTCCCACACTAGGTGTAGAGATGACTTTAAAATCCTAAAAAAAAAAAAAAAAAAAATCTAAAAAGTTGCCTGGAGTGGTATCACCAAGATCATGTCTCTCTCTCTCTCTCTCTCTTTTTTTTTTTTTTTTTTTGCCCTTCCCTTTCTGCATTCAATTCAATTCATTTCAGTGTATATTTATAGAAAGAAACCCTAACACGCCCCCCCCCCAAAAAATGAACCTTGTGGAAACATGTTTCGGTTTTTTTCCCCCAAATACTTTTATTTGTTCAATGTTCCAAGATTCATTGTTCATGTACCACACCCAGTGCTCCATGCAATACGTACCCTCCTCAATACCCACCACTAGGCTCACCCAGCCCCTCACCCCCTCCCCTCCAAAACCCTCAGTTTGTTGCTCAGAGTCCACAGTCTCTCATGGTTCATCTCCCCCTCCGATTTCCCCCCAATTCACCCTTTCCTTCTCCCAATGTCCTTCATGTTTTTCCTTATGCTCCACAAGTAAGTGAAACCATATGATAAGTGACTCTCTCTGCTTGACTTATTTCACTCAATGTAATCTCTTCCAGTCCCGTCCAACTTTTGATATAAAAGTTGGGTATTCATCCTTTCTGATGGAGGCATAATATTCCATTGTATATATGGACCATATCTTCTTTATCCATTCGTCTGTTGAAGGACATCTTGGTTCTTTCCACAGTTTGGCGATTGTGGCCATTGCTGCTATGAACATTGGGGTACATGTGGCCCTTCCTTGTACTGCATCTGCTTCTTTGGGGTAAATACCCAGTAGTGCGATGGCAGGGTCTTAGGGTAGCTCTATTTTTAATTTCTTGAGGAATCTCCACACTGTTTTCCAAAGTGGCTGCACCAGCTTACTGTCCCACCAACAGTGTAAGAGGGTGCCCCTTTCTCCACCTCCTCTCCAACATTTATTGTTTACTGTCCTGTCGATGTTGGCCATTCTAACTGGTGTAAGGTGGTATCTCAGTGTGGTTTTGATTGGAATCT
>CM053612.1:72123401-72147694 GCA_028646535.1 Procyon lotor
GTTCTTTATAGATCTTAGATTTCAGACCTTTGTAGTGTCATTTGCAAATATCTTCTCCCATTCCGTGGGTTGCCTGTTTGTTTTGTTGACTGTTTCCTTTGCTGTGCAGAAGCTTTTTATCTTGATGAAGTCTCAAAAGTTCATTTTTGCTTTTGTTTCCTTTGCCTTTGGAGACATGTCCTGAAAGAAGTTGCTGTGGCTGATGTCAAAGAAGAGGTTACTGCCTATGTTCTCCTCTAGGATTTTGATAGATTCCTGCCTCATGTTGAGGTCTTTTATCCATTTCAAGTTTATCTTTGTGTATGGTGTAAGAGAATGGTCAAGTGTAAAAGAATGGTCAAGTTTCATTCTTCCACATATAGCTGTCCAATTTTCCCAGCACCATTTATTGAAGAGACTGTCTTTTTTCCACTGGATATTTTTTTCTCACTTTGTCAAAGATCATTTGACCAAAGAGTTGTGGGTCCATATCTGGGCTCTCTACACTGTTCCACTGGTCTATGTGTCTGTTTTTGTGCCAGGACCATGCTGTCTTGGTGATCACCGCTTTGTAATAAAGCTTGAAATCCAGCAATATGATGCCCCCTTTGTTTTTCTTTTTCAAAATTTCTTTAGCAATTCAGGGTCTTTTCTGGTTCCATACAAATTTTAGGATTGTTTGTTCCAGCCCTTTGAAAAATGCCAGTGGAAACATGTTTCTACTAATATTTTCATAGATTCATTTTTTTTTAAAGATTTTATTTACTTATTTGACAGAGAGAGTACAAAAATGCAGAGTGGCAGGCAGAGGGAGAGGGAGAGGCAGGCTTCCCACTGAGCAAGGAGCCAGATGTGGGGCTCGATCCCAGGACCCTGGGTTCATTACCTGAGCTGAAGGCAGACACTTAACTGACTGAGCCACCTAGGCTCCCCAATGTTTTCATATATTTAATAAATGCCTACACACATTAAAAAATTTATCTTTCTCCCCCTCTCTCCCTCTCTAAAAAAAGGAGGGGGATACAATACCATCTAGGTGGCTTGGTTAGTTAAGTCTCCATCTCTTGATTTCGGCTCAGATCATAATCTCAGGGTTGTGAAATTGAGCCCCATGCTGGGCTCCATGCTGAGCATGGAGCCTGCTTAAGATTTTCTCTGCCCCCTCCCTCTCTTAAAAAAAAAAAAAAAGATTTTTCTTTCTTTGCAGAAAAATCCACGAGTTCAGTATTTAAACTTTAGACTTAGACTACTTAAGTGATTTGATACTTTAAGCAATTCTACTTGGACCAGCAAAAGGCTATGCTCACGTTCTAGCTATATATTAGTAAGCCTAATGATGGCTTACAGTTCCAAAATGGTTTACAATTCACAAAGCACTCTCATAATACATTATGACTTTTGACGATCCTGTACGGTAAGTTATGTCAGTTTTAATATTTTCACATTACAGCTGAGAAAGACCTCAAGAGGTTAACGATCAACTCAAGTAGTATCAGGCAGCTGGAAAATGACAGAGCCATGGAACATACCCAGATATTTTGACCCACACCTAACAGACTCGCAGAATTGATCATTTTCACAAAATAACTTTTATTGCTGTTCTTGTTACTGTCATGGTTCCTGACATTTTTCCATCTAGCCGTCTGAAGGGGTGTCATGCACTCGATATGACAGTAATTCTCAACAAGGAGTCAGGAGAAGCTGTGTATGCTGTTTAGAGTCGCCTGTACTTGGTTCCACTGTGCGGCCCGATTGAGAACGACTGTCCTAGAGTAACACATGGTCCCTGTTAACAAAGGGGGGGGGAAGATGTTAAGAAAGAAAAAGGACTTTTTCTTCCTACTTCTCAGAGATGATGTTACTCGCATTTTGATATATGTTCAGTCTTTTATATCTGTATTAATCTTTGTTTTTCAAAAATGAGATCACACTATGGATTGTTTTGGAGCCTTTTTTATGTACTTCACAAGCACCTTTCTGTTTTATTAAACATCCTTCAGCATCATTTCATAGTGACTGCAGAATATTCCATTTTGTGGTAGATGCTGAGTTCAAGATGTAAATGGTTTCAACGTACTTGGCCCAGCCCCCTTGGTGTTCCCCTCGTATGTGCATATATGATTAATTTGAAGGAATCCAAAGCATTTAAATGCTACCTGTCTTCTAGCTGTCATCTCCTATAGGTTTGACTCTCTGAATATGCCTTCAGTTTGGTACTGAACTTTTGTGTACTTACATATTTGTTTTAATTTTTTTTTCCTCATCTTTTTGTTTTAGGGCGCAGTACTAGCGGCTGTGTCAAGTCACAAGTTCAACTCCTTCTACGGGGATCCTCCTGAAGAGTTGCCAGATTTTTCCGAAGACCCTACCTCCTCAGGTAACTGGACCATTCATTCATTCATTCACCAGCGTGAATCATTTGGTGTCTCATCCTTTCTCTGCCATTGTGAATAAACTTTTCCTATGAATCTCATCCGATCCCCCTAAGGAATTCTAAGGAAGTTAGTCAGCAACCAAATCCACGTGTGTCTAGTTCCTTTTCATTTTACTACTGAAGTTGCTTTCCCCTGGTGCTCCAAAACCAATATTTGACTTTTTTCTTTTTACCTCAGAAATACTTCCTCCCCTTTCCCCACTCCAGACACAACATTGTACTTCATCCAACCCAACATCATGCTCAGTCTGTTTTGGATCTTTCTGATTACCTTATACCCCAACAAAAAAACACATGCATACAAGCATTCAGGGGAGAAGAAAACAGAAGAGTTCTCTATTT
The DNA here is from genome assembly GCA_028646535.1 of Procyon lotor. Lineage (NCBI taxonomy): Eukaryota > Metazoa > Chordata > Mammalia > Carnivora > Procyonidae > Procyon > Procyon lotor. The sequence continues at coordinate 72,126,157 of CM053612.1, forward strand.
GGATGAAATGAAATCTCCTGGGGGGTGGGGGGGGAACCCACCAGTGTTTACAAAACTTTTCTAAAACACTCAGATTTCCATTTTATTAGTGAGGTATTCTCAAGGATCATTTGTTAAAAATCCGCAGTATCCATTTATATGTTTATATAAATGCATGTATATGTCTGCTGTACTCTAAATTTCATTGATGTCCGTATGCGTTTACATCTGAATCATACGTCCTCTGCCCTCAGCTTTGCTTCCTTCTCACGTTAGAGTCACTCAGTGTTTGCCATGTGGTTGACTTTGGGCTCTTGGTTTGATTTTTGTACTTTTGGGGCTGCCCATTCAGTATCCATTCAGTATTGGGACTCCAGGCCCAGGGCCCTCCCTAAAGCATGAGTTGTTTGTCGTTCACTATCAGCAATCCAGGAAGAATGGATGTTCTAATGCTTCTCTCCTTTTGGAACCATGAGCATTTGTCCATGTTTATGCCTCTTCCTTCTCTCTGTTTATACACATTTGTGCACAAACCTTCACATACACAGTTTCTTACCAATTGGTATGTCCTTATACACCTTGTGGAAAAGAACAGGATCAAGTTTCCCATTCCTGTAGCTATGTAGTTCCTCATCTTGACCTTTACCAATTGGGATGTGAATCTTCCTCTTTTGAGTAAAGGTGATTTCCTGAAACAATCAGAAATGGGAATCTTAGAAAAGAGACTCTCTGAAGACAAGGTCTTGCTGGTTTCGTCTTGCGCTGACTTTGTGATTATCCAGAGCCCTTACCACATGAAAGGCAAAGCTGTAGTTGTGTTTCTAGGTGTGTTCCCTCATGCTTCCTACTGTTCCGTGTCTTTCTGTTTCTCTCCCAGTTCATTTCATTCCCTCCACCTGTAGCATTTGGGTTGGTGTTAGCTCAAACCTCTCTCTTCTCTTCTCACACTCAGTTTACAGTAGACCCATCTGGTAGGCATGGATCCAGTAATGATTTTATGTCATACTGTGACTACATGATACAGTCGCAAATTTGGAATAGAGTGAAAGATTGTAGATCAACATCTAATACTATTTTCATCTTCGGAATTGGGACTGGAGAGCCATGTGGTCCTTGCAGTAGCTTCACAGACCTAATCTTTAGTGTTAACCCCTTAATATGTACCTCTGCCTAGCAAGAGTTTAATGAGCTCTTAAGTGTCTCCTTCTGTTAAAGAATCGGATTTTTCTTTCAGGGAAAGGAATTATCTATAGTTATAGACATGCTTGTTTTCTGTTAAATACATTTTTATCGCCCAGGTTTTTTTTGTTTTTGTTTTTCAGTACAATCTGTAAATGATGTGGTTGAAATAGTTTCTGATTGCAGCATTTCCTTTTTAAACAATAAAGAAATTTCCCACACTGTCTTACAGATAGCCTGCAAGCTCTCGAATTAGTTGTTCACAATTTCACATTCCCTCTTGCTTCCCTTTCCTGCAGTCACACCTTCTTTTTCCAAAATTTCTGGATCTTAATGATCTTATAAGCAGTCTATATCTTCGTTTGACATGCAAATGGCTGTCTCTAAAATATCTTTAAATAGCAGGCTGCAACGAATAAAAGACAAAGGAATCATTATGCAGTGTATGCATCTGATCACCTCCCCTAAATGAAAAGGAAATGTTTTATGTATTCAGAAGTCAAAGACAAAGGAACATTTTGAAGAATATTCTAATACTTTCATAACTTTGTCACAGCTATCAAGAATTATTCATATGTCCCTAAGATTAATTTTTAATACTAAGCCATTTAAAGAGAGGCATTGTACTATTTTATCAGCATCATTTATGAAATAGCTCTCCACCAGCAAACTTCCTTTTCTGCAACCAACAGCTATGGTGGTATGCTTAGTTGCAGAAAGCCTATATATCTTGTCTGGACTCACATAAGAGCTTTACACTTCCATAAATTAACACATGTGTATTTTCACTTTTCATTTCATTTTTTAATGTTTTCATTTTCAAGCCTAAATTCTTGTCAATTTCATTTTAATCCTTAAATTCCTCATTGATTTTAAGTTCCAACATTAACCGTTCCACTATTGTGTTTCACTCTGCATGGGTTTGTTTTACAGTACAAAACACAAAGCACCTTTCAGCATTACCTGAAAGTTCTTGCAAGCCCATGGCAAAAAGAGAAAAATGGTCAGCAAGCCTGTGTTTGTGGGGTGGGGGTGATGGGGCTGGGAAGGAGAGGTTACAGAGAGAACAGTGTAAGGGCACCGACTGCTGTTTCTTGAGAAGGACAGTCTGTTTTTCATCTTTAGATGATGCCTGTTCTGTTCTTTCTATGAAATAATGATAAGTAGGTCATTTTCTTTTAATGACCTTGCTTGACAAAATTAAAATCCTATTTTAGCCCCCCAAAATTCTATTTAATATCACTATTTAAAAATGAATTTTAAATTAATTCATGTCCCTATCTGTCATCCCAAGAGTCTAACCTGTTTAGGTGTGCTGTTTACATTGTAAAACAATTTTTATGTAAGAGATTATTTTTTCTATTTTATCAAAATTAGTCCATTATACATTCACTAAGAATTTGTTGAGTTTAATCATATGATGAACAGTGTATCATTCCTTTGTTACTTAAGTAGAAATATTATTTTCTCATATTTCAAATCAAAGAAGTCAGAATCCCAGCCCAGTGTTTTAATGATTGAAATCCTTAATAGTCCCAGGGAATGTGCTCGTGGAATACAAGGACTCACTTTGGGCTCAGCTGGGGGACCGTGCCTCTTATGGCTCATCTGCTGAGCCCAACTGCAGCTTGATAACCTGCTTGCTCTAAAATCATACTGTTTGTTGTTTGTCCATATGCTGCCTTCCTCATAGGACTCCTAGCAGCAGAAAGTAGGTATCCCTTTGTTTTCCTCTAAGCTTTATCTTTTATGCAAAAGTGTTTGGCTTTGCATGGTTCATAAGCAGCTTGATTTTCTCTTTGGCTGATTGTGTTTAGATGTTTGATTACGAATTTTAACACTGCCTGACCATAGAATCAAAATGTGGCGGTACTGATTTCCTGAAGCTCTGTCATACAAATAATACTAACTTCTCACTTTCATAAGAGGAAGATAGGCAGTGTTAAAATTTCAATTGCACTTAATATTATCTCACATCTGAATTTCAAGCACAAATACATTAATTTGGGAGAAAGGGTAACATTTTATTTTATAGTTCGCTTTCAAGAAAACTTTCGGGGTAAGTGAATTTCCCTTTGATGATTATGTAATCTATAAGCAGTTTTTATTACTCTCTATAACTGCCTGAATTTTTAGTTAATTAATATGCACCTGTGGAATAAAGTCCTGAATTCATGTGTCTCAGCAACTTTTACCATCAGATCATTTATAAAGAATAATATGATGGCTAAATTTTAATTACAAAAGGACACAATTTGATTATGTGACAACATTAAAGTAAAAAGTATGTAAAAACAAATTAGACGTGCAAATGAGTACAAGTAAAACTAAGGCAATCTGAATAAGATGAGTGGATTGTATCAATGTCAGTATTCTGCGTTTGATATTATACTATAGTTCTGTAAAATGTTACCAGTGAGGAAACTGAGCAAAGTATACAGAGGATCTCTGTATCATTTCTTGCAATTGCATATGAATCTACGATTATTTCAATAATTTCAATTAAGACTATAGAATAAACCTTTATCTCTACATTTTGCTTACTGAGGGGAAGTATATAAGAGACAATGATAAATTAGGAAATCTGGATGCTAATAATTAAATACATTATCACATCCTCTTGCATTTGTTACTTGTAGCTCCAATTGCAGCTGATTTAATATAAAAATCTCACAGTAGGGGCACCTGGGTGGCTCAGTCATTAAGCGTCTGCCTTCGGCTCAGGTCATGATCCCAGAGTCCTGGGATTGAGCCCCGCATCGGGCTCCCTGCTCAGTGGGACGTATGCTTCTCCCTCTCCCACTCCCCCTGCTTGTGCTTTCTCACTTGCTGTCTCTCTCTGTCAAGTAAATAAAATCTTTTTTAAAAATCTCACAGTACTTTATCTGCTGCTGTGTGTTGAATCACTTCAAAACAGGATTTATCCTCTCACAGTTTCTGTGGACCAGGAATCTGGGCATGGTTTAGCAGAGGCTTGAGATCTCCCATGAGACTACAGTCAAACAGTTGTCCAGGGCTGCAGTCTCATCTGAAGGCCCAACTGTGGGTGAAAGAGGGAGGAAACTCTTCCAAACTCACTGTCATGGTGGTTGAGAGGCTTCAGTTCCTTACTGGCTGTTGAGCCTCTCCATAGGGCTGCTCACAGCACAGAAGTTTGTTTCCCCCAGAATGATCAAAGAGAAAGGGCAAAAGTAAGAGTGCCCAAGACAACAGCCACAGTCTTTATAACCTCATCTGGGAAGTGACATCCTATCATTTCTGCTGCAAGTGAGTTAGTAAGTCCAGCCCATACTCCAGGGAAGGGATTTGATTATACACGGGTGTGAATAGCAGGAGGCAGGGATCTTGGGGGCCCTCTTAGAGGCTGTCCACCACATACAAGTTAATGACTATTAAAATGTGAGACACTTCTTTGTACCTGCTTTTGTTTCTCCAGATTTATCATGCCTCTGCTTTTTTTTTTTAAGTAGACCTATCATGTCGTTTGGAAATGAAAGCATCTTGGAGGTATCAAGTAGTGCTTTTCCTTAGTTGTAAAGTTTCATTTGAATGGGCACTTAACCAGCAGATTTTTGATTTAAAGTACTTTGGCAAATCTGTGCCCAATGATGCTGCTGTTTGAAAACAGACCATTTTAACAAGCGTAATGGCATTAGAATTATAGCATCTGTACTCTCATAGAAATCATTTGCAGAGTTTACTTCTTTTAGTTAATTCTAAATTTTGAGGTGTCTGCACAATACACATAAAGAATCTAAAGGATTTATCACCATGTGTAAGTTTTCATAGCTTGAATTGGATATAGTGCAATGCTTAAGTCTAAAATACAATGCCCATTACAGGACTCACCATTGCTTATAACTTGATTGTTAACCAGAATTTGCTTTGTTTGGTGGGAATAAAAGCTGTTGTCCAGGGGGGAAAGGGAAGCATTTGACTGCAAAGGTACAAGAGGGAACTTTTTTAGAGAGATGAAAATATACACTTAAACTGGTGAATTTTAACTTAATAAATTATACTTCAGTGAGCAGATTTTTTTCAAACGCTGTCATAGGTGGGGCTTTGATTGAGTGGATGATAGGAATGTGTGTGTAGTGGATTTAGTGTCGCATAATTGGGAGTGCTAATATAAGAGGAAAGAGGCTATTGGTTAACTCTTCAGGAAAAGCTAGACTAGATTCACATGCTGAATTTGCTCTGTGCTGTTGGGTTTTATAGCTATACATATAATTTTTTAAATATACACGTACAAATTTTTGTTACTGAAATGGCTGCATATGTGTAATGCAATTATCAGATGTATATAATACATTTATCAAAATTCATGAAATGGTACACTTAAAATTTATATATTTCACTCTGTGTATATTTTTCCTGAGACAGAAAGAGGAGTATTAAAATCTATGCTGAAGTGTTTAGGGGTGCCGTCTAGTAATGTTGACCCCTTCTGGTGTTCATTTTGAAACAAATGAAAAATAGCATGAATTGATGTTCACAGTTAAAGTGTATGATTATCAACCTAATTTTTAGATACAAACTTGATCACCGAATGAATCATGCAGAAATTAAAATAAAATACTATCCCGAAGGCAGGGCTTGGTTACTTTCTAATAAATTTATCATTGTGAGAGTTTGGACCAAGGCCTACAAAAATAAACCTTATACGGGAAATAAAATTGAGATTAAAGAGAAGCTAGAAATTGGATATCCTCTCATTACCTGAGGCAAATTATTCCCATGTGTTGCTGAGGGTGAGACATGATTTCCGGAGGAGCCAGTCTGTAGTAGAAGGACTCAGGGTTATGGACTTGACTTTGGGGACATGCTCTTCTGCTCACTGCTGTGGCCCCAGAGTCAGACGGCCCTGTAGAGCCTCCAGTTTTCCAAGCATAAAAGCACGTGCCTGCAGGACGGGGTTATTGTGGAGTCACATAAGCTCATGAGTATAAAAGCACTTTGGGAGTCATAAACTGCCATACAAATATAAGTATCAAAATAATTATATTATGACTTTAAGGAAATGGGGCTGTAAAGGAAGCCGTTTTCTGTCGTTATGTGTTACGTTATAATTCTTCAGCATTTACTCAGAAAATCATCTTAATCAAACACATTTCATTGTGTCTTTTTATACAAAGCCCCCTAACAAAGTGCATCCTGGAATACAAACGTGAATAAAATAACGTACAGGCTCACCCTTAAACAGATCGCCCTCCAAGGTGAACTCATGTGCTATTTTTTTTTAAGATTTTATTTATTAATTTGAGAGAGAGAGATCACAAGTAGTCAGAGAGGCAGGCAGAGAGAGAGGGAGAAGCAGGCTTCCTGCTGAGCAGAGAGCCCGATGTGGGGCTCGATCCCAGGACTCTGAGATCATGACCTGAGCCGAAGGCAGAGGCTTTAACCCACTGAGCCACCCAGGTGCCCATCATGTGCTATTTATTGATTGATTTTTTTTTTTCAAGGCAGTTACAACTTCATTCAAAGGCTTTATAGGAAAAAAAGAAAAACCCTTTTCAGTTTTTGAGAAAAGTGAAGAGTTCTTTCAGATAGGACAGTATTAATCCACAAAATACTAACAGTGGTTAAGAGCCTGCATGGGCTGGGCTGGGCTAGGTCATGTCGCCTTTGTTGTTACTACTGCTTCAGTGTTCAAAACAAATAGCAGTGGGGGCACCTTGGTGGCTCAGTGGGTTAAAGCCTCTGCCTTGGGCTCAGGTCATGATCTCAGGGTCCTGGGATCGAGCCCCGCATTGAGCTCTCTGCTCAGCAGGGAGCCTGCTTCCTCCTCTCTCTCTCTGCCTACTTGTGATATCTCTCTCTCTCTCTCTCTGTCAAATAAATAAAATCTTAAAAAAAAAAAAAATAGCAATGGAAAAGCCCCAGAAGTGTCTTTATATACATCTATGTTTTATACTAAATGGAAAATTTATGGGACTTTTTGATGCATTTGGTACTGAACTTCAGGTATCAATGATACATATGTATCAGACAAAAAATGTTTTTCTGTGGTTCTGCTGCTCATACCCAAAGAAAGACAGAACTAGAAGTGGGGGGTCGATGAAAGGTGTTAAAAAGATCAAGGGTAAAGAAAGATTTTGAGGTTACACCAAAACTATGTGTTTATTCAGTGCAAAAGATAAAGGGAAAAATGGAAGAAAAGCGTAATTTTCCCACCTAATTTCAGAAACTTAAAATTGGGGGCACTTTTCCGAAACTGAAATAGGTAGCTCGAGTACGGCTATGGGAATGCTTCCTCTCGTGATTGAAAACCCACAAAGTTAACCACATTTGGGTATAAGATAAGACTATAAATCCGTTCAGAAATGATGACAAGATCCAAAGAGGATAAATCGACCCGTTGAGCTGACAGGTCTTGCCTCCTGGACACCCCGGCCAACAGATGCCTCGTGCTTTCCAGCAAAGCATGCACTGCATCCATCAGGGCAGACGAGACGGGTGGAGGTGTTGGATTTCTGTGATACTTTGGGTTTTTTTCCTCTTGTATAGTATTTACTTTAGGGTATAGGATGCCTGAGAGCCCCTTCCTCAAGGCCAGGGATCATTCCTGTTTTCTCAGAAGCCCCTGCCTAGCACCTGGCAGAAAGCAGGAATGTCCTATAAAGATTTCAGTTAGTGTCTGACCCCACAGGGGTCGGGTTCTTGTCTGATCTCCAGACCCATGCATAAAGCGCTCGTAGCTTCTTGTCGCTATTTCTCCTGTGTTTCCTAGTGCAGCCAATCCGTGTAGTGAGGCAGAGCATGGACTTCAGAGCCAGACATGCTGCGGCTAAGTCTTGGTCCTACCATTTCTAGCTGTGACTTTCCTTGACTTCTCTGAACCGCAGTTCCCTTTCTAGAAAAGTCAGGTAACATATCTACCTTACTGCATTGTCCTGAGGATGTGCCTGGCACGTAATAAACACTTGAGAACTGGGAGCCCCTGTTGTTGTTGTTGTTGTTGTTGTTGTTTGTTGTTATTGTTGTTTCTTTAGAACTTAATTAATTCAGGGCATGCTTTGTGGGTGTTCTAAAATGAATCAAATACAGACATGCCTTAAGGACGTCACAGCACAGAAGAGTGACCGAGCACACCTGTAGGGTCGCCCGTGGAGTATCCACATTGGTGGGACACGAATTGTGTGGAGCTCTGGGGGTTCAGATGACCAGGTGGTACAGCCAGGACCGCTTCCCAGTGGCTAGATTTGCCATCTCGGTATTCACTAGATACAAGGTGGTTTTATTCTCATCCAGATGATGTATCCGCATAAGCGATGCCAATAGAGACCATAAAAACTAGGTAAGATTCCACTAAGGTGACTGAATGAAAATGATAATTAGGCTTCTGTAGTATCTGTTGAATATTTTTTAATGTGCAAGAAACATTTTGTTGGTATTTCTGTCCTTGCAGTTTTGTTAAGTCCGGAAGTTTAGAACTGGCTTTAGTGACACTCTAAACCTGGTATCATTTAAGGTGGCTATTGATGATCTGCTGGGGTCAAAGTTACGTGGGACATTTGGAACTAATTTCTTCACATCATCTCTTCTTTTACAAGGCTTTCAGTAAGGGATAATGAGAGAGCTGCCTTTGAACTAATTTCCAGAGGGTTTTCCCCCCCCTTACTCTAAACAAAGTGAAAGTCACAAGAAGAACAGGTAAAAGGAAGTGGATTTGGTTAATACCTTTTCAGGAACAGAAAGAGAAATGAGGACTGATTTGTGCCCTGTACCTTTTTTTATCCTACTTAACATCTACTTAATGTTTTCAGTGAAAATACCAGTAGCCTGGTAGACACAATTACTCAAACTCTGAAAGTCTCCACAGTCCCTTCAACAGATCAATGGTCAGACTTTAGTACATCCGTGGAATGGAATACTACCGAACAATAAAAAGGATTAAGCCATTGATACACAGAACAACCTGGATGAATCTCCAGAGAGTTATGCTGAGTCAAAAAAAAAAAAAAAAAAAAGCCGATCACATACTGTATGGTTTCATTTATATAGCATCCTTGAAATGACAAAATTATAGAAATGGAGAACAGATTAGTAGTTGCCGGGATTTAGGAGACCATAGAGTAGGAGGAAATGAGGACGGCTATAGCAGGGCCAAATGAAGGATCCTTCATTTGGATGTAAATGATTCCGTAGCTTGCCTGTGCCAATGTCAGTATCCCAGTTGTGACATTGCGTGAGTTTTGCAAGATGTTACTATTGAGGGGAACTGGGTAAAGGGCACATGAAATCCCTCTGCATTATTTTTTCCAACTGCATGTGAATCTACAATTACCTCAAAAAGTCAAATTTGTAAAAAAAAAAAAAAAAAAATTTAGCCGCAGTAATTTCCACGTGGATAACCACTTGATTTGTGGCTTACACCCTGAATTGTTCACATAATGAAATCATACTGCAAAAAGCAGTTGCTTATATAGCAACTTTTTTTCTATTGTAGAAAACTTGGAACATATGGACAAGAACAGAATGAAGTATAAATAGGAAAGTAAAGATCACTGCTGTTATGCTTTCGGTATATTTCATTCTGTTTTTTTCCTGAGTTTGTGTATGTATATTTTTTAGTCATAATCAGGAATATATAGTTTATGTGGTTTTGCATTCTGCTTTCTTGAATTTTACATCATGAGGATTTCTCTATGTCTTCAAAATTTTTCAAAAGTAATTTCCATTTGGCTATATATTCCATTATATGGATGTTCTTTATTAAATCATTCTCTAAGTATTTGATATTTCCCCCCATTTTATAAGTATCCTCATACATAAATCTTGGTTGCATTTCCTATTTTTTTTCCTTAAGGTAGGTTTTTGTAAATAAAATTACTGAATCAAAGTACAGGAGCATTTTTAAGGCCCTTTTCCATACATATTACCAGATTGCATTCTGAGAAAGTGATACTAATTTATATTCTCACCAATAAGTGCATGTGATTGGATGAGGTCCAAGACCAGAAGTAATTAGAAACAGCACAGAGTTCCAGAACAGAAACGTCCAAGATTTTTATCATCTAAAGCAGAACTTCTGAACCTCAGCACTAGTGACATTTGGGGCTGCATAATTCTTTCTCGCGAAAGGCTGTCATGAGCACTGTAGGATGTTTCATAGAATCCCAGGCTTCATGCACCAGACGATAGTAGCGCAAACTGTCCCCACCACCACCACCGTTGTGATAACAGAAATGTCTCCAGACTGCCAGATGTTCCCCCCTTGGGGGCAAAATCACCACTGGTTGAGAACTCTTGATCCAAGACTTAGACACGCAATGAGGCACTTACTGTTAGAATTTCTCCAACACTAATGTTCTGAAGCCTAGCCTCTTATAGGGTTCTTTCTCTGGAGTATGTATGTACACGTTGTCTGCAGAGTCAAATAGGCTTAGCATTTCTTTAAGGCTGTGTGAGTGGCTTTGTTGCTCCCCAGTACATATCTTTCCCTACTAACATCTCTCTGGATTCCTGGTTGTAGGAAGAAATGTAAAGAGAGTGATCACACTACCATATCCTTGCCCTGCAAAAATGAGTGGCCCTAATATTTAATACGGTATTTGGAAGTGTCAGTCAATATGCTCAGCCTTTGTCTTTGTCTTTTGAATGAAAAGGACCCAACAGATTGAGAACAACTTGATGCCCTTGACTTCGTAAAGGAAGGAGAAAGAATGTATTGGGATCTTTGCTAGCTTAAGTGTGAGCCTCAAAAATCCTAAGAAGCGGGGGCGCCTGGGTGGCTCCGTCAGTTAAGTATCCAACTCGATCTCAGCTCGGGTCTTAAACTCGGGGTCTTGAGTTCAAGCCCCACATTGGGCTCCACACTGGGCGTGGAGCCTACTTTAAAGGGAAAAAAAAAATCCTAAGAAGCTTATTTTACTCAGCAGGAGCACCCACCCTTCAAAGGTTTTTCCCTCAGAGCTACAGCTGGCTTTACCTTTGGTTCTTGATGGGATATACGTGTACAGAAGGCTCACCTGTGTTATTTCTGTAATATTGTAAAACATCATGGGGTCATGGAAATGACACACTCTTCCTGATGTATAACTTGCTGCACCCAGATCTTTCAGTAGCTCAATTATAGTTGACAAATTTCATTAATTCAAGTAAGACCAGCCTCAATGTACTTTGAAAAATGAGAAGCACACAAATACATTGTTGCAAACAGAAACTCACTGAAAATACTCTATCCTTAAGCGATACAAAGTTCATTTAGTCTATCCAGTAAAGACATGAACCTTTGAAGTTATGTTTGTGGGTCCATTGTGCTAAAAATGCAAGATTGAGATTACAAAGGTTAATTTGACATTGACATTCTGTACTGGCTGTTTCTTTTCTCTGTGTTCCCCTTAGGAGCAGTCTCACAGGTGCTGGACAGCCTGGAAGAAATTCACGCCCTTACAGACTGCAGTGAAAAGGACTTAGATTTTCTACACAGTGTTTTCCAGGATCAGCATCTCCACACGCTACTAGATGTAAGTCTGGGGTGTTTTTTTTTTTACCTTATTTATTTTTAGTGAATTGAATATTTAGCATACCTTTTTTTACTTTACGTGAATTTCCAGACATCCATCATAACACTCCATTTTCAGTCTTAAGTCTGTGAGAAATGTGGGAAATCATCCATTGTAGATTCATAACTGAAATAAAGTATATATAGTACAAAAGCTATATAGCCTAGCAAGTCACTGTAAAAAGAATTGTTTGTGTGTGTATATGTACATATGTGTGTTTCTCCTAGAGGAATCCCTCTACTCTAGAGAAACACTCCTAAACAGGTGCAAAGATGCAGGGACATAAACATTAATCATAGAATGTGGATAAGAGTGAACACAAGGCAACGGGGAAATAAACCATGGCATATGCACGCCTAATAAAGAATATTAGGCAGCAGATGAAAAGAATGAGATCGGGGCAGGGGGCGCCTGGGTGGCTCAGTCGGTTAAGCATCTGCTTTTGGCCCAGGTCATGATCTCAGGGAAATGAGGAGAGGTTGGTAAAAGGGGACAGGCTTTCACTTATATGATGAGTAAGGTCTGATGGTCTAATATATAACATGGTGACTATAGTTGATAATACTGTATGATATAATGAGATCCGCTAACAGAGTAGGACTTACATGTCCTCACGGGGCACCAGGTTGGCTCAGTCGGTTGGACATCTGACTCTTGATTTCGGCTCAAGTGTGATCTCAGGGTCCTAAGATCAAGCCCCTTCTCGGGCTCTGCACTGGGCGTGGAGCTTGCTTAAGATTCTCTCTCCCTCCCTCTCTCTCTGCCCCTCCCCACCTACCTATACACACAATCTCTTTTTTAAAAAAAGCAACTCACATGTTCTTACCAAAAAAAAAAACAAGGTTAAATATGTGAGGTGAAGAATGTGTAAATTAACTTGATTGTGGCATCCTTTCACAGTGTACGCATTTATCAAATCCTCACATTGTATACTTTACACATATCACAATTATGTTTGTCTGCTGTCCTTCAATAAAGTTAACAAACGCACTCAGGAGGATAAGGAGATGGGTCTTCTCTTTAGCCTAATTTAAGTAATTTGAGGACGTTTTCAGATAAGTTTAATTTCAAGTAACTGTTATTTTCCTCGGGTACCCACAAGCCTTTGAAATTCATCCTATTTTGTGGAGAGCCCTTGACATTCCTTCCTCTTCTTTATTCGTTGGCTTCTTTATCTATCATTGTCTATCATTGCTTCATAGGACACAGAGGGTTTTCGCCAATGTGAACTTCCCACACATTCCTAGCCTTTACTGGAACTAGCAAGTGAGATATTTGAAGGAAGCTGTAGCAGAGCATGGGGATTTGGTTCATTCCAGCATAGTCAGTGGTTAGGTCATTGCTCACATCTGCTGACCTTTCCGATCAAGGACTTGTTGTCATTTTAAAGGCTCAGAGAAGCCCAGACTGGTTTTCAAGGTTCTATTTTTCTGACCAATGGAACAAGGTATCTGAGTCCGCCCAGCTTGAGACTGCAGGGGAAATGGAAGAATATCACTGGCTCCTGCGAGGAGGGCCAGATCGTGCTCAATGCTGAGCCCTCCAGACCTCACTGAAAACATGTGCTCTGACTAACTGTAGCGTTCTGGGGTCGACACTGTCGCAACTTCAGAAGAGACTCCTGGATGTTAGTGAGGAAAAACATGCCTAAAGTTCCTTTGGATTCTTACAAATTATAAACTTAAAGTGTCTACAGTGTCAGCATCTGCCCTCTGGGTGCATCTCAATTTGAAAACGAGTGTGTGGACTCAGAAGGCGCCGTGCCCAAGAAAAAGACGCCATGTCTGCAGAATTTTGCAGACAGGTGTTACACATGAACCCCAGAACCCCCCACTCCCTGAAATGACTTTACTGTAAGGCCGTCCCTGGGCAGTACTGGGTCCTGAAGATCCAAACTGACCCATCCTTCAGCGAAAAGCTTTCGTCATGAATGACCTAAGCCGTCATTGGAATGTGCTCTCATTATCTAGAGCCCATGAATATGGCTCATTAAGCTCTTGTCTCAGAACAGACTACGTTTCACTAATATAATCAGTGAAGTATTCAAGTAGCTGCCATATAGAGAAATGTAATGATTAAAACAATTTTTTCAGACTTTAAGTGCTTACATAAGAAAGAACGTAGTATGACCAACTCTTAACAGAGTTTTTCTAACTTTGACCATTCATTTCTCTTCCTTCTGATGTTCCATAGCCCATGCTTGGATTGGAATCATTTTGTTTTACAGAATCAACACTGGTTCCTTTTTGGGTTTTGTTTGTTTAAGATTTTATTTATTTACTTGACAGAGACAGAGAGGGAACACAAGCAGGGGGAGTGGGAGAGGTAGAAGCAGGCTTCCCGCTGAGCAGGGAGCCCAATGTGGGGTTCGATCCCAGGACCCTGAGATCAAGACCTGAGCCAAAGGCAGACGCTTAACGACTGAGCCACCCAGTCGCCCCAACACTGGTTCCTTTTTGAAAAATTCCAAGTAGTGACACCTAGTGGCATAGTTTTGTGGACCATGGATTGATTGTCACTTAATCCCATGGAGCCGTTTTGTGAACTATCTTTATTATATTTAAATAATTCCTGTTATTTCACCAACACTGTATAAACAGCTAAGTTTGAGGTCATCATTTTTAAGCTGACAAAAAGAAAGTACTAGAACTCAGTTCTAGTACTCATCTAGTACTTTATTTTTTCTAGTCATGCCCTCAAAGTAATAAGCTTGAAAATGTGAAGAAATATTATTAGAATTTGAAGGAAACAAAACATCTGCTGTGTTGAGAGAATTTACATTAAAACAAAAGGAGAAATACTGCGGTTGCACTGAGAGAAGAGATGCTTTCTGATTGGAATTCCGGCAAAACACACCTAGTTTAATCTGTAGTGAGAAACTAGAAAGAAAAAAAGGAAGCCGATCCAGAAATTCCTAAATGTTTGCTCCCCAACCAGTTCCACCTGGCACGTATACGCTGCTCCTCATTTTGTGGGTAGAGATAAAGAGGCTTGAGGAGGAACCGTGTTTGGTCCAGCTTGGTCCGTATGTCTGCTTTCACAAATCATAAGCACTGTGCGGAGATGGTCTGTGCGTAAAACCTACAGATCAGTTTTACTCGTGAAATGCGGTTTGGCATGTATGTGAGTTTGCTGAGGCTGCCACAACAAAGGGTCGCAAACCAGGTGGCTTAAAATAATGCGATCTATTCTCTCACAGCTGGGGAGGCCCAAACTAAATCATGGCAGGGCTGTGCTCCCTCCAAAGGCTCCAAGGCTCCTTGCCTCTTCCAACTTCTCATAGTTGCTTGTGACCCCTGGGGGTTCCAGTCTCAATCCCCAACTTCACCTGGCGTTTTCCTCTGGATGCGTGTGACTCTGTGTGTTCACACAGCCGCCTTAGAAAGACACACCAGTCACTGAATTTAGGGCCTGCCCTAATCCAGTATGAGCCCATCTTAATTGCATCTTCAAAAGCCTATCTCCAAATAAGGCCAGTCCGAGGCTCCAGGCAGACGTGAATTTTGAGGGGAGAGTATTCAGCCCACCCCCACGTGGAAAACTGATTTTTGTCCTGAACTGATTCTTCAGGTATGAGTGTAAGTTACACAAATTTAACGTTACCTGGTCACCCGTTAAGCGAGCTTTGTTGGGAATTGGTGTTACGGTGTACTTCAGTCTCTTAGTGGTAGTTTGAGTTAGTTTTGGGCTGTAACTCGTGTGTGAGACATTGGATTGTCAGATGACAGATGCATTTCTAGACTGAAAAATCAAGAGGCTTTTTTCAGTTAAAAAGCATTTTGGGAATGTTATTTGGTGGTGATTGTCGATCTTCTCAATATCTTGTGGAAATTTTCCTGTTGCAGAATAAATGTTTACTTTGTAAGTCAACAGTGTTATAAAACATTGTTAAATGACACATTTTTTTCTCTCTCTTTCTCTGCCAAACTTTGACAACTAGTTTTAAACATTCACCCACCATCTGTCGTACCTCTGAACAGCTGTTAGCATTCGTTACAGACTGCTGTTTCCACAGTAAATGCGAAGCCCCGCCCAATTAGGATTATTTTTGTGGGACGTCCTAAAATTATACTTAATTTGTGATTAGATTAATAGAGCAGAAACTCAACTACAGTAGCGACTTAACACTTTATATTGATTTATATGTAAATGTTTATTATAGATTAACTGATATTTTAAAATACTGCATTAGAAATAAATCAGTGTCTGGAATCCTCCATATTTTGTATTACTGACATCTTTATTACAGTTTTTTTACTGTTTAGGGAGAGTGAGAGAGTCTTTTTTAAATCCAGCACTGGAAAACTACAACTCTTGATTTACTATTTTGCTTTTTTGAGATGATATTAAATTAGTCCTCCTATTTGGGAACAGCATATTTTTAGAACTCAGAAATTTCCTAAAGTGGGAAATACTGGAACTTCTGCAATGATTTGATGTTTTCCAGCAATTTGGGGTTTGAGAAGTAAGTTGATACTCTGTTAAGTTTGGATGTTTAAATAGATTACCAGTCAGGAAATGCCAAAGCTAAGTTTCCCATGAATTTATAGCAGTCGAGTAGACTTAAATGTCGAGAATTAAGGCCTGAGGACCTGCAGAAGCTGAACTACTGGGACCTTCTCAGGGTCCCTTCTAGCCTTAAGCATGAGCTTCAGCAGATATGAAAAACCAGCTGGGTAGTGGGCCAGTGGTGTGACCTTTGTGCTATTAGCCTTCTGGGGCTGGAGACTGAAGTGCAGTGCTGCTCACTGTGGGTGGAGGGATCTCTTGCTCCACTGTTTCTAACTAGATGAGCAAGAACTCCCATATCTGTTTCTATAACTAATGTATAACTATAACTAATACCCAAGTATTAGTGTCAGTAGAAAATTACCACATGACGCAAAATTCCTAGGGTAAAGAGAGCTAGAAATAGCATATATCCTGAATATTTTCAAAGTAGTTTTTCTTCGTTCTTAATGAAGATATCAACAAACTTAGCAGGGGGGAAAAAAAAGGCTACTAAGTATATGGCCATTCATTAAGCAGCAATAGAAAACAAATACAGGGGCGCCTGGGTGGCTCAGAGGGTTAAGCCTCTGCCTTTGGCTCAGGTCATGATCCCGGGGTCCTGGGATCGAGCCCCACATCGGGCTCTCTGCTCAGCAGGGAGCCTGCTTCCCACTCTCTCTCTGCCTTCCTCTCTGCCTACTTGTGATCTCTCTCTGTCAAATAAATAAATAAAATCTTTAAAAAAAAAAAAAAATAAAGAAAAAGAAAACAAATACAACCAGAAACAAAGCAAGGATAATCTACTCTTGCCATTTCTAGTCAACACTGTATTGGGGGTTCTGGCCAGTGCAGTAAAGCAAGAAAAAGAAATTCAAGATTACACAGATAGGAAAGGAAGAAGTAAAACCATGTTCTCACAGAGATATATTCTTGAATGTCGAAAAGCCTAAGGAATCTACAAAAAAAAAAACCTATTAGAACTAACAGGCAAGTTTAGCAAGACTGCAGGATAAAAGATCAATATACAAAAATTAACTGTATTTCTACATACAAGTAGTAAATCACATGAAGTAAAATTAAAGAAATAGAGTACCCCTGAAAAGAATAAAATATTTAGTGACTTGAACAAAAGAAGTATAGGACTCATACACTGAAAATGTTGCTGAAAGAAAGTAAAGAAAGTCACAATAAATGGAGAAAGAGAGAGATTGTTGGATTGGAAGACTCAGTATTGTTATGGTGACAATTTTCCCCGTATCCACCTGTAGATTTAAGACTGTCCTTATCAACGTATCAGCAGAATTTTTTTTTGTAGAGGTTGACAAGCTGATCTTGAAATTTATATGGAAATGCAAAAATAATTTTGAAAAAAAATATCGAAGTTGGGGAACTGATTTCAAAGCTTTCTGCAAAACTACCATAATGCAAATAGCACAGTATTGGTATAAGGATAGACATATAGATCAGTGAAATAGAAGAGAGTTCAAAAATAAACCTTCCCATTCGTGACCCAGTTGATTTTCAGCAAAGGCGCCAGGCAATTCGGTGGGAAAAGGATAGTGGTTGTGTTTTTGGTTTTTTGTTTCTGTTTTTTTTTTAAACATGGTACTATGGATATCCATATGCAAAGAAATTAACTCAGACCATTACCTCACACCCCACACAAAAAATTTCCATAAAATGGATCATAGATTCATTTTAAGCTTAAAATAATAAAAATTTGTAAAGAAAATGTAGGAGTAAATCTTCATTACCTTGGGTTAGGCAAAGAGTTCTTAGATTCAACACAAGAGAACTCTTGGGGATGAAGGAACTGTTTTAAAACTTGATTGAGATGATGATTGTACAACTGTAAAATTTACTCAGCATCTTCAAACTGTATTCTTACAGTGGGCAAATTGTGTAGTTTATAAATGATGCCCCAGTAAAGCTTTCAAAAGTGAAAAAACGAGCAGTTCCCTTTTACTTTAAAAAACAAAATCTACTTTACCCTTTTCGTATTATTTTAAGGTCAAGCATTGTTGTAAATTCCTTCCGTGCGCTATAGGTTATAGTGTACTCTGGATCCCATAATGTCCTTTGTAACCCATCACTCCGACTACCGCAGCACTTGCTAATCTCCTAGAGTTGTCCCTGGGTCCTGACACCAATCCAGCAAAGCCAAACTGCCTGCCCTCAGCAGTGCCCAAAGCCCACTGTGAAGGGGTCATGGTCATCCTAGCAGATTTCACAAGGTCATCACACTGACTTCCACTTCTCAACAGTTCATGTTATGGCGAAGAATTTACCACTTACTGACTTAAGAATGCTGAATTTGCTTTTCTGTCCCAAGAACTGTTTCGATTAACCAGTGCATTGTTGTGCCTCATGAAAGAAGTCCAAATTGATTTTTTTTATTTAAAAACATTATGAATTACATAATTTCATGCATTGGCAATGTGGGGGGGTACCTCCTCAGAGCAACGTGTCTTAGCTATTCATTTCTTTTACACGCAGATACATATTCATCATTTCCCAAAGTTCACAGCCTTTTAGCAGATATGACCAAATATCAATTTTTTGTCTGTTTACTGTGGTAAAATACACCTACCATAACCATACCATCCTAACCATTTTGAGCACACGATTTAGTGACAGGAAGTCCATTCACACTGTCGCACAACCATCACCCCATCCATCTCGAGCTACTTCCAGCTTCCGCAACTAACAACTCCGTACTTATGAAACAACAACCCACCAGTTCCTTCTCTCCCCAGCCCCTGCTGACCACCACTCTATTTTCAGTCTCGATGACTATGGCTAGCGTAGATACCTCATGTAAGTGGAACCCTACCGTATTTGTTCTTCGGTGACTGACTGGTTTATTTCACCTAATCGAGTATCCTCAGTGTTCACCCATGCTGTAGCCTGTGTCACACTCTCCTTGAGGCTGGAAACTGTTCCCTTGTAGCTATACACCCCATTTGGTATATCCTTTTATCCAATATGGATGCTTTATGATAGACCCTTCTGTAACAGGAACAAACAAATTCTAAAAACTAAAGCTGTCCAGTAGTAGGGAATCCAGCCTTCGTTCCATCTCCCCGGGCAGTTGCCCTCTTGGGGGGGAGGGGGAGGGAGCGCCAAGTGAGCTCCCGTGTTCTACATCTTTGTGAGAGGAATGTGTGATTTTCACTGAAAGTATGATTAACCATGGGAGTCTCTCTGGTTCCCTTATTTGTTCAGGCGAATTACTGCTTAAAACAGGGACTGGGATTTACTCTGAAATACCAAGAGTAATGAATCAGCTTGTCCCTGGTTCCAGTGTTGGCCACTGAGTGCCCCTCTCTTTTTCTGGCACAACAGTCAACTTTACCAGAAGGCAGAGGAATGTTCAAAAAGCCATCAAAGTGCAACAAGGCCTGATTTTTGTTCATGCTGTTCTCAAGGAAGGGAGGAGTTTTCCCCCAGAAAGGAATGTGACATGCTCACTGGAAGAGTATTTGATGGGGTTGGCTTGCAACATTCATAATCCAAGAACATAGCTACTTTCTCCTCTTTGTGGCCTATCTAACGTGGTCTCATTAAAACCTCTTCTGCCAAACCGTTTTGTTCTCTTTTAACTTGCCACAATAGAAATCCATTTTTGCGGGGCACCTGCATGGCTGAGTCAGTGAAACGTCTGCCTTCGGCTCAGGTCATGATCCTAGGGTCCTGGGATGGAGCCCCATGTGGGGCTCCCTGCTCTGTGGGGAGTCTGCTTCTCCCTCTGCCCCTCCCCCCTTCTTGTGCTCTCGCTCTCAAACAAATTAAAATCTTTTAAAACTTTTTAAAAAAAAAATTTTTTTTTTTTTTTAAAGAAATTCATATCCTAGTGAAATTTCTCACAGGTAGGCAGACGCTTGTATCTGGTATTAAAAAGTTCCCTGTTGGGGCGCCTGGGTGGCTCAATGGGTTAAAGCTTCTGCCTTCGGCTCAGGTCATGATCTCAGGGTCCTGGGATCAAGCCCCGCATCGGGCTCTCTGCTCAGCGGGGAGCCTGATTCCCCCTCTCTCTCTGCCTGTCTCTCTGCCTACTTGTGATCTCTCTCCCTCTGTCAAATAAACGAATAAAATCTTTTAAAAAAAAAAAAAAGTTCCCTATTTCAGAACGCTTGAGTAAAAGCAAGATAAAGCCACCTACATCATCTAACTAGTGGTTTTTCCTTATGCTTTTCCTTGCTCAAGAATAGGCATTATGATTTGTTTCTTACCAGGCTTAATTTTAGAGTTAATTGCCAACTGAAAAAGGCTGACAGAACAGTCGTGTTAGGTCATCTGAGGCCACTGCTTGAGTTTCTCAGAGCTGCCAACTGCCCAGAATCTGCCACAGTGGCCTATATTGTTAGGCCACCAAAAAGATGGTCTTTTTAGACTGAACTAGGAGGTCAAGCAAGTCTTAATTTCTTGGTTTCAAAACCAAATCTCCATAAGTACGATGTTCTAATGGGCATGAAACAAAAGCAGCTCTGTACACAGACAACTAAAACCTAAGCCAAACGAGGGCCGCCTTTGGGGTACTTTCACTGTCAAAACCCACAGTATTCTGTGTCCCTCTCGAGAACTCGAATTGGCCCAGATGAACTAATTGTTCAGCTTCCTTTTTGCTATCAGAGGAAAACTTTCTTAATTGATTTAGTTACAGTAGCATATTACTAAGCCAGCTGGGCCCCTTCTTAAGACTTCAGGTAAGGGTATATACCCCATCATGATTTTTCTTTTTCAGTGTTCCAAGATTCATTGTCCATGCACCACACCCAGTGCTCCATGCAATACGTGCCCTCCTCAATACCCACCACTAGGCTCACCCAGCCCCCCACCCTCTCCCCTCCAGAACCCTCAGTTTGTTGCTCAGAGTCCACAGACTCTCATGGTTCATCTCCCCCTCCAATGTCCCCCAATTCACCCTTTCCTTCTCCCAATGGCCTTCATGTTTTTCCTTATGCTCCACAAGTAAGTGAAACCATATGATAAGTGACTCTCTCTGCTTGACTTATTTCACTCAACGTAATCTCTTCTAGTCCCGTCCATGTTGATACAAAAGTTGGGTATTCATCCTTTCTGATGGAGGCATAATATTCCATTGCATATATGGACCACATCTTCTTTATCCATTCGTCTGTTGAAGGACATCTTGGTTCTTTCCACAATTTGGCAATTGTGGCCATTGCTGCTGTGAACATTGGGGTACATGTGGCCCTTCTTTGTACTGCATCTGCTTCTTTGGGGTATATACCCAGTAGTGGAATTGCAGGGTCATAGGGTAGCTCTATTTTTAATTTCTTGAGGAATCTCCACAGTTTTCCAAAGTGGCTGCACCAACTTGCATTCCCACCAAAAGTGTAAGAGGGTTCCCCTTTCTC